>QLNU02013614.1:11919193-11937333 GCA_006491805.2 Dysdera silvatica
AAATCTGTGGCATTCCACAAGGAACGTGCTACTTACTCATCACTCGCTGCGAACTTATTCTTACACCATTATGAAAAAAATAGTCCTGAATACCTATGTAATGTATATAGATACATTGATGACATTATTGCCTTTAACAACCAAATGTTTGAAGAAAATTTCCAATATATCTACCCCAGTGAATTAAAATTAGCAGAAACGTCCGTTCAAAACAATTCTATTCACTTCCTGGACATCGACATAAAAATCACTGATAAGAATAAATTAACAAGCATCATTTACGACAAAAAGATGGACTACAACTTCAAAGTCAACTATCTCTTTAAATTGAACTCTAATATTTCTAACGTCGTCTTCAGAAACATCATTATTACCATGGGAACTAGAATATCAAGAATCTGTGATACTAGAAATGACACAAGGAATAGTCTTCAACAATTCACTATTCTCTTAATTAATAACAGATTTCCAAAATCGTTCTACAATAGATAAATTCAGAAAATTCTCATCTATATTGCTAAACAAAAAATGTTTAGCATATGCATAAAGTATTTTCATGTATAAATGTTTTTTCTTCACGCCACCATCATACAATTTACTACGCCAAAAGGCTACCAAGCTATAACCCTGTACAGAGACGCTTCAGCTGGAAGGGTCAATTCGAAACCATACATGTCGCCATATTAGGCTGTATTGCCTACATCTTTTGATGTTTGAATATA
This sequence comes from Dysdera silvatica, assembly GCA_006491805.2. Taxonomy (NCBI): domain Eukaryota; kingdom Metazoa; phylum Arthropoda; class Arachnida; order Araneae; family Dysderidae; genus Dysdera; species Dysdera silvatica. Next base: position 11,919,916 of record QLNU02013614.1, read on the forward strand.
TAATTAAGCAGTGTCTATAGGAAACTTTCCTTATTACGTAAGTACCATTCACTATACATGCCATTACTGCATTAACACTAAAAATTAATGGTGTAAAGGCAATGGGATGCAGACTTAGCTTTTCGAAAAGATTTCTTTGAAAAACTTTTTTTCTTTTTTTGAAAATATTCGGCTCTGTTTCCACTATTTGAGCATAAACCATTTTCGAAAAGCGTTTGTATATTTATATTCTTTTTTACACCTCTACATATTTCTATTTTGCATGTATCAAATGTATCTACGTATGATTTTCTATTTTATTAATTTTACGTTTAATTTGCCTATATTGTACATATTAGTGTTTATACTGTAATATTATTTGGATTGCCTTGGGTATCTCGCTAAATGCATTTGGCTTATCTGATTTACTTGTATTTTGCAACATACTTCCAGAAAAGGCGCCAAGCATGTAGTCCTAGAAAAGGTCCCAGACGACAGTTCTGGGGCTGTATGCTTATATTACGTCGTATTTATATGTGTGTGCGTGTGTGTATGTATATATATTTGCATGTTTATATTTGTAAATATATATGTCTATGTTTGAATATTGTATTTTCTATTAATCTTTTCTCTTACCTTAATTCTATTTAACCTTTTTTATTTAACTCGCCCCCCCTTTTTTTCATTTTATATATGCATTTGTTACTTTGCACTATATATATATATCATCATCATCATATTCAACCATTATCTATCCACTGCTGGATGAAGGTCTCTCCAAATGCTTTCCACACAAGTCTATCCTGGGCCATTCGTTTCCACGTCACCCCAACCTGTTTTCTTATTTCATCCACCCATCTAGTTTGAGGACGTTTTCTAGGTCTTCGGTGGTCTCTTGGAATCCAGTTCAGAATTTCTGTTGTCCATCGTTGATCAGTTCTTCTTGCAATATGCCCAGCCCATCGCCATTTCAGTCCTTTTACTTTAACAATGATGTCCTCTACTCTAGTTTGCTCTCTCACCCAAGTGTTTCTTTTTCGATCTCTCCTAGTTATTCCAAGCATGCACCTCTCCATGCTCCTTTGCGTTGTCTGTAACTTTCGTATTGCTCCAACTGTTAGACTCCATGTCTCTGATCCATAAGAGAGGACTGGCAATACACACTGGTTGAAGACCTTTCTTTTTAGACACAAAGGCAATTTCCCCTTCAGGATAAAACTGTTTCTTCCAAATGCACTCCAGCCAAGTTTAATACGTCTGTTGAGTTCTTTCATAATGTTGCCATCCATTGAAATCAGCTGGCCAAGGTAAATATATGAATCAGCAATTTCTAGCTCAATGTTGTCAACTTGTATTTTTGTTTCCTCTACGAAATTATTGAACATGATCTTAGTTTTTTGTAGGTTCATCTTGAGTCCAACTTCTTTACTTCTAGTTGAGAGCTCCTGTACCATGTCTTGGAGTTCTGATGGGTTCGTTGAAAAAATAACAATGTCATCAGCAAACCGCAAATGATTTAAATATTCACCATTTATTTTTATTCCCTTGTTATTCCAATTTATCTGCTGAAAAATCATCTGTAAAGCTGAAGTAAAAAGTTTTGGAGAAATGGTATCTCCCTGCCTCACCCCTTTGCCAAGTTTGATAGTTTTGGTATCTTTATGTAACCGAAATTTTGCACTTGCATTTTTATACACACGTTTCACCATGTCAATGTACACATCCTCAATGTCTGTTGATCTTAAAGAGTTGATGACTGCTGATGTTTTAATAGAGTCAAAGGCCTTCTCATAGTCAATAAATGCAACACACAATGGAAGTTCATATTCATGTGTTCTTTCAATTAATTCTCTTAATACTTGAATATGGTCCACTGTACTGAATCCACTTCGAAATCCAGCTTGTTCTCTTGGTTGAGCTGCATCTAATTTTTTCTGCAGGCGATGTGTTAGCACTTTTGTGAAGATTTTATAAATAGCAGGTAACAAGCTAATTGGTCGGTAATTTTTCAAATCCTCTTTATCACCTTTTTTATGCAAAAGAATTACTGTTGCAGAATCCCATTGGTTTGGTATGTTACCGCTGTTAAGACATTTGGTAAAGAATTTTGCAAGTATGTCTTCTACATATTCTCCAGCTTCTTTTAGGATATCTAATGTAATACCATCATCACCAGGGGCTCTTCCTTTCTTCATACTTTTTATTGCAAATGAAACTTCTTCTTTTAAGATTTTAGGAGCTGTTCCTTCGACTATCTCAGAGTCTTCGTTTAATCCACTGTTACTTTCGTATAGATTTTTGTAGAATTCTTCAACTCTTCTAAGTATTTCTTCCCTATTTCTTGTTACAGTGCCATCCTCTCCTTTTAATGCAATGATGTGTTTCTTCCCAATAGACAAACTCCCTTTAACAACCCTAAGGCTCTTGTTGCTTTCAATGGCCTTCCTTACTAACTCACAATTGAATTTTCTTATGTCTTCTTTCATGCTTTTGCGCAGAGTTTTACAAAGTTCTATGTACTCAATCCTGGAACTGGTATTTTGATTGTCCACCTTCATATCTCTTCGCCTTTTCATGAGCTGTTTCGTCTTCTCAGATAATTTGCTATTGTGCTTTTTACAGGTTACACCACCAATTTCCCCAGCAGTTTCAACTATTGTCTTAACAATGTTTTCATTTGCTTCTGAGATATCACTTTCATCAATAAGTCCTTCCAGTGCAGAAAAGCGATTTTTTAATTCCAACTTGAATGCCTCGGTATTTTCTTTTAATTTCTTTAAATCCACCCTCTTACTTACTTGTTTCCTAATGAGCTTCTGTCGTTCTAATTTAGTATTTAAGTGCACTTTACATCTCACCATTCGATGATCACTTCCAGTATTAAATCTGTTCAGTACACTGCAATCTTCAATAATTGATTTCTTGTTTGCCAGGATATAGTCAATTTCACTAGTTCCCCCATTTGGGTGTTTCCATGTCCATTTTCTTTGCGGTTTCTTCTTAAAAAATGAATTCATGATGCTAAGGTTTTCAGCTTCTGCAAATTCGATGAGTTGATCGCCACGTTCATTCCTTTCCCCATATCCGTATTTACCAACCGATGTCTCTCCTTGTTCCTGTTGTCCAATTCTTGCATTGAAATCCCCCATGATGAGCTTGATATGTTGTTTCCCTTTGGTGTGTAACTCTTTGATTTCTTCATAAAATTCTTCAACCTCTTCGTCGGTATGGCTTGATGTTGGTGCATATACCTGTACTATTTGAAGTTGGTATCGCTGGGTTAGTTGAACAACGAGCCTCGCTGCTCGATCTGATGTACTTTCAACTTCCAGAAGACAGTCTTTAATTCTTTTGTTGATTAAGAAGCCAACACCACTTGTTCTTCCAGTTTCCGTTCCTCTATAATAAAACAAATGTCCACTTTTAAGTTCCACCAACTCTTCACCTTTTCTTCTAACTTCACTGAGTCCTACAATGTCCCATTTGATCTTGTCTAGTTCCTCTTCCAATTCCTGAAGTTTTGCTTCAGAAGCAAGGGATCGTCCATTAAACGTAGCCAAGGTCAATAACAAACGGCAGCCTGGGCCATTCCAGTGATTCTTAGCACCCCCTGCTTTCATGCCACACTGACCGCTGCCTTGATCAGGAGCACTCCAGCACCTGGAGACTAGGGGCCATGGTTTCTGGTGTGTCAACATAATGGAGGAATTAGCCATAATTTCACCACGCTGGCTAGACGGGTTGGTGAATTAGCCCTCCCCTTCCGCCTTTCTATCCGTGCAGCAAATATTAATTTGCCACATAAATAGAAAGCTCAGCCTGCACCACTTGAAGGCGGGGTAGGACACTAGGTTACTGGCCTGGCCGGTTCCACACATCGTCACATACGTTCAGCGTGTGGGTCTCCTTCCAGTTAGATACCAGCAACCCTTTTGCAGGCCATATATATATGGCCTGCAAAAGGGTTGCGGGTTAGTTGCGCTATGTGAGCGTCTTTGCCTGGGATTACAGTGCCGCCTTTGGTGGCCAGCCCTCCCAATTTCTCCTTTGCACCCTCCTCCTCCTCTTCCTAGAGTACCCAGATATCCTGTCATGACTTACAGCGAATTTATGAAGGAAAAACAAAGTAATCGCTTTAAACGTTATGAATTGACAGGCAAGATCATCAGCTTAGATTATGAGTTTCAAGGCGTAAGGACCGCAAGGATCACGCTGTTCCTGGATCTACAATTTTCCGAGGAATCCGAATATCTTCAGAACTAGGGAACCAATGCCTGGACTACGATAAACGGTTGCTCGGTAAGCGTCCTTTTTTGGCGCCGCTTGGCGTCGAACCCGGGATATTGGCATGGTATGAGACACCACGATAATATAATGGTAAAGAATTTGTTTGCAATGTAGGAAACACGTGTTTGACTCCCTTTCATATTTGACTTATACAAATCTGTATACATATTCACCCTATTTATTAATGAAAGATTTATATGTATGATTTGCTTCACAAATCATAAATGCATACCGACTATGATACCTTTTGAAGAGGAGACAGATATGCGCGCCTTTACAAAATATTTTCGAAAAAAAAATTACAACGATGTTCGAAGAAATTTAAATAACTCCAAAGCTTAATATGCATTAATCAGCTGCTTACTTACGCATGCGTAGATTGCTATCATTGAGCCACTGCACAGACACTCTACATTTTAATCTTTCCATGAACTCGCAGGTCCAAGAGCTGATTGGCTAATGAGCTTCAGTAAATGGACCAATAGCGAGATTTCTCCTCCTGCGATAATTGCGAGGTGAAAGCCGTGAAAAGGAACGAACACCTAAACCAAATGACTGATGGTCAGAATAGTATTTCCAGTGAAAATACCTTAAAGCTATATAACTGAGTAGCCTATTATTACGCCTACCTATCCGTTGTTTGTGCCTATCTATTACTTCCATCTATTATATTCCAACGCCATTCTTTGCTTCAAAAGCAGATATAAGTTATCGTACAGAGCTATGGGCGCCCATATGGGAAGCAGAGGGGGACTCGAGCCCCCCCCCCTAGCCGTTTAAAAATTTGATTCGCCCGAACCTGCTACGCATTTACTTTCAAAAGTTTTATAGTCACATTTTAAAATAAGGTACTTTTTAGCTCATTACGAATTGTCAAGCAGTATCAATTATTTTTGTAGCGTTTTGGTATCTTGTACATTCACTAAAATTCTTGACAGCTTTGAGAAGGAGGTAATAATTTTTCTCAGCCCCGTACTCGTCAATTTCTCAGACCCCCCCCCTAGAAGTACTCATATGGGCGCCAAGGATAGCAACACACGATCGCATTAATGACACTACAACGGAATCTTTTTCATGACACACACAGATATATTTTCCTTGAATGCATTCTCGAAAGGTATTCTGGATCCGAAGGTAGACTGCAAAAGATCAGGGTAGTTCCCGATGGGGTACAAAAGGTGCCTTTACACCCGGACCGCCGAACCCGGAGGTCGCCATTTACTATATTATTATATTGTCACGACCAATTCGCTACGTTAGAAAGACACAAGAGTGATCCAGGCACGTAAACACTGAACCTAAGAAAATCATGTTCGCGAAAATTGGAATTAACAAAAATAATTGATGAATCTAAATTTAAAAAAGGCAAAAAAGTATGATTTAATTTTTTTTATCGTACTATAACGCTTAATCTCTGTACAATTGCATTTTAGTACGACAATTGATAATGCAGACTATAAAACCTGTGTACTCAATCAATTTCTTTTACTTAAATTACACTCATTGCCGGTAGTTGTTTTGTTATGTATTGGTGTTGAACTTACATGGGAAATGAAATATATTAAATAGAAGCTTTATTTTTTAGGAATCTTTGCTTCAATTTATGGAAATAAAAATAAAAATTATTCCTTTTGCACGATAACTGCTTAAAATTATGCATATATGGATATAAAAGTAATTGCTTATCGCATTCTTAATCAAATTATATTAAATTAATAAAGGAGATGAGACATTGTTTCTGCACCAAAGCGGCCAACAACCAGGCATGACCCTGCAAATAATATTGTTCTGCTGATATGTATGGTTGGGCTTAGCTATTATCACGGACCGAAGGAAATTCACTATAGGGTCAAAATAATGGCTAACCCCATTTCCACTCAAAATGTTATGAAGTCCTGCCTTTGGAGTACGACACCCCAGATTTCCCGCTTTCCAAACCCACCCTTTGTCGTCATCAAAGCGTTCATCTGTCCAGGTTAGAGCTCCTAGCATTATAGGTAGACGCATCAGCCGCCATTTTGTTCTGCACTTCTGGTTTCATAACATAACGTTTACCTTTGGAAAATTAATAGTTCATTATTATTAATAAATTTGACACCCACGTATTAGTAGCTCAAACTAGAGCTATTTTTGTTTAGGAGAAAAAGAGACGCCGTCCTCATCCCAGATTCGAACCAGGGTCCCCGCGTTGAGCCCGCGGTGTCTTGACCTACTAGACGAATGAGAACAAGAAAAAACGCTTTTTTCTCCGTATATTAAGTTGTAAGATATTATTACCCTTCACAGGGATAACACAATTTCCAAATATTGGTCAACACACAAAGCCACCGGGGCGAGATTTTTTTGAGTTTTTCGTGGGGGATTTCTAATTTATTAGTAATAAAAAATCCCCCACGAAAAACTCACAAAAAACTCGCCCCGGTGGCTTTGTGTGTTGACCATTATTTGGCAATTGTGTTATCCCTGTGAAGGGTAATAATATCTTACATCATAATATAAGGAGAAAAAAGCCGTGGTGCTTGTCCTTGTTCGTCTGGTAGGTCAAGACACCGCGGGCTCAACGCGGGGACCCTGGTTCGAATCCAGGATAAGGAAGGCGTCTCTTTTTCTTCTAAACAAAAATAGCTCTAGTTTGAGCTAATAATACGTGGGTGTCAAATTTATTGGTAATAAAAAAAGTCCCCTATGAAAAACTCACAAAAAACTCGCCCCGGTGGCTTTGTGTGTTGACTATTATTTAGCAATTGTGTTATCCATGAGAAGGGTAATATAATGTCTTACATCTTAATAGTCCATCTTCTTCTTCATACATGATCTGTTGCAAATCTAAACATTTTATGTTTATTCTTCAAGTGGTTTGTTCAACAATTTACAGCGACACATCCATCAATTCTACTCTGTTTTAATGAAAATACAGTAGCAACTCATTATATTGCGCCCCAACATATCGTGCATTCGGATATATCGCGTTTTTGCTATGTCTCCCAATTTTTTTTTCTCACTTTCCGTTTACAAATCAAAGCTATATTGTAAGATATTATTACCCTTCTGAGGGATAACAGAACTGCCAAATAATGGCTAACACACAAAGCCACTGAAAATAGTTTTTTGTGAGTTTTTTCTCCTAAAATAAAAAAACTCTAGTGGGAGCTACATACATATGGGTAGCAAAAATTACTGTGTAAAGCTATATTTTTGCCACCAAACACAACAAGTCTTCTTCAACCAATAGACCAAAGAATAATCGCCACGTTTAAGAAAGTTAAGTTTTAAAAAATACTAACTATTATATTCTGTTTCCAATAAGTTTTGTTTAAAAACATAAAAACTTACCTATTCTTAAAAAATTGGCAATTTTGTTCATTCGATTATAATAAATACCTCCAAAAATATAGAAGATTCCTCAATAAAATTGTAAGTAACTTTTATTCATTATTATTGAGTAAATACGTGCGCAAAAAAATAAAATTATTCACTGAAAATTGCATCTCAAGGAATCTTTTACGTAATGCAAATTTTCTCAAAAATTCGTTTTGAAAAATACGAAGTTAAAGTTGATCATTTGCATGTCTAAATCTATGACGTGACTTCATTCAAAATGATTTTTAAGTAGGACGTCCGCGTCGCATCGGAATAACAAAACCGTTCTTAGAAAGATGAATTTTTACTTTATTTTTCAGCTTGCAAATCAAAACATTGATGTTTTCCCCTAAATTCACTACTTTTTCAGGTATAAGCCCCTTAAATGGTGTATATGAAGACGAAATGATAGAGTGGATTAATGTAGATGATAACGAACCGACTTCTGAAACTCTTTCAGATGAGCAGATCACAGATCATGTACAAGAAGATGATGACAGCGATGGTAAAGAAGCTGGTCCTCCTGTCACAATGAAGGAAGCCATGGTTATGCTTGGGAAAGACTATACAGAATTTGAAAAATGCAGTTCAAATCATATAAGTGAGATGCAATTGATTGATTCTCGCTCACTGATATTTGCAGGAAAGTAAGTTCGGAAAGAAAAATCGAAGCAGCTGACACCAGATACCTTCTGCGCAAGAGAATGAAGTGCGTACAATAATCAATTAAAAGTGTATGTTCCTTTGGACATAAAATTAAAAGGTGACGGGAACTTCTCTGTCTTTATTATGTAAGTGATTCTTTTTTATTATTGTACTTTCGCTCCCAAATTTTTATGACATCGGTTCATAAAAATATAATTTTTATCATATCGCCAGATACATCGAGCATTTTGCTGTCTCTCGACATGCGCGATGTAACGAGGGGCTACTGTAACATACTTGTAAATCACTCAATTTTACACAGTAGTGAATGGGATCACATGTTACGATGGCATCAAAATACCTGATGTGCCAACTCTCTTTTTTTTTTCAGAAGCCTTGGTCTAGTCTTATGTCCCGTTACTTAAAATATTGAGCGCCCGTTTGCGCCAAGAAATCTTGCGCCCAATTCTGTTTTGTGCGCAGATGAACCACAATCTTTCTATACTCCACGTTTGTAGTTCTTCCATACTGTAAATGCGACAGTTTGCTGATATATACGATGTTCAGAACAAAAATGGTTTAAAGTTTGTTAGAACTTTAGAACGCTTGCAGATTGTTAGTCATATGTCTTTAATAAAATGTATTTTGCATTATATGGGATTAAAAAAATTTTCCAATTTCCTTTTATTGTTATCTTTGCACCACATAACGGGACAAAATTCTATAATAATTTTATAACGAATTCTATAACGTGATTTTATAACGAATTCTATAACGTAATTTTAGACATAATTTAAAATTAATTTTATAACTTGTCAAATAAATTCCATATTTCTGACAAATTATATAACAACCTTAGAACAAAATTCAAACTAATTCTATAACATAAGTCAAAATAAATTCCCCAATTCTATGGCATTCTATAATTCTGTAACAAATCCTATAATCCTATAAATAATTCTATGAGGAATTCTGTAACAAATCCTATAATTCTGTAACAAATCCTATAATTCTGTAACAAATCCTATAATCCTATGAATAATTCTATGAGGAATTCTGTAACAAATCCTATAATCCTATGAATAATTCTATGAGGAATTCTGTAACAAGTTCTATGACTAATTCCATAAATTATTCTATAATTCGATGAAAAATTCTATAATTCGATGAAAAATTCAATAATTCTATGACAAATTCTATCATTCTATGACAAATTCTACAATAGATTCTATAACATAATTGTATAAAAATTGTACAACATTACATAAAATGATTTCTAGTTCAAATAAATTGGTCGCTCAGTTTATAATTTGATATCGGTAAAAGACAGATACGTTATAAAGGAAAGGTGACTATGACAGAATGGTTTGGACAACGAGGCGAAGCGCTACCTATTTATAGTTATTACTTTACAAGGGTTAACTTAGTTCAAGCGGGAAATTAATTCATCGATTGAATGAAAATCGATTATTCCTTAATAAATTTACAAATCGATTATTTCATGCTTCAGTCTTTGCACCAAGAGATCACTTTCCAAAAGTAATGATAGCCTCAGTATAATTACTAAAATCAATTTCAAGTAAAAAAAATAATTGAAATTGACGGGGAATTTTTTTTTAATTTTCTGCATAAACTGCATTTATAATGAATTTTATAGAAAATAAAATATAATTAGCAACGACATAAAGTTATATCAGTAGTAATTTTCAATTCTTTTATAACTAATTGATGAAAAATAAAGCTTGTATTTACACTCTATAACAAAAAAATCGATGCACCAAGAAAGAGTTGTCCGATTGTAATGAAATTTCGTATGCAAAGACATTTTGACCGAACATGCAAATGATTAAAATTTGGTGTCCAATGAATGAATAGCGGGAACTCCAGCGCATCGGAACTGCGCATTCAGCAGGTGTATATAAGGAGCGATTCTCAATATGTGGTCAAAATTTCTGTTGCATTTTGACTGCGGATATCTTACGTCGACTGTAACAATGCCTCGCCGAAAGATTCGTGCTCATTACGAGCATATGTCAGAGTTTGAAAGAGGTTGTGCTATCGGATTGAAAGAGGCTGGTTGGACGAATCGAAGAATCGCTGGACATGTGGGTCGAAGCGATGCGGCGATTGGACGGTGCTGGCAAGAGTGGGTCAACAACGGCAGATGTCAGCGTCGGGACGGCAGCGGTCGACCTAGGGCCACAACAGAACGGGAAGACAGAGCGATTGTCAGAGCAGCTGTCACAGCACCGGATTCGTCGTTATCAACTATCCAACGTGTGGCCCGCACACATGTGTCCAACATGACCCTCTGCAGACGACTGAGAGAGCGGAATTTACGCTCGCGCCGACCGTTACGCCGCTTACCTCTCACGCCTTTACACCGTCAAGTCCGATTACAGTGGTGCCGGGCTCGATCAACTTGGAACTGCGCTGACTGGGGACGTATAGTCTTTAGTGACGAGTCCCGTTTCCAACTGTGTCCTGACGACAACCGCAGACGTGTCTGGAGACGTCCAGGGCAGCGTGGGGATCCTGCCCTTACTATCGCACGCCACACATGCCCACAACAGGGCGTTATGGTCCGGGGTGCCATCTCCTTTGATAGCCGGACCCCTTTGGTGGTCATTTCTGGCACACTTACAGCACAGCGGTACGTAGACGACATTCTACGACCGATTGTGTTACCGTTCTTTTTGCGACAACCTGGACTTACGTTTCCACAAGACAATGTCCGGCCGCACACGGCACGTGTTGCTATGAATTGTCTTCAAGCTTGCCCAACACTTACTTGGCAATCTGGATCTCCTGATCTCTCTCCCATAGAGCACATTTGGGACGCTATAGGAAGGCGATTGCAACCATCCCGGAATGTTGACGATTTAGCCCGACAGTTGGAGACAATTTGGCAAGAAATTTCGCAGGCCACCATCTGAGATCTTTATCAGTCTATGCCACACCGAGTGACAGCTTGCATCCAGGATAGAGGTGGGCCAACACATTATTAACTTCCTCCCTTTGTAACGGCCAAACTCTGCAATAAATCACTCAACTGTTCTGAAATTTTAATCATTTCTTTTCTATGTATGTTCTAAAAAATATATCCGTACTTAGTGAAGACATTCATATTTATGTAAGCATAAATCTGCAGCTAAAGAAGAATGCACACCACTTGAGAAAGTCCTCTTACCTGTTTATAATAATCAGTGGCATTATACACCACGTTATATTTAAGACAGAAATTTAGCAGTTTTACGAACGAAATTTTGTCAATTGATTTTATATCATACTCTGTAAATAATTCTAATAATACACGATATAAGTCTCCTAAATTGATTTGGTTAAATAGTTCCTCAAAATCAAAGCACTTAATGAAAGTGGGATTCCCATCGCTGGAGTTCGAAGTCTTCAAAAGTTGAAAACTATTTTTTAAAATAAAGGTATTTAAGGAAATTTTAACATAAATCTGTTTAAGTGTTCGAAGAAGCAGTTTACAAGCTCTAACACCTTAAGAGCTAGTAGCGCATGTAACAGTGTGAAAACCAATTATATCTTCATGAAATTTAACAGTAAGCGTCATGTATGGGAAGTTGATTGGAGATTGGATGGCTTTGAGATTCTCAAAAGCACCCTGTATGTGTTTGAAGACAGGAGTAGAGTTTGTACCCAGATTTCTGTATTGCTCTGTATTATCAAGAAACCCCAAATCTGGGTATAAGCCCTACTCCTATCTTCAAATCCACACAGGGTGCTTTTGAGAAATTCAAAGCTGTCCAATCTCCAATCAACTTCCAATGAATAAGGCTTACTATTAAATTTCATAAAGATCCAATTGGTTTTCGCACTGTTAGATGTGCTACTAGCTCTTATAGTGTTAGAGCTGTTAAACTGCTTCTTCGAACATTTAAAGAGGTTTACGTTAAAATTACTTTAATATTTTTATTTTTAAAAATAGTTTTCAACCTTTAAAGACTTTGAACTCCAGTGATAGGAATCCCATCTTTCATTAAGTGCTTTGATTTTGAGGATCTATTTAACCAAATCAATTTAAGAGACCTTTATCGTGTGTTATTAGAATTATTTACAGAGTATGATATAAAATCAATTGACAAAATCTCGTTTGTAAAACTACTAAACTTCTGTCTTAACTATAATATGGTATATAATGGCACTGGTTATTATAAACAGGTAAGAGGGCTTTCTCAAGGGGGAGTATATTCTTCTGTAGCTGCAGATTTATACTTACATAAATATGAAAGTTTGTCTTCACCAAGAACGGATTTATTTTTTGGCAGATATATAGATGATATAATCTGTATAGGCTATGGTATGGAGCATCAATTGGACCTTGATTTTTATCCCTCAGGATTAACACTGAAAGATACCTCTGTATCTAGATTTCCACTCAGTCACTTTTAGCCTCTACTTTTCACAATCAATGAAAATAATACTGCTTTATTTATTCTTCATTTGTAAAATCATAATAGCAATATACTGTTTAACTACAGCGATAATACCGACAATATATACTAAAAGTACATCATATTAGACTCTACAATGAAAGGTCTCAAGAAAATATCAGCAAGGATATAGCTAACAGGGAACCTTAAAATTACAATCTGATTTCAAAGATGACACACAACTAATTGTGAAAACTCATTCTTTCATTATGTTTTCATTTGTCTTTCAAATATACGATAAAAGAAAACAATTTTCATTTGCTTTTGTTCAGTACTTGCAATATGACACATGTCTCAGAAAACATGTTATAAAAAATTTGATTTTAGGTGAACTCTCCAGACAGAAAGTGCTTTCAAATAGAGTTGAAGCCATTTCTGAAGGCTTAAGATCTTTTAAAAAATGTTTGGTTTTAAATGGTTTTCCAATGAACTATATAAATAGAACATTTGCAAATTTCATCTCTAGAAAGAAATCTTAAATGTTTCTTATAAAGAATAATCATTGCAATTAAATACATCTAATCGCAGTTCTCAAATATAGATGGAAGCACCTGTTCATTACTCCTTTTGGATATCTGGTATTGCTTAGTTTATAAGATGTGGAAACACTTTCAAAACTGCCTTTGACTGATCATGTGCTATCTTTTTAGTTACGAGTTTGAATTTAATTTCTACATTACTGCTATTACAAGGTAATATAACCACTTCCTATTTTATTATTAATAAAATATGCTTGCAAAAACTCGGCTAAAAATGTTTAAAAATGAAAAGTTTCTGACACTGAATAAATTCATCTATATTTTTTTTACATTTGTGGTATTACTTGAACTGAGTTTGTTGAATTACTACTTGTAAGTTATTCAACAGTGTTACTTTGATGTGAGATGTATACAGGACTTTCTATTTCTTTCTATTTTTTGTCTCTTTCAAACAAAAAATTTGTTTTAATCTCTGCCACATGGATGGTTATAAACAAACAGGTCTTCCTGTATAATGTCTGCATTGAATGGGGAATGTTGGATCCTTAAAACATCGTTTAACCCATGATTATTGGCTCATAACGCCAATTAAAGTTCGTACATTGCAGATCCAATTCTTCTTTCTAATTCAGACCAGCTATGGTCTGTCTAAATTTACTGATTCTTTGTATATATATATATATATATGAAAAGTTTTGTGATAAAAATTTTTATTCCTATTATTGATACTTTTACTAATATTATTATTAAAATATTATCATCAGCCAATAATGATATTTATTATATTTATTTATTATCATTGTCAGCTGAGGAGCCTTTATATTGGCAGCTGAGTTTGAGAGATGGATTTGTTTGTATTTTTATGACGCAAGGGCATCTGGTTTATATTGCGCCAAGCTAAGGTTGCGATTTCATGAAAGACTAAGTTCTGGTGCATGACCTTTAGCTGCCTTTGCTCCCTGAAGACACAGACAAAGGTCAGGAGTCTAAAAATATCAAAGGATGGAAACGCACTAGAAAGCATCTGCTTGTAAATATAATTTTGTTTGTCTTATGACGTCAGGTTATTCAGGCCATTAGCTGTCGGTTTCAATCCGAACTATTTCATCAATTTCTTTTTTTCTTTCCTTTTTTTAAAAAAAAAAAGTCCTCTCCACTGGTCTTGATGACGTCATTCTTGGTCTTGAGTATTTTGGATCCTACGTCAAAAATCGATGGTCAGGAGACAGAAAAATGAGGTGACGGTTTGGAAGTTTTAAATTTCAAAATGTTTTTTCTCGAAGAGATATTCAACGTTTTGTGCTCATGTACATACAGAAAGAGTAACGAACAAAAGTACTAGCAAAGCGAACAAGCGAGCACGAAAATACATTAAAGGCAGTCGCGCAGCCACATGGTGGGGCGCGTAGGAGACTGTATCTTCCCCAGACGTCAGCTGAAGCGCCCTTCAGACCTCATGCGCCCTTCCGACAGCAAGCTCCCCAGTAACAAATCTTGGATACGCCTCTGATATATGCAAAATCATTAACTGATGAAAGATATCGGTCATCTATCACCACAAACCAAACTTGTTCAATAATTTCGTCAGTGGGCGATTTGGCATACTGTTAAAAGGTACAGTGTGTCAAGTAAACATTTTCTCCACTACCGGGCCCTTACATCAATTATGCTGGGCCGCGAATGATTCTCCTTGAATTTGTCATTTTATTTTTCTAAGCAATTTTATGAATGAATATTTATCGGGGAAGTATTCTGAGAAAAACAATGAATTGGAATATAGTCCGATTGGGTCGAAAATTCCTGACCCAGAACGCCTAAATCACCGCTGTGGAGCAACTGCTAATGACATGCTGTGTACTTTTGAATATGCAAGTGTTCACAAATGATCGAGAATTTCCATACATTGGAATCTTTTAGTATCTTTTAGTATCTTTTAGTAAGAAAGGGTTAACTCTCATTGTGGCCATTCATAAAATGTGTCTAGAGACCATTTGTTAAGCTATTTGTTAATATTTGGTTCTGGTGAAAGAAAGTTGGAGAACTGCTGAGGAAACACCAAAAATAGTTGTTTTCTTATACAGGGTGGTCATAAAATAACTTACCATATTCAAGACGTTATAGAGCGATGAGGAAAAAAGATATCGCCAAGGGATTTGGAGGGTAGCCTAATTAGACCACGGGGAGGCGATTTTATTTTAGTTCCAGATTTCACCACCAGGGGGAAGTGGCACTTCCGATTCCATAACTGCTATTTTCAGCCAGTATGAACATTCTAAATTTTACAGAAAGGTTTTATTTTGCATAAAGAATGTGGTTTTACGCAAATGAAAGATATTTGCACACCAAAAGCTCCACTTTTCCCCTAGTGGCAAAATATGGAACTAAATTAAAATGTCTTCCCCATGGTCTAATTAAGCCAACCTCCAAATCCCTTGATGATATGTCTTCTTATCATCGCTCTAGAGCGTCTAGAATAACGTTGTTATTTTATGGCCACCCTGTATCAAGAGCATTGCTTGTTGAATTGATAAAAAGGAATGTATAAAATATCGCTTTAGCAGTGGTTGCCTGCCAACCTTTTTCAAGCTGCGACACACTTTTATAGAGTAGCCAACTAATCTGCGACCCACTTTGTAGTAACCAAAAGATCTGCGACCCCACCTCTGTGCACCGCCGCATTTACATAATAAAACATTTTTAACAGAGTAAAGAAAACACATTAAATATAAAATTATATTATATTAATTATATATATTACATTAATTATGTATATTATAGATATATATTTAACAACCATTAGTAGAATATTGCAATGTTGTGTAGCCATGTTAGCAGGCCGTGCTGCTGGAAGACAGTAGAAATTTCTTATAAAAGTAGTTGTGGTGACCCCCAGAAACTTGTTCGCGATCCCCTTGAGAGTCGCGACCCTCAGGATGGAAACCACTGCCTTATAAGGTCGCTATAAATTATGTTTAACTGATTTTGATGGCATACTTTGTGAAATTGACATTTCGTGGATTTGACTAATTAAATGATAAAAATATATCACGGATATGTATCCCATTGCCAATTTTGAGTTTGAAAACATATTCATGTATCCACATTTCTATAATCAAATAATTAAACAATTAACTCTATTATTTGCGGATTTACGAGAACAATCTCGCCTTGAATTAAAAACGTTTCTTCAAAATTTAATGTCGAAGTTTGTGAACTTTAAGTTCGATAAAAAAAATTTGCGATTTCTAATTAAATCGAAGAATCTCCAAAGTTTATCATTGAATACAAATTTGTTCTATTTAAAACTGTTAAAAAGGAACCATCTTTGTCAACGGTTTATCAGAAAATCCATCCAATAAAGCAGCAAGATATATGTAACCTACACTCTATAACAAAAAAATCGACGCATCAAGGAGGAGTTGTCCGATTGCGATAAAAATTGGTGGATGTGAAGAACATACATAGAAAAAGAAACGATTAAAATTTCAGAACAATTGAATGATTTATTGCAGAGTTTGACCGTTACAAAGGGAGGAAGTCAATAAGGCGTTGGTCCACCTCTGGCCTGGATGCAAGCTGTCACCCGGCGTGGCATAGACTGATAAAGATCCCGGATGGTGTCCTGCGGAATTTCTTGCCAAATTATCTCCAACTGTCGGGCTAAATCGTCAACATTCCGGGATGGTTGCAATCGCCTTCCCATAGCGTCCCAAATGTGCTCTATGGGAGAGAGATCAGGAGACCTAGCTTGCCAAGGAAGTGTTGGGCAAGCTTGAAGACAATTCATAGCAACACGTGCCGTGTGCGGCCGGGCATTGTCTTGTTGAAACGTAAGTCCAGGGTGTCGCAAAAGGAACGGTAACACAACCGGTCGTAGAATGTCGTCTACGTACCGCTGTGCTGTAAGTGTGCCAGAAATGACCACCAAAGGGGTCCGGCTATCAAAGGAGATGGCACCCCAGATCATAACGCCCTGTTGTGGGCATGTGTGGCGTGCGATAGTAAGGGCAAGGTCCCTACGCTGCTCTACACGCCTAGAGACACGTCTGCGGTTGTCGTGAGGACACAGTTGGAAACGGGACTCGTCACTAAAGACTATACGTCCCCAGTCAGCTCAGTTCCAAGTTGATCCAGCCCGGCAACACTGTAATCGGACTTGACGGTGTAAAGGCGTGAGACGTAAGCGGCGTAATGGTCGATACGAGCGT
>QLNU02013614.1:11942734-11962481 GCA_006491805.2 Dysdera silvatica
CTGCGCTCGGTGGGACCTGAACCCACGACCTTCCACTTGCCGGGCGGAGGCTCTACCCACTGAGCTACGAAGGACAATATATAATCTCTTTACGAACGTATATATACTGTTGCCAGTTATTTCGCAGAATGGTGTAGTACATAGACTACTATTTAAACCAAATTGCAAAGAGACTGGTATTAAATTGATCGAAATGCACGTTGCAGCATATGTATTTATTTTATATAAATCGAACACTACGCAGATTAAATCAAACAACAATGTCAATCAATCAACGTTTATTGGCGTAGTGATACCAACGCCGATGGTATGGCGTGATTAGATGGTGAAACGTTCGAAAGAAAATAAATATTTCTGCCTTCGGTGGGACCTGAACCCACGACCTTCCACTTGCCGGGCGGAGGCTCTACCCACTGAGCTACGAAGGACAATATATAATCCCTTACGAACGTATATAAAGACTTTATATGCGTTCGTAAGGGATATAAATACTTTACTGAATTTATTTAAATCTTAGTTATTTAACTAATCTTATTTAACTCGATTTATTTAAATATTGATAAAAAGAAAGAAGCAAATGAAAAAGATCATCCAAGCTTTCGGACGCGGCAGTGTGAAGGGACTGCTAGTGATGGTTCCGAAAGCTTGGATGATCTTTTTCATTTGTTACTTTTACCAGTGTTTTATATGTAAATGCTAGTAGATAATAACAGGTAAATATCAATAGAAAAAACGGGTAACGGTCAATAGGTAACAAGTAAATTGCAATAGATTATATATATAACAAACAAATATCAGCAGAAAATAACAGGTAAACAAAGATAGAAATTAACAGGCAAATAACGATAGAAATTAACAGGTAAATAACGATAGAAATTAACAGGTAAATAACGATAGAAATTAACAGGTAAATATCAATAGATAGCAGGCAAATTGCAAGCACTTATATAACAATCAAATGTTAGTAGATAATAACAGGTAAATATCAATAGAAATTAACAGGAAAATATCAATAGAAGTTAAGAGGTAATATCAATAGAAGTTAAGAGGTAATATCAATAGAAGTTAAGAGGTAATATCAATAGAAGTTAAGAGGTAATATCAATAGAAATTAACGAGTTATAAGATAAGAGATAAATTTCGATAGATAATAACAGATAAATTAACAGATAACAGGTAAATAAAAATAGGTGATTATAGCCGCAGGTAAATAACAATAGATGCATATTGTAGCAGGTAAATAACAATAGGTGCGTATTATAGCAGGTAAATAACAAATAATCTCATTTACAAATCCGCAGTTTTGTCATTACTAGGGTAAGCAACGTGTGGAATGATGGCTGTACCGCAATGCGCACGAGTTACGGATTGATTATTATTATTATATAATTTAATTGTTTCTGTACAAATCATACTACAGTAAAATCATTTGGAAACACATTGAAACATTTTGCCGTCGGTTTCAGCTAAATGCGGTAAGAAAGACATTGTTAGTTATGAATGAATTACGGTTGCGTTGGAATAAAGGATTTGACATCTGCTAGCACCTTTGGTAGGTTTTAGCAACAGTGTTAACGTGAGCTTAAATAAAGGTGAGTGGCTAAAGTATAACATATGGTAGTTTTCTGTAAAATATATCTACTAGCCAAGTTAATGTAGCGGCAGAGACGGCAACTCGGAAGACAAAGGCATGTTGCAAAGATTCTTCTCCCCGCTATCTAACTTCTTCTGCTGTCTTTTCCAAACTTTGAGAATGGAAAGCGCTACTAAGTATCTCTGTTTGCCATGATTGATGTGGCCCCGTACTAGTTTTCTCTTCAGCTTCTCCATCTCCTCCTCGTCCTCCTCCCCCTTAGGAGGAAGGGAAATCCGATTCAGAGTACAAACGAGAATAAAAAATGAAGAATGATGTTCTGACTTTTGAGCTTGTGTTTCTTCAACGAGTAGGGTTTGTTCTGCGATTTCTGTTTCCTCATCCTTTTCTTATGCGCTTAGCGGAGACGGCAACGAAAAAATGGACTCACATATCATTGAAATAGACGGTGTCATTTTAAACCATTAGCATGTGTATGTATGTCAGTTACATCATGTTTTGTTTGTATTTTTTGCTCTCTCCAAGCAAGACATTACACAAAGCGCAAAGTGAAGTGACATTCTTACATCAAGAATGGAAAAATTTAATAGTGTATGAAATATTATTTTTGCCCTATGTTATATATAAGGCAGAATATATAATGCATTATATATATATATATATATATATAATTTAGAAACATACGACAAGTGAAGAGAATTGGCTGTCTGTTACAATTAGATTATTCTGCTACCATGTGAAAAATTTATCATACTTCGGATTGAGCACAGAATTTATTATATACTCAATTTAAGAATCAGGTGATACTGAATATATTAAAGGAATTCATAATAATAAAACTCGACAATAGACATAGAATTATTAAATCAACAATTTTTTTTTCATATTAGCTGATGATGTGGCAACAATAGATGTTAAATTACTCGTAAAGAAAAGAATGATTTTCCGGCGCCTGGTGGGACCCGAACCCACGACCTCCTGATTGCCGGTCAGGTGCTGTACCTACTAAGCTACAGGCGTCAATCATCTCTTCTTTACGAGCAAATATAAGGCCATTGGCCTACGCAGGGGGTACATAGGAATATATGAGTTGTGGCTCTGTAATCTCACCATTGAGACTATAACCCCCTTACGAACTTTCCGCGTACGCTTATGTATAAGGCTTTCTATGGACAAAATTACTATGGAATACTATGGAATACTATGTAGATGGAATACTATGGAATACTATGTAGATGGAATACTATGTAGATGGAATACTATGGAATACTATGGAATACTATGTAGATGGAATACTATGAAATACTATGTAGATAGAATACTATGGAATACTATGTAGATGGAATACTATGGAATACTATGTAGAAGTGCTGTAACTACTCTCTTACCAAAGCGACAAGTCAAAGAAGTACGAATGTCCAATAGGATGGACTAGCATTAATATTATTAAATCAACATTAGTGGGTTCGGGCAGTGCCTGATTCACGCAGGGGCACGCGGGGCAGTTGCCCTGGGCCTCCGATTCGGAGGGACCCTCTAAATCCTAAATTTAGTCCAGTACGTTCATAAAAATTTTAATATTTGTTTTATTGGCAATCCGAAGACTTTTCAGGATTTAAAAAATCCTTTACTAGCTCCTTTCCCTTAAGACCAGGAAAGCATACCTAGATAATACGTTATATCTACCATAGTCTTATAAATAAAATTCTTTCACTCATATGTATAATGATAATAAACATAATAATTAGAAATCGGTCGTCAATACAAGAGGGGTGGGGCCCCTTCATGTGTGTCTGCCTTGGGCCCCAGAATTTCTAAGTCGGGCCCTGGGTTCGGGTCCCACCAGTTACCCGAAAATCATTCTTTTCTTTGCAAGTAATTTAACATCTATTGTTGCCACGTCATCGGCTAACATGAAAAAAAAAATCGTTGGTTTAATAATATTAATGCTAGTCCATCCTATTGGACATTCATGCTTCTTTGACTTGTCGCTTTGGTAACAGAGTAGACATGGCACTGTCACACCAAGAGCGAACTTGTCCATAGAAAACCTTATATGTGCTCGCAAAGGAAGAGATGAATGACGCCTGTAGAGCACCTGACCGGCAATCAGGAGGTCGTGGGTTCTGGTCCCAACAGGCGCCGGAAAATCATTCATTTCTTTACGAGTAATTTAACATCAATAGATACAGAAATTTTTTATTTATTTTTATTCATTTATTTTTTGGTAATTGCTTTCCACCATTTTCGTTGTTTAAGCAGAATGTGTTCCATCATTCTTATCTTTTTAAAAAAGTGCGGTCCATCATTCTTACCTTTAAAAAAAAGTGCGTTTCATCATGTATATTATTTAAACAGAATGTATTTCATCTTTTTCTCTCTTTAAACTGAATGCGTTTTATTATTCTCATCCTTTAAAAAGAATGAATTCCACCATTCTCATTCTGTAAACAGAATACATTCCATAACAAACAGTTATTTTGACACTGGCGTAAGGTTTAAAAACACGACGTTTCGGGAGCCAACTGCTCCCTTTGTCAAGTGAAGGCAGAATGAAGAGTTCGTGAAAGTCCTAAGCTTATATACCCGCATGTTGGGAATCCCCATCTGACGCCATTTGGTGCGGAGCATTTCCAGCTGGGGAAACCCCAATCGGGGAAACCCTCGCCGGGAAAGCCCCCGCACCCGACGATGTCAGATGAACACCCCCAACTCGAGGTTTTGCAAAAATCCTGTAAGGTTCTGGTAGAGGTTTTGCGATGTTTATTGCACGACTCCTCAAACCGTAGGTTTCCCATGATTCCAGAAAAAGTCTACTCCCCAGATTCGTCACATTCTGATGTAATATTTTCATCGAATGCCAATCTGGTTCGTGACCCTCCCTGAAGACATGTTCAGCCAACTGGTTTGAATCGTCTCCCCTAGCTACCGCACGCATATGCTCCTTCCCTCGTAGACGTATCGATCTTCCCGTTACAGTCTTCACACGGTATTTCGTAAATAGCATTAGATTTTGAACCAGAGACAGATATTGAGCGGTGAGAGTGATTCCGTAGTAAAAGGCGCCAAGTTAAGGTAGGTGCTAAATACCCTAATGGCTCCGACATGCGGACAATCCTAAATCCAATTTGATCAAGGAATCATTCTTTGTTATACAAGTTTCAATTTATTAAATCTATAACTTCCGAGTTCTACGAACGTTGAAAGTTTTAAGAATGCAACATTTATGTTAAATATGCAGGGTAAGTCAAAAAGAACCATTCTATTACAAATTGTTATAGCAAACTATGTAATTGACACATAATTATCTGTAATATATCAAATTAAACATTAATTCACCAAGTTTCTTGTCACTCATAACAGATTCTCTATGTGAGATTCTTGAGTTTCACAACAAATATCTAGTCTCTAGTCGATTTAATTCACATATGGCAAGCATATCCGCATGATGCTTGTAGCGCAACGAATTGATCTCACATTGAACAACTATAATGTGCAACAATAAACTTGCAACTACAATGTGTAACAATAAACCTGCAACTATTTTGTGTAACAATAAAGTTGGTAAGTTAAAGTTTAACTTGATGTTTCACAGATAATTTTGGTTTAATTTCATTGCTTTCTCTCTCTAACCATTTGTAATAGGATAATTCTATCTGACTTATCCAGTACGCTTAAAATCAAAAATAGAAGATGAGCCATTATCCGTTCTTTTCATTGAAAATAGTGATATGAGTAGAATATAATACAGATGATATAAAAGTTTGCAGAAGTAAAGGCTCGACTGGAACTGTTTGTTTAGCACCACATTTTGACTAATTCCATATTCTCCATCGTTAATTATTTTCTCGCGACTTTTAAAAACATTTTATGAAGTTTCATAGTACTAAATATTTAAAATGTAAAGAATTTTAAACCTTATTTAATTTTTTAGTGAACTCATTACCAGATTCATGCGTAAACTAATTTTACTTTACTACGATGTATTTAACCGTGTATGAAGATGAAAAAGCACTTTTTCAACGAAGTCGCAACATGTAACTATAAGCAGAGAAGCAGAAACTACATCCAATCGAATGAAATCGTTTAACCCTACGGACTGGTATCAAATTCCAAATTATTAAAACTCAATTAAAGTTCTAGTTTTCAAATCTTCATGTAAAATAATGAAATTTTTGCCTTCTAAGGAAAAGTACTTCCAGCCTTGTTGCATATTTTCGTCGTAAGGGAATTTTAATTATTTGTTTTTTGTAATAACATAAAAATTCAGGAGAACGACTTATTAGAAAGGTCCTTTAAAAAAAAACTGCACCAAAACGAAATGTTATGAAAATAAGTAATATTTGGGTGGAGGTGGGACAAAAAAATATGGCTTTGCACAAGATATGTCTAATTCTATCTCCATTTGGAATTTATTCCTATTTATTTATGAAATGTATTTTTGCTATGTTTTAGTCTCATTGCCATTGCATCTTTGCTATATGAACGTGTAGCAAATGACAAATGCAACGCCAGCTGCCAAAAGGTTGCGGAAAAAAGATCGATCATTTTAAATGAATACATTAAAACTATTAGCTATCAGATAAATCTAGTTGCAATAGACTAACGTGCGAACTGAATTTTCTATCCCGTTACTCATGTCAAGGAGGTTGCCCCGGGGGTGGTGGCTAAAAGGCTACTCTTCCCCCAAGGGAAATTTTACGAACTATTTTAAGAAGTCTTCAGTTTCAGAGCTTGTGAAACTGAACCAGTGAATCACGGGGCCTCCCCTCCTAGTTGAGGTCTTTGACTACGCTGCTGACTAATGACGCTAGTCTGTTGCTCTGTTCAACAAATCTACTTTGGTTGGATTCTAAATCTTGGCGAAAGTCGTCATTTTGTGGATTAGAAATATGAATAGCATGGGTTTGGAAAGTTATGTTCATCATCTGAACTTTAATACTGTGATATACCCTCCTAAACTTATGTGAAGTTTGTTGTAGTTAGTATAGCTTACGTCCCAGGATTGTTATGTAAGTGATCTGCGTCCGGGGCCGACGGCTTCAAACGTGGTTTTCGACTCCCGGGAAATTTAAGAACTAAGTTTAGTTACAGTTGGGTCCAATGCAGCGATTCCGTAGGTGAAGGGCAGGGAATTTCGAGAATATCTAGTGACTATAAATCTATTTTCGTTACATTTTCTCATTTCAGTTATCATCGTTGACTTTCACAAGGAAGCAGTCTCGTCCAGCTACTATGAATCTCAAAGATAATAAGGAAGAGAAGGTGCTATTGAACAAACAAAAGTATTTTGATCCCTAGTATCAAAATTACAATCTTGCAGAAAGGCATATATTAATTTTGACTCTGTTGAATTTTATTTGTCAGAAGGGTTTAAATACGACTGCTATGCGAAAAAGTGCTCAAGGTATATTGACAACACAGCGAAATAACTTTTCATTTTGACATGTTGAAGATCGTGTTTTAATTTTTAACTGAACAGAAAGCGATGTTTGTACTTCAAAATGAAATACGCTTTGAGCAATGTCATCTTATAAATAAATAAATAAATTATAAATTAATGTTAGAATAAATGTCATCTTAAGTATTTATTTCTGCTTATATTCAAACGCACACTATCTCTCAACTTGCTCTCTACTTTTCACATTTTTATTTGTATTCCTGCCGTTAATCAAATTTTTGAAATCCAAACACATGAAATTTTGAAACAATTTTCTGTATACTATATTTTAAAAATTTTTCCGTTAGAACCTACGCGAAAATTAATGCGTTTGTATATATACTTACCAAATACAACAATAATACCATAAACTAACCCTTCGTTAGGTTCGTCTTAGGAGTGTATCCATTTTATACATGTACAAATCCAATAGATCCAATGGGAATGAACCTGTGTTAAGGTATTATTACCCTCCGCAGGGATAACACAATTGCCAAATATGGTCAACACAAGAAAGCCTCCGGGGCGAGAATTTTGTGAGTTTTCGTGGGGGAATTTATTATACAATAATTTTTGCCACCCACGTATTAATTACAGCTCAAACTAGAGCTTATGTAATTTTGGAGAAAAAGAGACGCTTTCCCCATCCTGGATTCGAACCAGGGTCCCTCCGTTTAGCCCGGAGTGTCTTGGACCGCTAGACGAATGAGGACAGGAAACAACGCTCTCTTTCTCCGTATGTAAAGATGTTAAGGTATTATTACCCTCCGCAGGGATAACACAATTGCCAAATATGGTCAACACAAGAAAGCCTCCGGGGCGAGATTTTTGTGAGTTTTCGTGGGGGAAATTTATTATACTATAATTTTTGCCAATATAATAATTTACGTCATTTAGAAACATAGCACAGGTTACTTCTAGCTTAATGGTTGAAGCATTTGCCCGGCAATCAAGAGCTATGGGATCGTATCCCACCAGGTTTCCGAATATTCTTTTTCGCCCGCTAGTTATTGTACTACATTTTCCATACCTTCATGGAAAGTGGATCCCGTTTCGACCTGGGATCCTAATGGCATTTATTTTCTAAACTTTAAAATGCTATCCCGTTTTAGAAAACTTTCTTAAATCTCCTGTTAGATGTCTCTTTCCTATGTGTCAAATCTTTTTCAAATTTTCTGTTCGGAAACTGTCAAAATTTCTGTTAGAAAACTTTTAACCATACACAGAAATGCTCACCGTATATTTTGATTTCTTTCTCTCCTTCCACTGTTTGAAAAGTAGGCGACTCCGCAGAAGCCTCACATCGGTACAGTCCTTCAGTATTAATATCAGTACTTTGCAAATATACATTGCCTTGCCTGGATTTCTCCAACTGAAATAAATAAGTAAGTTAGCAAGAACGTCCTTAGCGATTTAACAGAAATATGAATTTCTTCGAGTAAATTTACATGATAATATTGAGGAGATCGAAAACACGCTTCTCATAATTTAAAGTGTACTTCGGCTCGTTAGTTATTTAGCTTAATTAGCGAAAATTAATATGATACAGACATAGATAATAGACGGAAGAAATAAATTTGTATTTTGTATGTTTCATGCACAAACTATGCACACTTATACAAAACGTAGCTTTCTAACATTCCCATTGCCAAACAATCAAGGAAGAATGATATAACTTCTATTTCCTAATTAAAAGTTAACGTTCATTTTTATATATATAACCTTAGTCTGTATTCTGACTCTATTTAAAAAACTATAAAATATGTTTATTTTACTTATTATTTATGTATCGCTTGTTAATGACTCGTTCGCGTTATCCACGTTTTCATCTGATTGGAAGCATTTTTTTCCACAACTGCAGATGGCGAAACTTCCATTTGCTTTTCAAACAAACTCTTGTTTTGTTTCGTAACAAGAAACAACGCTACAAGCTAAGGAAAAGTATGTAACGTCGTTTCTTATTATAAATCTTATCTGCACAGTCAATGCTACATCAAGTTATTTTGCATCTCATTTTGTTGTTGCTACTGATGAAATTTAATTAGAACTGTTTGGTAGGATAACAATGTGTAGGACAAGTAGTAGGATAACAATGAGTAGGACAAGTAGTAGGGCAAATTAGTAGGTCAATTTGTAGGATTTGTGTCTCATCAATAGGATAACAATGAATATGGCAATCAATAGGATAATCGTGAGTATATTAATCAATAGAATAATAACGAATATTCTAATCAATAGGACAAAAATGAGTATGTTAATCAGTAGGACAACAAAGAATATGTTAATCAGTAGGACAACAATGAGTAGAACGAGAGATGGGTAATTAATAGGAAAGGAACGAATTGGGCAACGATGTAGAATAACAATGAGTGGAGTGGTGAATGAAGAGATTAAGTAAGATAAAAATGATAAGAAAGAAAGAAGTGATAGAGAAGAAAAGAATGAAAGAAGAATAAAAAAAAGAAAGAGAAGAAGTGATATAGAGTGGAAGATGTGATGAAATGGTAAGAAAGAAATAAGTAGTAAGACAAAAAATGGTAAGTAAATAAGATAAACCTGCATGTCCTCAGAAAATGTATTGAGTAGATGACAAGTAAGGACATTAGATTAAAAGCCTCAAATTAAAACTTTGGTTCTTGCGCAATTTTATGTTTTAAACCTTTTAATGCAGAAAATTAATAGTATACTTAATTTATCGTACAATCATACACCCTTTGCCCAAAGTAAGTACCCTTCTATTTAAAATAATTGGAACCTGTTTTTCAAACATTGCAATAACTTAAAAGACTGGAGCACGTTAGTTAAGTTCTAAACGAATAAACCGTTTGTTTTCTTTGACAACACAGGTTAAATGGGGTTTGCAATCCTAACATATTGAATTACTTCGTTACCGTTGAAATGGTCTCGTAAACTTAAATTGGCTCTTTTATTTTTTGGTTTTCTCCGAAACAATAAGCGGAAATAAGAAATTACAAGCACACAGAGTTCCATTAAAGAGGTAATACGGATATTTACAGGACACAGTCTCTTTGTGTTAATAGCTAACCATTAATTGCTGAAACACAGAAAAAATTGGGAATTGATTATGTCTCCAGTAAGTTTCTTTTAAGGCGAATTAGTCCGCTTAATTAATTCTATTTGGTTGCAATAAAAATTATTTTTCAATTAAGTTGTTCTCTCAAATTCGCAGGAGTCAAGTTATTTTCGAAAATTTCCATCTTTCGTGAACTAGTGGCAGATGCTTGGAAATTATTAAACGTGTGTTCAAATGGTCAATATTTAAATTTGGTATATATTATACTTTGGTCAATATTTAAATTTGGACAAATGAGATTCAAGAGAGAAAACTATCAGAAATTATATTATTTTTATTACTATTATATTAAGTAATATCCATTTATTCTATTAAATCTACAAGGGTGGGCCGTTTTAGGCGATTCTGCAACACCACCTTCTGTACATTTATGCCACTGGCAATGCATTTAACATTAAATTTGGAATTCTTAAACTATTTAAATAGTTTGTGGACTATTGGTAAATATTACATTTGCGATAACTGTCGTCGAATCTACATTCTTCATAGAAATATAACCCAAAGGATCAATGCGCGACACCAATTGCAAGAGCGGGAGGAATTATTATTATTATGTTATGAATGATCGACGATAATATTTTTAATATCTAATATGGCATTTTATGTTGAAAATTTATAAAATTATAATTAAATGTAAATATAATTAAATTATAAAATTATATATGTACAAAGAGAGAGAGAGAGAGAAAGAAAATTTTTTAAAAAAGAAAAAAGAAGAAAGTTTTTAAAATGAAAAATGCATTTTTAAAATTTCAAGATCAGAAAATTTTCCCTTTCACATCTCTAATCGTGCTTTTCACTCGAGTTCTATTCTCATTGGTATTGTGAAACGCATGGCCAGTTTTTGCCCACCGTAGTCTGGGATTTGGCTTCTTTGGCGGTAGGGTTTTGGACTTTACGAAAAACCGTGGAGCCAGGTGAAGCATGACTCTTATTGCCTTTCTACCGTAGAAGGGCCAACAAACTATGTTAGTGTGGGGGTACGTTGATAGTGATTTGCTAGATCAGAAGAAACTTATCGGTTGATTACAATATTTCAAGTTTTATCAGCGAATATATCATCGGAAAACACGGGGTTAAGACATTCCAGAAAAGATGTCTTACTCCAGAAAATAAAAGTTGGAGCATCATAACACACATAAAAACGGAAAAAAAAACGAAAATAGACGGAAACTGAGATCAAGACAGCGTTATGAAGAAAGAAGCTGATGTGGTGTCGTTTGTGAAGATAAGGAGGGAAAAAAAAAGGGAAAAAACTTTCATGGTTGCCAGAAATACCTGGAACAGTATCTCGAAAACGTATTCGGGAACAAATGTATGCTGGAGACGAAAATAAAAAATAAAATAAAAAACTGAAAATGGGGAAGATGGTACGAAGGAAACCTATTTTATCGCCTTCGGAGGCAATTCGTCAGAAAATCCCTTCCGAAGAGAGAAGAGCCAAAGAAAAGGCAATCATGGCCCTTTGATTTTCCCTTTCCTATTCCAGACGCGTCAAAAACTGCTACATCTGCAAAATAAAAGGGAATAACTGGGAACAAGGCTTTAAACCTACTTTAACATTCATCATCTATAAGTTAGATGCTATGTGCGATACATTTTCCTTGGAGAGGAAGACTTTTAATGCTCAAAATGGGGAAAATTCCCGATTTTTCGGACCAATGGGGAGCACGTTAGGAGATTTTATCAACACAATAGGGAAAATGGAGTTCTAGACGTACGATTTCCATCAAGAGCCAACTGATGGTTGAAACATTCTTCCTTTTTGATGACACTTTAAATGATGAATTCTAAGTTTGTCTTCTATATGGTTAAAAAAAAAACGGTGCTTAAAGTTATGTTAACTATTTAATGCTGGTAACCAAGAATTAATCACTAGTATTTGGTTACTGAATATGTAGGTGGTGTTAATTGAGAAGTTTTAAGATAGACTCATCAATTTTTTTATTAAATTTTATGGAGGGTACATCACTTGGAGAAATATGAGTTTTTACGAATTAAAAAAGTAGTACACAGCGTTTATAACTAACCAGTAGTGTAAGGACAGACTTGGTAGCATGAATTCACAATACTAATGTCGAATTTCCTAAAACCTTCCCATTAGCGGATTATAAATTGAAAATTTTTACAATATTGTAAACAGAATCTAGATGTAATTATGATTATTTGACTTCCTATTATGCAAGACCAGACAACAAGGTGCTTAGAGTGAAATTCTCTAAGAGATGAAGAAAATAAAGTGATGTCATTAATGGGAAGTTGATAAAGGTGATCCACAAGTTTTTCCATCATCTTTAACATTCCTTCAATAAGGTTTCAATTTCTGAATGTCAACTATGCAAAGATATATTTACTCATTTAAAGTGTTATTGACTCTTTTCCGGATACGGCAAGGTTTGCATGGCAATGGGATGGGAAGAATTTGGAGCAGTTTCTAAAGGTTATTGTTGTAAGACTTCAAAGGAATTACAAATTGCTAGTGTTTTATGGTAGCAAGAATGGCTATGACCATCTTACTCCAGGACATATACTTTTCTATGGGACTCGAACCTCGCTGCTGCTCGGCTTAGCAAATCAAACACCAGGGTATGGATCCATGGACAAATTGGTAAGAGTTTTGTGGCAGGAGGCAGTAGAGCTAAATATTTCGACATCGCCCTTTATCGTTTGAAGGTAAATAATATGTTGAATACCAATCAACCAAGGCAAAGTCAAAAACCCGTTGTCTTTACATACGGTGCTGGTGTTGTCTTCCTTAGAGATATAGGGTCTAATAAGTGAACATACTATAATGAAATGGGATAACATTGGAAAATTATAACAACACATAAGTGATAACATTGAAATTTAATGGCGCAAGGATAACGAAGCTCATTGACGGCAAAGAAGATGAAAGAAAAGATGACGATGGAGACACAGTTTTGGAGTAATGATTAATATCTTTAAATATGAACCGTATCAAGATTACAGTGGATAAACAGGTTTGACAATGTAATCCGAGGAAGATACATCAACCCTCTCAGAAATTTTTTATACGTTAAGCTGTTTGGATGGTTATAAAACGGCTTAATGTATGTTAAGGACATAAATAATATTAATCTATTTAGAAAAAAAAACTATTAGAGTATTTGCTAAGAGGTGATTTTGCGCCATTACATTGTTAGGGTCCTCAGCCTGTTAAATCGTATGATTATTACATCGCGATGGATTGTGGCTATTTGTAGTTTTTTGTTTTTTGAATTGCAGTGTTATTGTATACGTGTGTATTTTCTAAGTGAAATGGAAAGTTGCTACAACCATTGTGACAAATAAATAAAAATTGTTTGATTTTGATTTTTGAAATTAAAGATATTTTTATAATGTACACATATTTCTCCAAACGTTTTGTTTTACCTTTTAGAGGCCCTTAGGATTTTTTCCTAAGAACCAACATCCTATTATTTGTACCGTTATCCATCGGATAAAAGAATACAGTTTTGTAAAGAAGCTATTATTTCTGCTTTTGCTCCTCGATTACTTCCGTAACTTAGAAAAAGTATCTATGATGCTGTTTCTAATATATAAAAAAATATTTTATGGTTTTTGAGCCTTTGTGTTAAAAGTCTTTCGCAAATAATCTTTATCAATTAATCAATTAGCAATACCTGTACGATTCTAGCTAGCAATCCACCAACCATTCTGTTAGTTTATGGATCAATATTGTCCATTTATGAAGAGCTATTACCACTTTACGAAGAACTATTATCCATCTGTAAATCAATGCTATTCTGTAAATCAATGCTATTATTCTGTAAATCAATGCTATTATTCTGTAAATCGATACGATTATTCTATAAATCGATGCTATTATTCTGTAAATCGATACTATTATTCTGTAAATCGATACTATTATTCTGTAAATCGATACTATTATTCTGTAAATCGATACTATTATTCTGTAAATCGATGCTATTATTCTGTAAATCAATGCTATTATTCTGTAAATCAAAGCTACATTATCTATAAATCGATGCTATTATTCTGTAAATCGATACTATTATTCTGTAAATCGATACTATTATTCTGTAAATCGATACTATTATTCTGTAAATCGATACTATTATTCTGTAAATCGATGCTATTATTCTGTAAATCAATGCTATTATTCTGTAAATCAAAGCTCAATCAATGGTATCTTTATTAATTCCCAAACTTTCCAACTCTCTTTGTTAAACCATTTGTTTGGAAGACAAAATGGCACAATTCAATATAATCTTGATTAATTAATTATCACTCTCGTTTTCTACAATTTATGGTACCATCCATTCATAGAACCGTCCATTAACAGAATAGACACAATTTTACTAGAACAAGGAAAGCAATTAGAAAGAAAATATTTATTTATATATATAGACAATTTTATATAATTAGAGTTAGACTGACCCCATATCCCAAAGACCCTTTCAGGAGGATGAAACGAAACCATTCCCAGATAGCAATGATGGGATGTACTGGGGACGTTATGGACATCCTCAGGAGGTCCTTAGGAAGATCTTTACTATCTGGGTTGTGTATCAGACTACTTTAGCTCACTAATTGAATAGATGTGATGTTTGCCTGTTTCTTAGAGATGGGAAGAAACGTTCATTCATTCAGCTAACGAATGATTTTCCCCATTCCCTATTCTGCATCCTCCTACAGATTCTTAAGAATGATGATATCATTTTTTTCCTCTTTCCGAACAAGAGGATGTAACAAGGTCTCGATAGATCTCGACAAACCGTACTGCTCAGCCTCAATAAGAAAGCCTAGGAACCTAGTAGGAAAAGGTGGTTTCCTATTCGCCAACTGCAAAAATTTAGCCGCTAATGACTACCAGATTTGTTGAGCTCTGGATACAACCACAACTCGCATTTGTTTCTGATTGCCTGGAAGTCCACGCAGACATTGACAATACTTTAAATTCTTTATTCTTTGCTTCTTTTCGTTCAATGATTTATTTTTCAAAAATCCTTTTTAGTCTTTAAAAAAATAGTTTCGCTCGTGTCTCCATGGCAACAATTAATCTAACCACGCTATATGCTAATCCACGACGACAGTAAAAATAATGCAGTAGAATTTTGCTAATATGGCATTTACATTTACTTTACATTTAGGAGTGTCCGCTTAATGAGAGTGCAGAATTAATGAAGTACGTAAAAGCTCATTTGAATTCTCCATTTCTTATATTATGTATACTTGTATTTTATATACTTGTATTTTGTATACTTGTATTTTGTATACTTGTATTTTGTATACTTGTATTTTGTATACTTGTATTTTGTATACTTGTATTTTGTATACTTGTATTTTGTATACTTGTATTTTGCATATTCGTATTATATTCTTGTATTTTGTATACTTGTATTATATTCTTGTATTTTGTATATTTGTATTATATTCTTGTATTTTGTATACTTGTGTTATATACTTATATTTTGTATACTTGTATTATATTCTTATATGTTGTATACTTGCATTATATTCTTATATTTTGTATACTTGTATATGCTCTTGTATTTTGTATACTTGTATACTTGTTTAGTTGTAACTTTATAGCGCAAGGACAGCGAGGGTCAATTTTCGCCAAACAAGGTGAGACAGTACCTGAGATTTCAAATATATATCCTTATAAAATTATTATAATCTGTCACTACTAACGTCACATGGTACAACCCTCGCTCATGACGTCATGTGGAAACTTTACTCTGTCTCTTTTACGTCAAAGACGAAACCGGATTATTGCGACGTCAGATTAGGGGGAGGCCAACGCATCTGCTAACAAGTCAGTATATAATTAATATACAAGTGGCACATGTTTAGCCAAGTTCGTAATGACCCTACATCTGGTAGAAAAATATAAGACGCCTAGGATATGTCCGCTAAAAGTGGTTAGGCAAACTTTCCAGGAATGGAAAATTAGACAGGTAGAGGGAAAAGCAATGACTGAAAGTATATTTTTGAAATAATGAAAAAAAAATCAAAATGTTTCCACTAGGAGTAATTGATAGTGCAAATACGACAGTATTACGATTTTGTGAGATACAGTACTACAACGTCCGTATAACTACTATAATATTCTCAATATGCAATTTTTAGCGGGTTTCAATAGATATTGAACCCGCTATTGCTTTTGGGCTTTCTGTCTGTCTGTCTGTCTATACGCAATGAAAAGGACAAGGTAAAGGTCTTCCGTAAATGCAATAATGATGGCTATTGTTAACATTGAAAACCTACCGAGTTACATAAGTGTTACATTAGAGAGTACTTGTGATTTGGAGTGAACTTGTGAATTGGAGAGTTGCGAATTATAGAGTAATTAGATAGTTGCGGATTAGAGAGTTGTGGATTAGAGAGTTGCGAATTAGCGAGTTTCGGATTATCGGTTTGCGGATTAGGGAGTTGGGAATTAGAAAGTTGCGAATTGGTGTTAATTGAAACCCGCTAAATTTAAATATCGACCTCAGGCGATTTTCTTTACTTTCTTGTTTAAATACATTTGAATTTAATGACAATTTCTTCTTGTTAATTACAGGAAGCAATGTGCAAAATGATGTGTAAGTGTTTGTAATGTAATGTGTAAATTATTGCCGTCCAGTTCCATGTTATTGTCAGATAGTGATAATGATAGTAATACTTTATTCCTTATTATTTTATACCGCAGGAGACCATACAAACGATTTGCTTGGGAAACGGAAAGAGAGCAGTAGCGATGCTAGTAACGGGGCTCTCTTTCCGGTAGAAAAAGCAAGGGATTTCTCGTATTCAACAAGAAACAACAAAGATATTGATTCGCGCGTACAAATCCGCATTGTTATTAAGAGATTTACATTTGCAGGTGTATCACATTTACAGAGTTTATGAGCAGAGTCTTGACTCGAAGACGTTACAAGTGAAGGTTGAAGTCCAAAGGTGGAATCTTTGTGGGCTGCAGAGTAAGAATGTTTTTCCTTGTAGCCAAGGCCGGAAGAAGAAGTAGGAGAAACAAAAATAGTAGAAAAATGTAAATGAATTTTGAGTTGACCGTTGCGGGTGCAGTTTTAAAGGACATTTATAAGGAAAGGCAGACAAAAGAAAAATGGAAAAGGAAGAGTAGGGGAGGGGAAAGAACTGAAAACTACACAGTGTGAGCACACTCACGTAAATATCACATGTTCATCTAATATGCACAATGCGAAAATGACATACATTCATGCTATAGATATTCATTGCCAAATAGACACACACACTTCCGTAAGGTCGACATTGCGATACCGTTACTAAACTAAGAAATGACGAGAGTTTTTATGATCTGCTTGAGATGTAAGACGAAAGGTCAGCAAAGGACATGAGCGCCGGGACCTACGGTTTTCTGAAGAATGTGAACCTCTTATGCCCTAGGGAACCAATCCCCGGACAACGGTGAGCATTTAGTCAGCAGTTGTGTGTCGAACCCGAGATATCCGCACTCTGGGAGAAAGCTTTACCACTGCTAAGTCCACCGCACGTCACGAGAATTCTTAATGGATGGTGAACCGGCAAATGCCTAATTATATTTAACTATTTATAGTTTAAATAATTCGCAATACTTACATCTATATAGACTCCCGGTAAATCGTAGGACTGACCGGCAGGGTTATCCCTAGGCAGAAACCTATAAAATTCAACGTCATTTTTGTACCACTTGACAGAATACAGCTCGTCTGTTTCCAAGTCTAATGTGCAATTGAGCCAAACCGTCTCGCCTTTTCTGACAGAAGAAGGGATGTCTAAACTCAATAGTCGCAAACTTTGAACACCTTTAAAAGCAGACAACAAAGAATTAGATTATTAGAGAAAATTTTGTAAAAATAAACTGCATACATACAATCTTATAACGCTATACCTTAAAGCGCCAATATGTTACAAAGAGATTTTGAAGTGATATTCAATTTTGAAATGAAGTTCAAAAATTATGATTGATCCTTTTAAATGAAATAGGGTAAATCCTGGTTACGCTCTGCACTTTTTTTAAAATCGATATTCTGAGACCCATGGCGCACAAACATGAAATTTACTTAGTCATAATAATTGATACACTTTTAAGAAGCATATATATTAGAAAAAAATAATCTACAAAAAATTCAATAAGCCGCTATAATTTATTTTTTAACACCCTTCGTTGCGGCATCTCTCCCAAGTGTGTCGGGTGTTACGCCGCACCATGAGGCTTGCCGCGTTTCGTATAGTAAATGAATTTACTTCCTATCAAATACGTTTCTTCAAAAACTATGTTATGAAAAAATAGAATAACTGAAATTGCGATTTTATAAAACATAAAAATTGAATAAATTTAAAAAACATCTGCTGTTTTTATTTTGAACTCATTTTCAGAATCGGAACAAACATGGACAAAATAATGACATAAATGAATTACTTTTTTTTTCAAATAGGCTGGACTAATTTTTTAATCTATTCTCTCTCTCCCACAGTCGGCACAAAACTCATCGAAAATCGTACATTCTACATGAAGCCATCGCTTATTTACATATAGCACAACGTAACCATTCGCATTTTTTTGTTGTGTGATAATAATTTTCTTCATATTCATTGCATGTATTCACATCCAAAGTTTGTGATGACCCAGCTTCACTTTCCTTTCTATTACGCATCTCATTAGGATTACCTCTGGCTTTCTCTATTGCAATGGAATCAAACCCAGAAACATCATCTACTTCAGAACTAGTACTATGACTATTTGATTCATAATCTAACCACCTTCTTTCGTTATTTCTATTTCTTTCTTTTCCAACTTTCTTCTACTATCTTTCTTTTAACGGTCTTCTGTTTTCTGCAGTGGTTAAGACAAGTGCCTATTTCTTCGTTGCCTTTCCTTTTTTCTTTATTTAGTTTTGAAATTGGAGATATTGCATGCAAATATTTCGATGGAGTTGTAATATTCTTTTCAGGCAAACCTTTACTCGTGGATGGCTCTGTATCTGCAAGGTCTTATGCTTTCGACTCAAGTGCATGTTTATGCGATGGTTCCAGTCTCAATAATGACGAAAAAAAAAAGAATTTGGAGAGCTTTTTTATGAATTTGGCGGATTTTTTGAAAACTTTGATGATATTTTTATGTATTTGTAAGAAAAGAAAATTATAATTAAATTGGAGACATTTGACTAGGATTTGCGATTATATTTAACGGCATTTGGCGCAAAATAACAAAAAATTCTAAAAATTAAAATTAACATCCGAAAGAATACGCGCGGCATATGTCCCTGATTTTAACTGCGGCATGTATACCAATTTGTAAGGTATAGATGCCTCACCCCACGCCTTCCTGATCTTGAATTCAAACATGGCGAAATAACAATAAAAACACTCTATACTAAGACTATGCTTCGCTCAAACAGGGAATCCACTGACATCGTTAAAGTCTTAGCTGTAATATACAAAATAGGATAGCACACGAAAATATTTCATAATAAACTCTATAACTCACCTTATATATTTGTTAATTTAAAAACAAAAAGGCACAGGAACACGATGTTTTTACCGAACACGCTTCAAATACTAAATGGCGCACATTTGGTATTTTTTGCAGTGTCATCCCACAGCCCGTTTCAGAACTAGGGTGGGG
>QLNU02013614.1:11967913-11983486 GCA_006491805.2 Dysdera silvatica
TTGTCTCGATGCATTCTGCAAAAACTTTTAAACCTCCCGAAATCAAAACCTGGCTATTAGTTTGAGCGAGTTCGATATGTAGAAGTACTACTCTATCTTTGAACACAACGTCCTCAACAGCTTTATTGGCAGAACACATGACATATAACAACTTCACATGAGCTAAGGCTGTCTTTTGTTTAATAGTCTCAGAATCATTTTTGTATAATATTCGCATTTAACTCATATAATAAATTGGATATTATTGAAGTT
Organism: Dysdera silvatica; assembly: GCA_006491805.2. Lineage (NCBI taxonomy): Eukaryota > Metazoa > Arthropoda > Arachnida > Araneae > Dysderidae > Dysdera > Dysdera silvatica. The sequence goes on from QLNU02013614.1 coordinate 11,968,166, forward strand.
CTGCAACTTAAGGACGGCAATATTAGAACTTTGACTTGTGCATGTGGGATAGAAAAATCTCATCATCAACTTTAATGTCTGTCGCAGTTGCAAAAGCAAAAATGATGGAAACTAGGACATTTCTGACATTTCAAGGGCACAATATTATTTGGCTCCCATAGAAACCTGCCTTTCCTGTACCAGTACTGTGCAATTATTTTGGATCAATGTTCGTCTTTTATTTAAAATCAGATAAAACGTAGTAGCGTTTTTTTACGCCTATAAATCCTTTGTTTTATAGCTAAAATACAAGATTTTAACATACCTTAACGTTAAATATTACTAAACTCGCCTGGTTCCCAGTTTTGTCATAGCACTTAGTTTGGTACAGGACATTTATGATATACCATTCAAAGAAGTAAACATTAAAATTTTTGAAATTTTTCTTGATGACAAAAAAAATTATTTAAAAATTAAAACTCATTTTTAATGACTCATGATTTAAAATGATGATTAAACCATGATTGGACCATGATTAAATCATGATTAAATTCATGATTTAATGCGGGCTTATGATACTGTTTGGTCCTGAGTTATTTTAAATTATGTTCAAGTGATTATGAATAAGTTTATTAGCTAAGTACGGATTATATTATTAATTAATATTTATTTTCATGGAAACCAATATAGTGCAGGCAAGTCCGTTAGAGGCATGTCTGTAATTGAGGGTGCCTTTAGTCTAACGAAGAATATAGTTGTTCTCGGAGTGACGATGTATTTAAATGCAAATAAATTATTATTACCATTACTATATAAGGGCACAATCCATCTTCAATTTGGCGACCGGGGTTTTCCTCTCATGTCTGATTTTTTTATATGTCGATTTGATACATCACATGTATTTTTTGCAGGATGTGGGCTGTTTCAAGCAAGCCTTTTAAATTTCGTATGTTTTCATTTCGTCTATTTCTAATTATATTTGAATGATTTTCAAGATCTGACGAAATTGCATCCAAGCTCTTGTTACTATGGGAGATGACAACTGTCTTTTTTTATTATAATATTTCGGTTTCAGTCTGCAGATCTTTCTATTCCCTAATTTTGTCGCATTCTTTATCCTTAACTCTTAAGACACCAGGAGTATCCTCATCTATTACCCATATTTAAATTTTCCCCTATTATTATCAATTTAGGTGTGTTATGTACAAAGTATTCCTTACCATGTTTGGCGCAGTATAGCCCAGATGCTCTTGCGCCATAAAAAAGCCAAACAAACAAAGTGTTCCTTAGTTTATATTCGAAAATTTCACAGTTTTTTCTTGGTAATTTTTAACAATCTCGTCAACTTCATGCAGTGGTGGAGGAAAGGGTGTTCAGACCCCCCATGTTGAATATGAAACATATTTTCTCTTCTAAGGCCGCATCACACAATTTTCTTTAAATCTACTTGCGCTCCCCATGATTTTTGAATTGCTACACTATTGGCTTACTTACTAATTGGCGCAGTATAGCCCAGATGCTCTTGCGCCATAAAAAATTCAAACAAACAGCTAAAGGCTTTGTGGTCTCACTAGCTTTTGTTAATAGTTATAGGGTTTGTTTGTTTGGCTTTTTTATGGCGCAAGAGCATCTGGGCTATACTGCGCCAAGTTATAGGAATTGATACTCTAAATTCCGAAACAAGTTGCCATTATGGACAGATTTTCGCTATAAACAAAGTGAAGATAAATGTATTTTACAATAGAAGTTATTTATTTTGGAAACATTATTATTTTACATAGTTTCATGTTACACAAATGATTGAATAATATCACAGGTTAAGAAAGTAATTGACCAATAGAAAACTAAAATTCGACCCGTTCAGTCTTACAGTTCAGGACAAAAAATGAGAGATTTTTGAGATTTATTTCAAAGGATGAAAGGCAATGTCGTACTCAGGCTCAAACAATATATTGCCAATTTTAGGACAACTTGTGTCGGTGCAGATAATAGTCTTTATTATGAATTTATATTTTAAAGAGTGTGGTGCTTTGAAAAAGACTTAAATACGCCATACGGCCAAAGTCTGAAAAGTGCAAAATTGTCGTTATGTACACGTTCACTCAAAACAAATTATGGTTATAGAAAATTTTGATAACTATCAGTATTATAGGAAATCAGCCGAGAAGGGCGGTAATTACCGTTATATATAGATCTATAATCATATAAAGATTTCGCTCTATTACACTTTTGGAACAAGTTTCAGTGGATCCTCAAAGCTACTTCACTGTCCGTTTTAAGTTGTTGAATTATAATTATTATTGACAGCATATATGGATTAATATTTACTTGGCTTTGAGAAATATATTGCTTAGCATTGTGTGGGAAGATGTTACTGGTACAATATAATTCTCAATCAATAACCTGAGAGAAATGTTGGCATATCTTATTAAAATGAACCCAGTACCCAGCAAGTACGTGTATTGCAGATCAGCTGTGGTAATGTTTCTAATGTCCAATTTTTCCAAAAAATTTTTAAGTTGGACGTAATGGTTCTCAATTCACCAATTAATATTGGGTTAATAGTTACGCATTTTTATCAGAGTATATCAAATTCTATTGCTAGGTGAAGGTAATTTTTATTTCAAATTGGCATTGGATTGCGGTGAAACATTACTATAGAAGGAATATAGCATCACTGCAAAATTTACGTGTTTCTCGCATACTCAATGTTGGCAAGCTTTCGATATTATGGGCAGAATTAATGATTAGTGTATGGCTTTAGTGAGCATGATAAAAATATTTCTAACCCTAAGAGATAGAAATTGCCACTGGCTTGAGGAAGAGGGGGTTGATAGGGTCATGACCCCCCATGTTGCGGTACGTTTTTGTGTTATCGCATATGAAAATCTGTAATTCTAGATCTGTATCGCCTACCTCTACGAACTTTCTGCTTATGTTAATGGAAACACTGCACAAGTAGTCGAAAAGAAATGAATATAGTAATTGAAGTAACAAAAGATCAGGAGCCATGACTTGGATGGTGTTGGGAGAATATTCTTAGAAAAGAGAACCATCTGTTAGAAAGAATGAGAAAGGTAGAGCGAACCAGTCAAAGTGGAATAAGAAGACCAAGACGCCACCAATACTAAAAATTGAGCAAAGGCCTTGAAGGATATGGCTGACCTTGGTTTGACATCAGCGGTACCCTATGACAGGAAACAATGGTAGAGTTGATGTGATATCGGTGACCCCGAATATCGAAATAGCGAGGCAGAGGACAATACAGTTTGAATTTTAATTAACTACTTGGCTGAAAAGCCAATGCCGTTTCCAATTTGTCAAGCAATTATTCGGTGTTCAGGTATTATGCAGATAAGAGCATAACCGTAAGCAGAATGTTCATAAGGAAGGTTACAGACTCAATAGGAGAGAGCTACAGCTCCATATATTCGTCCGTCCGTGGGTGGGTGGGTAGGTAGGCATGCATGCATGTATGTATGTATGTATCGTGCATGCATGTACGTACGCACGCACGCACGTATGCATGCATGTATGGATGTATAATTTCATTGCAATGAGGAGTTACAACCCCCCCATCAAAACCCTCCTGCGTACGCCAGTGGATAAGAGCAGCATATGAACGAAAAATCTGCATCGTCTAATTGCTATAAATGGGAGCACACACTGAATAAAATTCATCGGAAAGTACTCTGATGTCCAAAATGATGAGTGAAAAGCTGATTGGAGTGCCATTACAGATCTTTCATAAAAGAACATTTACCGTTGCAGCTGCAGTAACGGGTATTTGTACTGTAGAAGGCGAAGAATCAGTGTAGGAAAAGAATGTAAGATTATGGTTTCATCGATTTAAAAATGGATGTGGCTTTGAACAGAAAGCACATGCTACAGAAACTTTCGAAAGTGAATACTGAAGTCGTACGTCAATCTGTGGAGTCTAATCTATATAAAAACAGTTAGAAAATGTCTAACGGTTGGGAGTATTTTAGCTTACTATTATGCATGAATTGTTGCGCAAACTCGGTAAGACATATAGAAGCTGATAACATATCTGAAAACTTTTACCGCTTTCGAATCACCTACGTAAATACGGAAAAATTTAAGATTATTTATCAAAATGAACTACTGTTGAGTTGCAGACTTGATTTCTTATTCGCGAAGAGTTTTTTAATATGTGCAGGGGCGGCTCAAGGTTGATTCTGAACCCGGGTGGCTTGGCACAGATTACGTTTTGGCGCTCCCCTCCAGCGAAGACATATTTCCACAGATGCACAGTGAGCCATATGCCCTATAAAAGTGGCCAAAAGTCTCTGAAAGAATTTCTCTAAAGATGTCTCTAAAATTTCTCTTAACTTGTCTCTTTTTAGAGAAATTTTCTAATGTTGAGTCAAAAAAACAAAAGAAACATTGAACTTGACGTCAATTTGGCCCCTCATCCCTGCCGCCCATGTCGCCAAGTCCTTAAGCCGCCCCTGAATATGAGCACCTACAGTTCAAAGCTAGTGGCCTTATTGATGACAGTTCTGGAGTCGCTTTGAATATCGATTAATATAAGCCTGAAAAAACACACGCTAGGATCTAATTACCTTTCAAGATACATACATATGAAATAGCGAAAAGAAAACTTCCCGAATGAGAGAAGAAAAGGCTCTAACGGGCAACAACTTGGAGACATTCCGAGAATTTTATCCTGTGTGTTAGTCCTCTTTTCCCTGAAAAGGCAATATTCCGTTATGTGAGTAATGCCACGTGTCAGCTGCTCAGAGAGGCGTAAGCTTTATGGTAATACCTTCCTATTTGTACACAAATGAGCAGGGCTTTTTTAGTTCCTTTTTATTCTTCTTCTTGGCGCTAGTTCTGGAGATTTTCTTTTATCTTAGTGTTGTTTAAGGGGCTGCACGTTCGCTCGACGATAAATGAGAGTTTTTGGAAGTCGCTTTTTTAAAGACCGAATAATAAATTATGAAATTTGTTTGAAGGTTTGGAAAAAATGTAAAAAGGAGTATGTGTCAAAAGAATCATTTATTTCGGATAGGTTTGGAGAAAGCTGTCATAATTTTTCACATCTACCTATGTTAGTGTTTTCCAGTTTAAATGTTTAAAGCTAGGATGAAGCAAAGTGTTCTAATTATTTTTAATTAAATTTACTTTAGGTAATTTATTTCATGTACTCAATTTTTTCTCTCTCTTTTTTGAAACTTTTACCGATCAAAGAGTTTCTGTCTCAACAAAAAATATAATACAATATATTGAATACATCAGAAATATATTGACATATTTTATCCACAATGTATTGACACATTTTATCGCCAATGTACTGACATATTTTATCGCCAATATATTGACATATTTTATCGCCAACATATTGACATTTTATCGCCAATATATTGACATATTTTATCGCCAATATATTGACATATTTTATGGCCAATATGTTGTCATATTTTATCGACAATATGTTGAAATATTTTATCGAAAATATATTGACATATTTTATTGACAATATATTGACTGTATCGAACGTATATTGTCTATATCAAACATATATTGTCATATTTTATTAACAATATATTGACATATTGTATCGGCAATATATTGACATATTATATAAATAATATATTGACATATTATATAAATAATATATTGACATATTATATAAATAATATATTGACATATCATATAAATAATATATTGACATATCATATAAATAATATATTGACATATCATATAAATAATATATTGACATATCATATAAATAATATATTGGACATATTATATTGAAAATATTCTGACATATCATATCAAACATATATTGGCATAGATATCTATTTAAAGCTTCATCCCTGTAGAGCTATCATAAAACGCTAAGTGCCTCTATCGCAATGGAATCCCAAGTTAGTGCTACGACGCAGTAGCAGGAGTGACGCTTTTCTACAGCTCGTGGCTTGGGGTTGGATTTTGCGGGTGGGAAAGGTTTAGACCCTCAGGATACCTGCAGGTTATGGTGCAGCAGACCATTTGCTGTCCTTCTACCATAAATCATATGAAACCGAGTTTAAAGTTCCAAAAGCGTAGTGTCAATATATTGTCAAAATACCAACTGCTCTTGTAGTAGAACTTCCACATATCAAAAATCTGTATATATCGAAGTCTTTGTGAATTCTTACATAGAAATACTGTTTCTATATATCGAAGGAATTTCTACAGATAGAATTTATTTAAATCGTGATTTTTTGCTCGTTAAAGCCACGGCCAGATTAAGGCTTCGTGTGGCTATAGACAATATTTTTTCCGGGGGCCCCCTGCAGCACAAATTAAACCTGTGTAATTACAGTAGGGCACGAATATAACGAGGGTCTTAGGAAAAACGAAAAGACTCGTTATATCCGATTGATCGCTAAATCCATTCTGGAATTTAAATTTAAACTTCGAAAATAAAGTCGGTACTGGTAATATATTTGCATGCAATGCACATATAAAAAATTCAAAAATTCGCGAAAAACGTCGCGGAAATTCGCGCCGTGGTAAAAATACTGCCCTGACGGTAGAGTCCGATTGGCAACGATTTTAATGTAGTGTTGAGTCTTCGCCGCACCGGGCCCCACAATAAAAAGGGCTCTCTGGACATCTGTCTTGTTTGCCTGTGCGATAATCCGGCCCTGGTTAAAACGTTCAGAAACGTCATAGCTTCAATTCAGTGAAAACGTTCCTGACCTCGTATTCCGCAACTTAACAAATGTAAACAGTTCATGATGAATCATCGAAATTTGTTGCAAAGCGAGACTTGGAAGGTTTATTACTCAAATGTATCTGAGAAAACTACATAAATATGATGGTTTAGAAGGTATATTTAGCAGACTTTTTTTTCTCATTAACAATTTTTCTACGGGCAGACTACCGCGCAACGAACGACGCGCACATTAGACAACTCGTCAGACAACTCATAGATTTAACTTGTTCATAAACAAGCGAGTCAAAAGACAAGCCACGAAAATGAACGGTACATGGAGATTCCCACTTTTGTGAATGGTCGTTCTCGGTCATTCATCATTCATTCTCATTTTGTGTCATAAACGTTTGAAATAATGCAATTCAAAAAAAATGCCTTTTAATTTTCAATTTTTTTTCAATTAATTGAATATGTAAACTTTTTTCGACTGTCTGTATTTAAAACGTGTAATCAATAACCGGTTTTTAAGGTCAGATAAATATTCCTCAGCAGAAACTGCTTCACAGTAATATACACTGGCGGAAAATAAACTTCAACGCCAAGGACAAATGAGTTTAGAGGAATGAAATTTAGGCAAAGCAGTTGTCTAGGTAACATATTTATTTGATTAAAGTTTCAAGGTTACCGGTAAAAGTATGCGCAAGAAGATCCATTTCAAATGCGAAATGGTGGTACATTAATAACCGCTGTAGTCGTCACGATTTTGAATGCAAGCATGCAAACGTGCATGCTTTGTGTCGTACAGGTTCCATATGTCATTTTGTGGTATGGAGTTTCATGCCTGTTACGCTTGGTCAGTCAAATCAGCAACGCTTAATGTTGGTTGTGGATGACGCTGGATTTGTCTTCCAATAATGTCCCATATGTGCTTGATGGGAGAAAGATCTGGTGATCTGGTAAGCCAAGGTGATATGTCGACACTCCGTAGAGCACGTTGGGCGACAGCAGCGGTATGAGGACGAGCGTTATCCTGTTGGAAAACACCCATTTAAATACTGCTCATAAATGGCAGCGCAACCGGTTCAATCACCAGTCTGACGCACAAATTTGCAATCAAAGTGCTGGGGATAATGACGAGAGTGCTGCTCCTGCTGTCATAGGAAATCGCTCCCTAGACCGTAACTCCTGGTGTAGGTCCAGTGTGTCTACGCCGCAGACAGCTTGGTTCCAAACGCTCACCTGGCCTCCTTTTTACCAATATACGACCATCAATGACACCAAGACAGAAACGGCTCTCATCTGAAAACACAACAGATCTCCACTCCGCCCTCCAATGAGCTCTAGCTTGACACCACTGACGTCACATATGGCAGTGATTCGGAGTTAGTGACATGAATGCTATAGGCCGTCTGGCTCAGAGCTGTCCGTTAAGTAATCGATTTGTTACAGTTCGCTGTGTGTCACTCTGAAGCCAACAGAAGCTCTAATTTCTGCTGCAGATGTGGTACGATGCGCCACAGCCATGCGGCGAATACGGCGGTCTTCTCTCTCAGTAGTGGTCCGTGTACGGCCGGACCCCAGTCTTTTTGAGACAGTGCCTTCCGTGACCACTGCTGCCAACACTCATACACAGTGGATACATCATTGCCAAGTCTTTCTGCAATATCGTGGGAAGAAAACTCACCTTCTCATAGCCCTATTACACGGCTTCGTTCAAACACAGTAAGCTGCTGATGCTGCCGCCTTTGTCTCCTTGAATTCATTTTTGACTCAAACTTACCTCACATCGTCCAATCCGGACGATAAATAACGCTCACGAAGTTTACATCGTGTGTTTAAAGCGAACGTGATTTGCATGATCATAGTGACGTTACTAGCGGCACCCTTATTCGTCTAGCTCGAAATCTGAATTGGCGTCATTTCTCAGATGTGCAAACACGCCTCCCAAATTTCGTTTTTCTAGCACAACTCTTTCTTGGTGTTGGGATTTTATTTTCCGCAAGTGTATTTCAAACCGTCTGCTTAGCGGTCACCCACAGATACGGACGCGGACATTGTTTTCATTATTCAGTCTATTAGAACAGAACCCCGTATAGACAAAACACGCTTGAACTTCGGCCTTCACTAGAGGCATTTCTCACAACAAGAAACTAAGGATAAACAGGGAAGGAGCTAAGGATAATTTTTCCAATTCCATTAACAATGAGTGGCAATGGACTCAGATTCGTTGATTCAGATGTCTAATGCTTAATGAAAACTTTGATAATAAATAAATCATATAGTGATACACTCTGCAAAACTAAAAATTAATTATCAACAAAAAAAAAACTAATATAGTTCCAGTTTATGACTGTCGTGTACCACATACGCCCCATAAGTGTAAAGGTGGATTTAATCTCGCAATTAAAAATACATTTTGAAGGAGGACTGGTAAGTAAAACCCAACAAACAGCTATTAATAAATTTTTTTCCAAGACAAATAAATTTTAATATTTAACGTTTTGTTGTAAATTTACTTGTTATATTCAACAAATGCTTATGTTCGTTATTTTAAACTTGTCTTATGTGCTCAAAGAATGCACAAGTTTCGAGATGAAGTATTGAAGTGATAGAAATATAATATTTCTTTACGGTCACTCCTCTTTTACGGACCGGCGAGTGTTCGCTAATGAGGGGTTTCGCTATATTTTTGCAGTATTGTTACAGAGAAACTACGAGTTCACGAAAGAACCAATCAAAAGGACGAATCTAAAAAAAATGTGATGGTCTTAAAAGAAACTTTCGTAAAAATAACGATTTTGTCCATCTTATGAGAAAACGTCCGATACATTTGACCGAACGTGCCAGCACATCAGCAGCAGCGAGAGGGTTAGTTATTGAGTAATCATTTCTGATTCCCACGCTGTGAATCCAGATTAGAGCTATTTTTCACAGAAGAAAATGAATGCTCGTCTTAAACCGGACTCGAAAGGAGGACCTAACGTATGACGCGTTGCGCCTCTACCAGCTAGTCCACCATGGCACGAACGTTTCTCTAATTATTACCCTTTACAGGGTTAGCGCAATTGCCAAATGGTCAGCACCCAGAGCCGCAGGGGCGTATTTTTTGTAAATTGCTCGCAAAGAAAATGGAAGTGCGCAGTGAAAACATACTTTTTTTTGCGAGCAATTTACAAAAAATGCGCCAAGGTGTCTCTGGGTGCCGACCATCTGGCAATTGTGCTAATTATAACTATTGTGCTAATTGTAACTATTTTGCAAATTATAACTATTGTGCTAATTATAACTATTATGCTGATTATAACTATTGTGCTAATTATAACTATTATGCTGATTATGACCATTGTGCTAATTATGCTAATTATGACTATTGTGCTAATTGTACTAATTATAACTATTGCGCTAATAGTGCCCCCTTGTCAAGGATGCTGAACACAAGTAAATACGGATACATGCTGAAGAAAGACAAGAGAAACCTACATAAAGTCTCCCACCTCATGTACGTAGATGACATCAAGCTATACGCGCCAACAATCACCCAACTCCGACAACTCATCAGTATAACAGAGACATTCTCCAAGGACATAGGAATGGAATTCGGCCTCGATAAGTGCAAAATACAGAAGAATAGCAAAGAAGATTTACCAGGCATCGAACTCGAAGACGGGAGACTACTGAAGACCTTGGACGAGGGCGAAACCTACAAATACCTAGGGATAATGCAAAAACGGCAGCAGGAGCACAAGAAAGTCAAAGTCCAGCTCACGCAAGCATTCCAAGAAAGACTTAGAAGCATTGTGAAGACGAAACTGAGCGGGAAGAACACCACGCAAGCAATTAACGCATATGCGGTACCAGTGCTCACCTACTCCTTCGGGATCATCAAATGGTCCAACACTGAACTAGAACAACTCCAGCGGAAAATGAGAACCATCCAGAGAAGAGCCGGACAACTACACCCTGCAACGGCAATTGAACGGCAAACACTACCCCGGGAAGAAGGAGGACGCGGACAAGCGGACCTCAAAGACTTACATGACAAGCAGATCCAGAGCATGAGGCAATACTTCCAGTTGAAGAGTCCCCGATCGCCACTCATCCAAGCCATAATACAAGCAGATGCAAATTACACGCCACTAAACCTGTGTAGTACCGAAGAGCGTGTCCTCGAAACAGCCAACGAACAGAAACTGAGAACTTGGGCCGGAAAACCATTACATGGCAGGCACTACAATGACCTGCAACAACCACACGTTGACAAAAAGGCATCAAATTCTTGGCTGGCCAAAGGCACTCTCCAGCCAGAGACAGAAGGATTCATGCTAGCCATCCAAGACCAAGTGATCGCAACAAGGAACAATCAGAAATTCATCCAGAGAAAAGACATAGAAAGCGACAAATGCAGACACTGTCATGCGGCATCGGAGACAATCCAACACGTGATGGCAGGATGCAAGATCCTTGCGCAGTCAGACTACAAACATAGACACGATCAAGTAGCGAAAATAGTCCACCAGAAATTGGCAGCGAATGCTGGCTTTCTGACAGAAAAATGCCCGTACTACAAATATGAGCCAGAGACCGTGCATGAGAACGAAACACACAAGCTTTACTGGGATAGAGCAATCATAACAGACAAGACAGTCCCACATAACCGTCCTGACATAACCCTCGTCGATAAATCGAATAAGACCACGTACTTAATCGACATAGCAGTACCCAACACCAATAACATACAGACAACCTACACAACGAAAATCACCAAGTACCAAGATCTCAGACATGAAGTACGAGATATATGGGGTATGGAAAAGATCCTCATCATCCCGTTAGTCATCTCAGCAACAGGGATAGTACCAAAAACGCTTGCGACGAATTTGGAGATACTCAACATTGACCCAAACACCTACATTGAAATACAAAAAGCCACAATCCTAAACACGTGTCACATTGTCAGGAAGTTTCTAGACATGGCACATTAAGAAGTGATGTAAAAAGAGGCTTGGGAACATGGCGCTCTGCCCGTCCCAAAGCCTGTTTCCGCCAAGAATGGGCGAGGAAAACCTTATATATATATATATACATGTATAACTGTGAGCTAGTAAGGAAAGCCATTGAAAATAACAAGAGCCTTAGGGTTGTTAAAGGAAGTTTATCTGTTGGGAAGAAACACATCATTGCATTAAAAGGAGAGGATGGCACCGTAACAAGAAATAGGGAAGAAATACTTAGAAGAGTTGAAGAATTCTACAAAAAACTATATGAAAGTAACAGTGGATTAAACGAAGACGCCGCAATAGTCGAAGGAATAGCTCCTAAAATCTTAAAAGAAGAAGTTTCATTTGCAATAAAAAATATGAAGAAAGGAAGAGCCCCTGGCGATGATGGCATTACATTAGATATCTTAAAAGAAGCTGGAGAACATGTAGAAGACATACTTGCAAAATTCTTTACCAAATGTCTTAACAGCGGTAACATACCAAACCAATGGGATTCTGCAACAGTAATTCTTTTGCATAAAAAAGGTGATAAAGAGGATTTGAAAAATTACCGACCAATTAGCTTGTTACCTGCTATTTATAAAATCTTCACAAAAGTGCTAACACATCGCCTGCAGAAAAAATTAGATGCAGCTCAACCAAGAGAACAAGCTGGATTTCGAAGTGGATTCAGTACAGTGGACCATATTCAAGTATTAAGAGAATTAATTGAAAGAACACATGAATATGAACTTCCATTGTGTGTGGCATTTATTGACTATGAGAAGGCCTTTGACTCTATTAAAACATCAGCAGTCATCAACTCTTTAAGATCAACAGACATCGAGGATGTGTACATTGACATGGTGAAACGTGTGTATAAAAATGCAAGTGCAAAATTTCGGTTACATAAAGATACCAAAACTATCAAAATTGGTAAAGGTGTGAGGCAGGGAGATACCATTTCTCCAAAACTTTTTACTTCAGCTTTACAGATGATTTTTCAGCTGATAAATTGGAATAACAAGGGAATAAAAATAAATGGTGAATATTTAAATCATCTGCGGTTTGCTGATGACATTGTTATTTTTTCAACGGACCCATTAGAACTCCAAGACATGGTACAAGAGCTCTCAACTAGAAGTGAAGAAGTTGGACTCAAGATGAACCTACAAAAAACTAAGATCATGTTCAATAATTTTGTAGAGGAAACAAAAATACAAGTTGACAACACTGAGCTAGAAATTGCTGATTCATATATTTACCTTGGCCAGCTGATTTCAATGGATGGCAACATTATGAAAGAACTCAACAGACGTATTAAACTTGGCTGGAGTGCATTTGGAAGAAACAGTTTTATCCTGAAGGGGAAATTGCCTTTGTGTCTAAAAAGAAAGGTCTTCAACCAGTGTGTATTGCCAGTCCTCTCTTATGGATCAGAGACATGGAGTCTAACAGTTGGAGCAATACGAAAGTTACAGACAACGCAAAGGAGCATGGAGAGGTGCATGCTTGGAATAACTAGGAGAGATCGAAAAAGAAACACTTGGGTGAGAGAGCAAACTAGAGTAGAGGACATCATTGTTAAAGTAAAAGGGCTGAAATGGCGATGGGCTGGGCATATTGCAAGAAGAACTGATCAACGATGGACAACAGAAATTCTGAACTGGATTCCAAGAGACCACCGAAGACCTAGAAAACGTCCTCAAACTAGATGGGTGGATGAAATAAGAAAACAGGTTGGGGTGACGTGGAAACGAATGGCCCAGGATAGACTTGTGTGGAAAGCATTTGGAGAGACCTTCATCCAGCAGTGGATAGATAATGGTTGAATATGATGATGATGATATATATATACTTTACAGAGAACTTGACGTGTAGAATATGTAACCATATTAATTAAATTTAAATTTGTGTATTTAATACTATGTAACTACGGTGCGGCTCTTTATAATACATGAAAAACCGGAATGCGGCTCTCACTGACCTCATGAGTGCCCATCCCTGGCGTATACCATGTTTTCGGTCAACGCACTTTTTAACCCGTGAGCAGGCGGGCGGATTCGAGGAACGCGAAAACCCAACCGGGGTGCTTTACACCCCATCTAATTATACAGCATTATTTCAATAAAAACGTCCAATTTTATATCACGGCATTATCAGTCCTATTCCAATTATCTCAAAAACAACACGCCAGCTTCTGAAGTGGACTTGTAAATACGAGAAGTTAAAATGATTTATTTATTTCAAAAATGCCCTAAACATTTGTCAATTGAATATAATTTTGCTTAAGAATTCCTTATTTATTTGTGAAACAGCATTTATGCTGATATCACATCGCCAAATTTTTGTCATTTCCGATTCTGTTATAGGATTTTCACTATAAACGTAAATGGAAAATTCTGATGGATTACTACTTTATTTCAAAATATGTCTTGCTACGACAAGGTAAGAAATATCTTTGTGAAATGTCGTCTCCACTATCGAAATATCTCTTTTTATCCCTTTGCTTTTTTTAGTTTTTTGCAAAGGAAATAGGGATTGACAGACATAAGACCACCAAATTGATTTCATGGGCCGTTCTTCCCTTGCATTTCGTTTTCATTTAAAGGAAAATGGAGAAATCAATTTCTCGCCAAAGCTAACCAACAAAGTGTAACAACAAAATATAATGTGTAAAAAATTTGCCATTTTTGTTAAAGTTCTTTTTGGATACTGAAATGTACATCTATATTATATATCTATATTTTCATCATGAGAACCATCTTGATAATTTTGATTTTAATTATTGTGTAACACTTAATTTCAAACAGACAAAGAAATTGACGGTTTTAGTGTCATGTTTGATTGCAACGTTAAATATAAAATCGTCTAAATAGAAGATACAATTATATTTAAACTTTTGTAATGAATATTTCTAGCTTTAGTAAAAGAAAATTTTACAAAATTAATTAAGGAAATTAATAATTACTCACATATACTCTTTTCATTTCTAGATGGGACTACACAGGCATTTCAAATTCACAGGTTCTACTTAAAATTTTTGAATGAGTGGGACATTGTGTGGGGTAACATAGATTTGGACTACTTTAATTACTAAGTGCACATTATATGGAATATTACGAACACAAAATGAGAGAGGGAAATTTGTAAAAGAAAAAAAATTCACCTTCTGATAAACAGACTTATAAATAAACAGAGTTATAGATTTTTGACGCAAATACATAATATAGGTATCATGAATTTCCTTCATTCGGTAAATCATGCATGTGCCAATGTACGTGTAGGCATATAAACATTCATACGTATGTATATTTTTGTGCAAAGATATGCATTATTTTGTTCTCAGTCATCATTATTTAAATGTATTATACACGTATCAAGTTTCTTTCTGTTCGTCTTCAGTAATATTTACATATTAAACATATGCATCAGGAATATTAGGAAGACGGAAAATAATTTCTTCATTTGCTTGTTAGGATTGGTGTGCTGTGTTAAATGTGGTCGTATTTTAACGATAAAATCCTATTTTCTAAAATGTCGTAATGCTAATGCTGCACTTCAGAAATTTCTGCAGTTTTTCTTTGAGAAATAAAAATCTCATGATCTCAGGAGTGTGTGCACAAAATTTGGTAGAGTTTGAGCCTATAGATTTTTCGCCATTGAGCTTTAAACACCTCACCTTTCATTATG
>QLNU02013614.1:11986214-12008686 GCA_006491805.2 Dysdera silvatica
GGCATAAATCATGCCATTGCAGGCTTTCACATCGAAATTCTATGAGGTAACAACCACGAGAAAAACTCTGAAAAATCTTTGACAATTTTTTCGACAATTGTGGAAAAGCAAAGGCCTATAATAATTTTCATTAGTTTGTATACCTTTTACCTAAACAAGCTGTATATATATATAACAATAAAATCGTCTTCGGAAAACGATTTTAATTCAGGATATCGAACAGAGTAGAGCAGAAAAAAATAACACTCGTTTTTGTTGGTCTAAAAAATTAGAGATTTTATGACGTTATTTGATTTAATAAAGAAAAGTCTGTTTCACAAAAAATTCCATTATCTGGCCCTTTATGAGGGTGTGATGTGAGATATCCGTGCACGGTTGAAGCAGTTTTTTTTATCTCTACAAAATAAAAACTTCTTAAAAAAGGGAAATTGAAACGTTGCTCGTGCGGAAGTCATTTTCCGAAGAAGAGTTTTAATACTCTTATTTTTCTAAGTGCTCTTATTATTTTTCTCTGTAAATATTATATTAAAATGCCGGTGCTTTTACTCTAATGACCATAAGATGAAAAGAATCGCGCGAATCCGAAAAACGTTTTCTTTTGTGTTTTGAAGTTTATTTCGTTATAATTCATTTACTTTTGGGGCGATTTGAAAGTATTTTATTAAAATCATTTACAGGAAATTTTTATTTTTACAGGAATATTCGTAACTTCGCCTTTTTTGAAAATCCTGGTAAGTTTTTTATGTTATTTAATTATATTTTGCAGTTCAGAAAATTTAAAATAGAAAATCGTAAAAAAAAGATACCTAAAAAAAATGTAAAGTAAATTTGTTGCCTACAAACATGGCGAAAAATGCTGCTTAAAATCGTGACGGAAAATGTTACCTAAGACCGCGAGGGAAAATGATACCTAAAACCGTGACGGAAAATGATACCTAAAAACTTGGAGGAAAATTCATACCTAAAAACGTGACGAATTTTGAGGATTTCAGATCAGAAATAACGTTTTTAACGTTTCTGTCGTATTTATGAGGAAAGGGATATCAACAAAGCTAGAAATGTGGTTCTTTTGATCTGTAGCAGATTAAGGGCAGTGCAATCGGTGCCAAGCCGAGGAGGGGGGGGGCATCAAAATGGCTGACGATCCCGAAGTGCGTACAAGGCCAAATCCAATTGGATCATCTAAGCGCTTATTCTTAAATAATTTCAATAAATGAAATTGATATTCAATATGTTGTCTGATTGCAATAAGTATGTAAGATATTATTACCCTTCACAGGGATAACACAATTGCCAAATAATGGTCAACATATAAAGCCACCGGGGGGGAGATTTCGTGATTCTTCGTGGAAGATTTGTTGTTACTTAATAATTTTCGACACCCACGTAGAAATAAGCTCAAACTAGAGCTGTTTTTGTTTAGGAGAAAAAGAGACGCCGTTCTCATTCTGGGTTAGAACAAGGGTCCCTCCGTTTAGTCGGGAGTGTCTTAGACCGCTAGACGAACGAGGATAGGAAACAACGCTCTGTTTCTCCGTATATAAGGATGTAAGATATTATTACCCTTCACAGGGATGCAATATGCACGTTTACCTCCGCACGATTTCTAAAACCGGTAAGAATAAATTTAGGCTAATACAAACTGAATATTGTGTACAGATGCTTCCAATAGTACACTATAACATTGTAATCAAGAAATTAGAAAAGTAAAACTTACGTCAAATTAAATGACTTGTCTGACTGTACAGAGGCCATTCCAGATAACTGAAACCCATGCAAGACTTTAATTTTTATATTAAAACAATTTAAATTTTGCCTCATCATAAAAAACGCTTTCGATTCAGTTGCAAGTTAGTTGTTGGAAGGAAATTTTAATTATTATCGTGTGGGAACACACGTTTTCCGTCTTGTTATAAGTATTCAGTATTTTTGTAATCAAATTCAGTAGTCCATTGATGAGATCCCTAGAAATAAATAAAAAAAACTGCGCCACAAAAAGGATTATTTTGAAAAGTTTTTTTTAGCGAGAGTATTGTAAATAATATATATTTAGAGAGAGGGGCGCCAAATTTTAGTCTCGCACCGTGCACCAAATGGCCTAAATCCGTCTCTATTTCGATGCGGAGCCGTGTATGATACGTTATTCTTATATTTGCTGCCTATTTCACAGCCAAATGTAACTGATACGGCTACTTATTTTAGTTGGACAATAAAATATTGATATAGGCATTATTTTATATGCAATTATATTCTATAGATTACATGAGATAATATTTTATAGAGCATATGAAATTATATTTTGCAGATTATATGCATTCATATTTTATATATGCAATTATAGTTTATAGATTACATGCAATTGTATTTTTAGAGATTATATGTAATTATATTTTCAAGGTTACATGCAATTATATATTAGAGATTACATGTAATTCTATTTTTAAAGGTTACATGAAATTATATTTTAGAGACTACATACAATTATATTTTAGAAATCACACTCAATTATATTTTATAGAGTATATGAAATTATATTTTGCAGATTATATGCATTCATATTTATATACATGCAATTATAGTTTATAGATTACATGCAATTGTATTTTGGAAATTACATTTTATATGCAATACTTATTGCTTCATTTCGCTCTAAAAACCAAATGATTGGTAAATTTATGTAAAGGATTTAAAGTTCGATAAATGAATGAAAGCCGTGTGGCTTAAGAAGCTCACCTCCCATAAATCAAATTTTATCCAATAATCTTCAGGATTAGTCAACGGATTTTAAGGAACTCGTCAGTTTATCCCAGGAGGAAAAAGTCATTGATGAAGTTTAGGAAGGATTTAAGGAATTTTTTTTAGTATCATTAAAAGAAATTTAGGATAACTTTGGCAAATTACGAAACAAAGCGTCAAAAACTAGGATGTAAATAATGATATATTTTGCATATTGTTTAAGAGATGTAAATAATGATTTACATCTCTTAGACAATATGCAAAATATATTTTTTAAGTAGATTATGGTTCCGCCGGGGACGGGGAGGGCAAAGGGGCAAATGCCCAGGGGCCCCCTGAATCCTATGGGGCAGGCACGAAGATTTAATAATATAAGCAATACAATTTCTTATTAAAGGTAATTATTTCGGGACCCAATCTTTCTGAACTGCCTTGGGGTCGGTAAATGCCGACGCCGTCCGTCGTTTCCAGCTCTTGAAATGTATTTATTTCCAAATTAATTACATATAAAAAAAACTTCTAAGTGCATGTATAAAGGTTTTTATTCTTATTTTATTCAAAGGGAAATTAGCAACTGTTGTGAACAATTCCACCGGGATTCCAAACAGGAATATGAAGTTTCTCTTTTTGTCATAGTTTATTTTTATAAAATTTTTGCAGCTGAATGCATACACGACGCAATTCGTAATTCGAAGGGTAAAATATGTGTTTTGTCCAGGTCCATTCAAGTCTTGTTTAGAAGCAAAGTTCTTTAAGATGAAAGCGTTTCTTTTACACGAAAATGATTATAATAGTGATGCTTATATTAAACCTGATGGATGAGTAGACATTGATGAATAGCTATTGCTTTTATACCAGCTAACGTCAGTCTCCTTAGTTTATGTTTAGTGTTTAATGCGATCGCGTAGTCTTCGCGACTGTTTTTACATCTTGCTGTGTGTGCATCATATTTCACGACTAGAAATTCGTTTCCTATTTAAAATGAATAATATAAGAAGGTTTATGTTTAAAAGATTTGAGCCCGATACATCGGCATCAAGTGATTCTAATACCAGTAAAGAATGCCAGGGAACAAGAAAAAAAATCACTTGATGCAACTACTGAGTGTTCAAGTTCAAGAGGTCAGGCTTCAAGATCGATGTGTTCTATGACAGAAAATATTTCTTCAATCGGTACGAGCGATTTTACCAGTTTGGATATTGGTATGCATGTACAATTAAATGCATACATAAATGACAAATTTCGTTTAAAATTACTAAAGAATCATTGGTCCCCTACTGAAGCTTGTAGTTTTAAGGGAGACACTGATAGTAAACCAAAACGAGTATTTGGTATTGATTGGCTGAAAACTTATACATGGCTTGCTTACTCATCTGTTGCTAAGGGCCCTTTCTGTCGCGTTTGTGTACTTTTTCGCGCTCAAGTTCATCGTGGTCTCCAAGGATCATTTATAATTTCCCCATGTACAAAGTATAAAAAATTTCATGAGTCAGCCCAAAAAATTTCATGAGTCATGCTGCAAGCACTTGGCATCGGTGAGCAATTCATTCGTCTCAAAATTTTTTAAAAATAATGGATAAAGAGGAAACAAATGTACTTCAAAATATCGATTCTGTTTTCCCTCATGAAGTCGAAGAAAATAGGGTAAAACTTCAGTCTGTTGTATCTACGATATTGTTTTGCGCACAAAATGGTTTTCCACTTCTCCGGAAAAGCGAGGCAGCGTCAGTTTTCACAGATTTACTACACTTTCGGGTGGAAACTGGAGATGAAATCTTGAAAGATCACTTGGATTGCGGCAGGAAAAATGCTTTATACGTATCACATAAAACTCAAAATGAATTAATTCAAGTTCGTTCTGAAGTGCTCCAAGAAAAAATAATAACAGAAGTAGGCTCATCTGTCTTTTCCGTCCTCGCTGATGAAACTGCTGATATCAGTGGTACAGAACAATCGTCAATTGGAGTTCGTTACTTGCGTTGCGATCAAGGGAATCGTTTCATAAATTGCGAAGAATTTATTGGTTTCATACTTCTGAATCAATTGAATTCAGAATTTATTGCAAATTCTATAATTCAGTATCTAAAGGACTGCAACTTAAATCTGAGCAAACTGGTTGGCCAAGGATATGATGGGTGTGCAACAATGGCCGGACATGTGAATGGTGTACAAAAGTTTATCAGTGATAAGTATCCGATGGCTCCATTTTTTCATTGCGCTAGTCACATATTAAATCTTGTAATTAATGATACAAATAATGCGAGTGAAATTAGAAATGTGATTGGAATTACTAAGGAGATCATAAAATTTTTTAGAGAAAGTATATCAAGGAGAAAATCTGTACCGAATATCCCTCTATTGTGTGAAACGCGCTGGTCTTCTAAATGCAAAAGTATTCGCGTATTTTCAGAAAACTTTTATGCTATTGCGAAAGCTTTGGAAGAACTGCCTCAAAATGCAACAAATTCGAAGACGCTATCTCTAAACTAGAGCCTATTTGCAACCAGCTTCAGCAAGTAAACATGAACATAAAGGCAATAAACGAGCGTATAATTAAATTAATTGATGTACTAAAATCCCACCGGAACAATGCATCAACAGAATTTTCTTCTATATTTGTTAAAGCTCAAGGAATCGCCGAAAAACTTGGTATTGAGATGCAGCTCCTCCGTAAAGTTGCTCGGTTGACTCAAAGATCTAACCATCCATCTGAGACTACAGAATAATTTTTCAGGAGGTCCACGTATATACCATACTTAGATTCAATGATTTCTTCTCTTTGTAATCGTTTTTCAACTACTTACCATAAAGCATTTTCTCTTTTGCAACTGCATCCCGATTCCATGAAAAAAATGGAGCACAGAACAGTTTATTAAAATTATAGAAGAAATTGAATGTCTTTATGGATGTCTTCTAAGAAATTTCCGTTCCGAGGCCATCACATGGTTTGAGATGTGGATAACAATGACATCTGCGCAAACTACCTTTCTTGAGTATGTAGATCTGATCGAACATGCCCAAACTTTTTACCCCGCTGTAGCAGAAGCAATAAAGATTGGTTTCACGCTTCCGGCTACTATTTGCAGTATTGAAAGGTCTTTTAGCACATTGCGGAGAGTAAAAACATGGAATCGGTCTTCAATGGCTGACGATCGTCTATCAGGACTATGGATGTTGAACATCCATAGGAAAAAAGTGAGTGAAGATTCTGAATTCAACGAAAAAGTTATAAACAAATTTGGGCAGAAACTTAGGCGCCTTTCAACTATTATTTAAGCCTTAAAATTATAAATTGTTAATTTCATTATATAGCCTATTTTTTTTACGCTTTTTTTAATTTCACATTAATCTATCATTCTATGTGATTTGTAAAAACAATAAATAATAATGACTATTTGATATTTTTTTTTCCTTTCCGGTTTCGACTGTGCCTTGCGTCAATTAACATATACATACTGTATACCTTGCGTCAATCAACACATGCATATGCCTTGCGAAAATTAACACATGAATATATCATGTTTCAATTAACGCATGCATATACCTTGCGTAAATTAACACATGCATATACCTTGTATCAATTAATACATGCATATACCTTGTATCAATTAACATATGCATGTATCTTGTAACGTAGTGCACTATCTCAAGTACGGTAGTTTAAGAGTATGTAATTAAACGATCTCTTGGTGATAAATGTTTTTTGTTTCTGGACACCGAAAATTAAATACCTAGATTATACGTATACGTTTCGGATGTATGTATTTATTCATGTATATAAATAAACTTCTAATTGATTGATCGATCGATCGATGAAAAAGCGGGTTCTTCCTGTTCACTATGGATAACAGGGACTCTGCTGTACTAGGATAATTTGGCGACAAAACAGAGGCGTGTATTCTTGGCGAAACATGAAAAGAAAATGCGCCAATTTGTGGTTCAAGGGTTACCACAGTGAGCTATGATTTTGCGTGCATATGGAAGAAAAAAATGAAATTGAATATGGAAATAAGCAATAGACAGGTGGTGAACGTCGCGGGTATATTATTTGTAGCGTGTGTTCCCATTCACATGCAACCCAGTTTGTTGACAGGTTAATAATACCCAGACCACGTGGCCTCTTCGTAGAATACAATGATAACATTTTGTTGTAAATACGCTTCGTTATTACGGCATATATTAAAGTACAAAATATACGAATCATTAGCTTAGTATTTATGGAAGAGAACCCCGTCAAAATTAAAATTTGAACTTGCACTTTAATAATAATATTTATTATCAAATTGCAACTTCATACTCTACATTATCCCATTCATGTCAATTTACACTTGAGAAAAAAAAATACTATAGGAGGTATAGAGAGCAAAGTGTTTCCAGAATTCATATGTTAATTCAACGTCACAGATAAATGCCTAATTACCAACATTATAAATGGAAGGTCCAGAAGAAATATGCAAGCATAACCTGTTCCAGATTTGGAAGGGTGTACTGCAGGATTTACTGGTGTATGTACTACTGCTAACATGCGACTAGTGAAAATACAAAAATGCCAAAGCAGTATTTAAAAAATTGTCCGTAAATAAAAAAGTTCAGAATGAATAGTGATCCTTCGGTAATTGATGATGAATTATTCGGTGATTTATCAAGTCAATTATTCAGCTTACGCGATTCATTAAATATATTACATTTTTTGAAACACTGACATTCCAATTACGACAAACATAAAATGAAAACATTCGTTCATTACTTTTGAAGCAGTGATAACAAAAACGTTCCAACGATGCTAAGAATATCTCCCATAACTGAAAATCCCGATAATCGAACATTCTGATAACTGAAAATCCCAATAATCGAACATTCCGATAACCGAAAATCCCGATAATCGAACATTCCGGTAACTTACACTGTTAAATACATTTATTTTTACACGCACAGCCAGTGAAACAAAAATCAAAACACTTGTCGCCATTTGCGCAATAATTATGCTATAGAAAACTTAAAAGGCCCAATCCATAGCGAACAACGAAATCAATCAAACCATGTGCATAAAATTTGCGTAACGGACGTTCTTCATATTGAACTTGCAGCAACTTTGAAAACTTAAATGGCAACAACTAGATTTCACTAAATATTTCGAATCTAAAAGAAGAAAAATTCAATTCATTTGGTTCAAAGGTTTATGAGCTTTGAATATTAGAAATATTGAGCTCATAATGTTAAAATATTAAAATATTTCATGGTATTTTTATGAAGATCTCCCGAAATATTCATCATATCTCTCCAATATTTTTATTGCGTTGAAGTTTAACAAGTTAAGTAGAATTTAAGATTTTTGATTCTTAAAATATCTGTCTAATATGAATTATAAATTATAAAAATCATATTCATTAAAAATATGAATAGAAACATATCAATTTCCTGACGGGTATTGAAACCGTACCGTTTTCTGAATAATACACAGAAATTTCAGCGCAATCCTGCTGGCAGTTCTTTTTATGCTTAATATAATTGAATCGATCATTTTGAACAGGGGTTATATTTCATTGTTTTCCTATGGAGTTGACCCCTTTTCAAAATGACCGATTCAAGTTAAAGCGACGGTTTAATGGAGTATCTTATAATTATAAAAATAAAAATAAAATAATAAAATAAAGATTATTTTATGCTTCAAAACTATTGTCGAGTGACATTTATTAATCAGCGTTCAGCAGACATATGTTATTAAATTTACATTAATGAGAGAAAAAAAAAAAGTCAACGTATAACCTTTTGATTTCAGCAGGTTCTAACAGAAAATTGGATTTACGACCTACAAGTTAGTTTTTTAATCATAATGCAAGCCCCCGTATAGAATAGCTCAGGTCATAATGGTCAGAATGATGCCAACATTTTAAATTAGCCTAATTAAATAAATTAAAAAATTAATTAAAAAATAAATAAATAGTCTACAATCCGATTATGATACGAAATTTACGTATTGCCATTGGAATTTTTAAAGTTGCTTCAAGCTTAAATATAAAAACGGCCCCGTATACAAATTGTATGCATACAAATTAGTAGATTTCATTATTTACTATCAATCGGCACTGTTAAATTCTCTGTAGCACAGTTATTAAATGGCAACGTGTCCTGATTTTTGTTTCACAGGGTATACATTTAACATTAAATCACCGTTTAATTAATTTCGAAAGTATCTTAGAACCTCTATTATCAAGTCAATTAAGCTCGAATAAATAGAAATCACCGGATGATAGACATTTTTATAATAGGTATGCCTTTAAAAGGAAAAAATGTTATTTTAAAAACAAATACAAATATCACGAATTTTTATTTTGAAATTACTTATCTAGACGTTTCACAAGAGGTCGAGACGACACTTCATTTCATGCAATTTAGACCGGATAGTTATTAAGAAGAGAATAACAGCTACGAAAGCAGATGTCGGTTAAAAGGAGTGCCGGATTAAAGAGGATCTGGTAATATATGTTTTACTACGGTGTTTTCAAAATGTGTTCTGTTGAACCTTGGTGTACCGCAACGACCACATAAAAGGTTCCACAAAGAATTTTTAAAATATCGTTGAAATTTACAAGAAAATATGTAATGTCGGATAATATTACCCTGCACAGGGATACCACAATTGCCAAATAATGGTCAACACAGTAAAACCTCCGGGGCAAGGTTTTTGAGTTTTTCATGGGGGAATTTATTATACAATAATTTTTGCCACCCACGTATATTTAGCTCAAACTAGAGCTTTATTGTTTTTGGAGAAAAAGAGGCGCCGTCCTCATCCTGGATTCGAACCAGGGTCAACGCATTGAGCCCTTGGTGTCTTGACCTACTAGACGAACGAGGACAAGAACAAACGCATTTTTCTCCGTATATGAGGATGTAAGATATTATTACCCTTCACAGGGATAACACAATTGCCAAATAATGGTCAACACAGAAAAGCCTTCGAGGCAAGATTTTTGTGAGTTTATCGTGGGGGGGAATTTATTATATTTTTTCTCCAGTTGAAATGTAGGGTAAAAAATATTCCATTACTCGTAATTTTTCCTAATCGCTCCTTAGAGAATGAGGAATCTACCATCTCTTCTTCAAAACGTCTCTCCTTTAATATATTCATCTGGCACCGCTTCTTCAATAATTCACATTTTAATATCTCTCTCCACTTTTTCAGCCATATTCTTTTCATTCCAATATATTCTTCAAATATTCTGTAATATCCTTTTCATATTCTACCTTTTTAATATATTCAATCTCTTCAATATCGTCTCTTCAAACCAGTATCTTTTCTTTTTTAATATCTAATCTACAGTACTTTCTTTTCAACATTTTCTTTTCAGTATTTTCAACATCTCCTTTTCAATATCTTCAATACCTCCTTTCCAGTATCTTTAATATCTCCTTTCCAATATCTTTAATACCTCCTTTCCAATATCTTCAATGCCTCCTTTTCACTATCTTCAATACCTTTTCAGTATCTTCAATATCTTCTTTCCAGTATCTTCAATAACTTCTTTTCAGTATCTTCAATACTTTTTTTTCAGCATCTTCAATACCATTTTTTTACTATTTTCAATCTTTTCAATATCTTCTCTTCACATCCATATCTTCTCTCCGATTTAATATCCTCTCTTCTTCAATATCTTCTATTCTTCATTCTCTTTCTTCTTCAATACAAAAATGCTACCTACCTTTTTATGCTGAATTATTGCTTCCTTTTGCGTTTATTTTCAAACCGTGATAAAGTATAACCCTTTATGTTTTCCTTAAATGATATTTACAAAGAAGTTCCGTGGCTAGATACGTACCAAGTACACGGTTCCGTGAAATAAAAAGATTGAGAGCCACTGTTCCACTTCAATGGTTCTCAAACCTTTAATTCCGCGGAACCCTTTTCTTACCACATGTCTAGTCCCGGAACCCTTTCCTTACCACATACCTAGTCCCGGAATCCCTTTCCTTACAACCTGCCTAGTCACGGAACCCTTTCTTTACAACATATCTAGTCCCGGAACCCTTTCCTCGAAACATGTCTAGTCCCGGAACCCTTTTTCCACAATATGTCTAATCACGATATCCCTTCACAAATATCATTTAAGGGAAGCTCAGAGGGCTCTTACTTATTGAAGATTGAACATACGCATAAAAATAAGCAACAAATCAGTACGAATGAAAAGGTGGGAACAGTAAAGACTCGTTAATCCAAACTCCGTCAATCCGAAAATTCGGTTTATCCGAACTTTCCTTCAGTCGGCTGGAAGCTTTTTTTTTTAAATGGCGATCTACTGACAAGACGTAAACAGATAACGCAGTGTATATTGCCAGCTAATTGAAATTGCCCATGAAAGAAAGGAAATTTTACGTCGTCTGTTAAGTGTGCACACCGCAAAACGCACATTAAAAGATTATAACTTACAGTAAATTCTGTAGTAAAAGATTCACGTTAATCCGTACAAGGTTCAGTCCCAAATAGTTTGGATTAAAAAGATTCTCCTGTAGTATTTTTCAATCGTTTCGGGGTGAAAAAGGTACAAAATTTGCAGATTTTCTTGAAAATCTTAAAAAACACATTAAGAAACACTGTTCTACTGTAAATTTGCAAAATAAAAGCGCGAATCAAAGGAGAAATGACGGTTGAAAGAGATCAATGGTTGGTGCTTCCACGATCCTCTTGTCACACGAGTCAATTTCGCATATGTGAGGGAATTTTATGAGGGGCTATGAATTATTCACCACTAGTCTTTTCACCTCTTTCGTAATACACCATTTACCAAGGAAGGGCGATAATTTCTGTAATAGGTGATTGGTGCAAAAAAGGATTTGTGTAAAAATGGCAGATTTCAACGTTGATTAAACGGCGCTGCTGTTAGTTGCAATCATAAGCGTGCGCAGAAAGTTCGTAAGGGGGGGTTATAGGCTCAATGCGGGGTGGGGGGTTACAGAGCTACAACTCACATATTCCTATGTTAAATATACAAAATTTTACTTCAATGGGGGGGCTACAATCTCCATCAACACACTCTGCGTACGCCAATTGTTGTAATCATTCCTTTTGGTTGGAAATAGGACAGCCTTCGTTGCTATTTGTTTTTTGTTCTTGCAGTAACAGCTGTTGCCTTGCTCCAACCACCCACGCCTGTTCAGGACGTTCTATTCCAACAATTTTGTGGAGTTGGGTGTGGTTTTTGAAGCGACATCGCCCTTTCTCCTGGGAGGGGGTCCTCTCTAAATGTGACTAATTGCAGGCCTTGATAAGAAGGCCTTTTTATTATGGGAGATGCTGTTCTGCTTGTTAGAACTGATCCATAAATATGTTGTGTCAGGTATGTGAGGGATCGATATGCATTTTGGGACAATCGTGGTCCCAATTCAGTTGATGTATTTATTGGGAAGGAGCTTTAGTCTCTGCGCATTGGTTTTAATATAGATTTTCTTTTGATTTAATTGGTATTTAGAGCACAGACGGATCAATCTGTCTACTGGACAGCTGACAGATTCTGAATATAAAAGACGAGTTGAACCGTTCACTTAGGCACACAGCAGCGGTTTTACACGTTTCTAATTCGATAAGTTGTTATTACACAGATGAATGGTTGATCGATTAATCGTATCATATTGATGCCAACTGTGTGATTATTACATGTAAATGGCGCCATTCGACTGAGGATGGGGGCAGACTAGAAGCAAAGCGGGTGTAAGTACGGGACAAGAAGTTTTTAAAGGGTGTCTTTGAGAAAAAAATCTACAAAGTTCATGAAAAATATCACCACATATTTCTATCACATAACACAGATAAAACAAAGTTCTAAAATAGAAATAACATTGTTAGTTTCGATGAAAACTAACTCTATAATATTCAAAACTACATCAATTTTAAACATTTTCTAAAAAATAACTTTGTTAGTTACCCCCCCCCTCGTTATTCTAACCCCATTAATTGACAACACAATGATTGCATGCCAATTGCATTTATCATTTGCCTGTCATCATTCATTTGCCCATATTTTTTATATTTATTTTGCCATATTTTTGTATATTTATTTTGCACATTTTTATATTTATTTGCACATATTTTATATTTATTTTGCACCTTATTTTTTATATTTATTTTTGCACATAATTTATATTTATTTTGCACATATTTTTATATTTATTTTGCACATATTTTATATTTATTTTGCACATATTTTTTAGATTTATTTTGCACATCATTCATTTGCACATATCATTTGCATATCAGTGTCGTACATCAATTATCTTTATAAATTGCATGTCAATTTCTTTTAATTATTAATTATGAATTGAATAACAAATCCCATGTCAATTTACTTCATTGCTTAGATTTAATAATTTATACGCCTAGTGCATCGAACATTATATATAGAGTACGTTAATTTTTCATATTATTTGAATTATTTTATTCAATTGCCAAAAACTAATTTCATTTTTATTTCATGTAAATTTTTATTTTTATTACATGTAACTTTGGCTTTCATTACGCGTACATTTTATTTTTATTGCACGTAAATTTCATCTTTGTTAAATATTAATTTATTTTCTTGAACATCAATTTTAACTTCCACTGCATAATTTTATTGCAATTACATGTTAATTGTATTTTCAATTCATAATTACATCGCCATTAATTGCATTACAATTGTATATTAATTCCATTGTCATTAAATTCATTTGCATTTTCATAATAATGCCATTGCATATTAATTACATCGCCGTTCTACATGATAATTCAATTGCTTTTGAATATTAATTGCGCCATAAAAAGTATTTCAGTTTTGTAATTTCCGATCAGCTCAACGTTCGAAACATTCAAACTAAACAAACTCATGTAATGTTCAATAAACAAAACAGGCACCTTGTAAACTATTTACATAAGTAGTTACGATATTCGTAAATGTGTTTTCAGCCGTTAGTATTACTATGGAAAATAGAAAAGAGGCATAACTTATGATTTTTCCATTAAAAAGCTTTAAAGAAAGCAGAATTTGTCGATAAAAGAGTTTCGTAAAAACGTGAAACAAAACGTAATAGCAAAAATGCAATCTGCCCGGGGGACATTTTCTATGGATATTTTCTAAAACATTTCCTATTTTCCAACCCAGCTAAACGACGCCCATTATCATTTGAGACATCTGTTTTCGAGGAAGCTCTCGCTACTATTATATCTCCTCTCTATCACCCTTCCCCAATTTCTATCCTCTATTTATCTGTAGTTTACCGGAAAAATATGTCTATGCAATGCCTCGCAGCGCCTCTGTATATTCCCCGTTCTTAAAAAGCAAATAAACCAGGGTAAGCTAGGTCGTTGAAGGTTGGGAAAAAGCGTATATCTAGACCTGTTCGCCGGCAACCATCGCTCGGTAATCTTGGCTGATAAGAATGGAAACACTAGCACAATATCGTCTTTAAAATAAAATAAAGGGATGATTATTTCGATAGAGAAAGTTTTCATCGATAAAAACGATATTCCACTTTACACCTCTTTTAGCATAAAGTTACTCCGGGCCAGGCCGGAGAGGAAAATGCTCCAGGAATAACTTTGGAATAAAGGATTTGCTGTTCGGGAAAGGCGACTTTGTTTTTGGGTAGAATAGTGGGAGAATGACGAACGATTTTTTGCGCCTAAAATGGGGGCGTCAAAACGAGAAATTTATCTCTGGAGTTAAATAGAGAAACGCCAGAAGGCGGGAAGAGAGACAATTCTAAACGCTTCAATTCAAAAAAAGGGAGCAGACACAAGAAATTTCCAGTGGAAAAAGACAGAATGAAAGAAGTGATTCTGATAACAAAAGAAGAATTGGCTCCCGACTTGTCAATATCCAAAAACGGAAGAATAAAGACGTGCCGAGGGCGGTCGATTCCATAATTCTTAAAACATGTTTTTTCTCCTATTTTGTCAGATAAAAAGGCGCCTTTTTTTTTTATCTTTCTTACTCAACCTCCTCTCGCTACCTGAAACAGTTATAAATTGAGGCTGCATTTTTCTTTTCTGTTCCGCCCTTCTTTTCGCTTTCTACCCGTCGGGACAATTATCGGTTCTTACGAAGTTTATAGAAAACTATTAAATAGTTTTAAATTTAAAATTTTGAAGTCGTCCCAGTTTTATCATCCGATATCGATTGACTGATGCAGGCTCGTTGTTCGTACTTTTCTCTTTCTTTTTAAAGGAAATAAATTAAACGCATAATAATTTTTTCCACTTCGATTTAACTTCAAAGCGAGATGTCGATATGCCCATTGGGCTGAAGGCGAAATGATTAATAACGTGCCAATCAAATGAATTGGTTAGTTGATTGTACTTTTTTGGTGCAAAGATAGTAAGGGTCATCGCCAATCAAATGAAGACGTTGAGTTCCAAAAATTAACACTTTAATTAATAATACCATATGCGTATGTTTATTGGCCGAAGTCAGTGCACATTTCGAATATGCACACGCTGTTTATATATTGTCAAGTAATTACTTATAGTGCATCCAACATTATAGATCAGAGTTGTCCAAATGTTTTGGGCAGCGGGCCACTTAAAATGTTTTTAAATCATCTTGCGGGCCAGTGCTTTCGTGTAAAAAATACTAATAGCCTCTCCTTCATAATTTCATCTGGTTTTGCTTTTCACGTGCGATATGGAAGGGGGAGTCACACATGCTGTTTCCGTTGTTTTCCGTCTGAAAAAAAAGGTCTTTTTTGGGGGATTTTTTTCCAAACAGTTGTCTGCGGGCCGGATTGTGGCCGCGAGTCGTATGTTGGACAGCATTGTTATAAACCAACCGTAAGCACACAATGTGTTGCCATTCTTAGTAAGTATTATTCACATAGAAGTAAGGCCTCCTGTCTGCGGAACATATAATTTAAAGACAGAGTGTGGTTTTTGGTATTAAGGTTTGACCATGCGTAACTGAACTAAGGGGAAGATTTATGGTCATTTACGATATCAGTAGTTAATGTGGAATCCTTCCTGGAAATTTAGCTCTTGCGGGTATCGAGGTTGGCAACTAATTTGGTGTTCTCGGAAATTAAATTAGTGGTTCGTCTGCAAGAGAAGACTGTCGGAATTCGCAATTAATAATTAATAATAATAACAATATAATAATAATAATAATTTCTTGAATTTTTCAAATGAAAGAAATTCGACTCTAAGAAAAGTTTGTTTTCATAACTTACATATACTGCATACTTCTCCGTCAAAACTTATATTCAACTACAAAGGTTATGCATGCCATATCAGTATAAAATATGTCACATGTTCGAAGCAAAACAAATATACAAATTTTTTACGGTGCAGTCATTTTATAGAACGTTATAAAAATAACGTCGCTAATGTCAATTTCGATAGCGTTAACCAGCTATCGTCGTCAGAGCGAATGGCGGCTTCTGTTTATGTCCGTGCTGTTGGTCGGTGTTGCCATCACGTCGGTTGGAAACTTGATTGGGCGGGGGAGTAAAGCGTATTTGTGGAGACGTCTTCAGCCGTGAGACCCAAAAGATTTTTCCAAGTGGGTGAGATAGAGTTACTAAGGAGTTGATCATTAACTGAACCGTTTCAGTTGAAAAGCGAAATTATAATTATACAAAATGTATGTTGCTAGATACGGAATGTGAAATTATTTACATTTGGAAAACATGTAATAAAAGGAACAATTTGGCATTTTGCCAATTTTAGAAATTGAAATCATTAATTTTGCTTCCCTTGCGTTTCTAAGTGGCAACAGTTAAGAAAGCCTGCGAAGTGAACGTACTGTTTCATCCACGTTTATGTAGCTCAAACTAGAGCTTTTTTTATATTTGGAGAAAAAAAGGCGCGGACCTCATCTTGGATTCGAACCAGGACCTCCGCGTTTAGCCCGCAGTGTCTTAACAAACTAGATGAACGAGGACAAGAACAAACGCGTTTTCCTCCGTATAGTAGGATTAAACGGAGAAATTATTTACTGCAAAGGAAGTCCTGCACATTGCCATTTGGTTCAATCCATGCAAATTAATTTTAATAATTGATTAAACGGAGAAAAATGTGCTTGTTCTTGTCCTCGTTCGTCTAGTAGGTCAAGACACCGCGGGCTAAACGCGGGGACCCTGGTTCGAATCCAGGATGAGGACGGCGCCTCTTTTTCTCCAAATATAAATAAAAAGCTCTAGTTTGAGCTAAATATACGTGGGTGGCAAAAATTATTGTATAATAAATTCCCCCACGAAAAACTCACAAAAATCTCGCCCCGGAGGCTTTTCTGTGTTGACCATTATTTGGCAATTGTGTTTCAATTGTGGGAGCCCACATGTTTAGCAATAAGTAAGTAAAAACGTTCTTAGAAATATTGTAGTTTTTTTGTACCTTTAAACTAAAAATTGGATTTCCAAATCATCCAGAAATCGGGCCTGCCCTTGTTATTTCGTACAATTGGGGTTCACCTTATACCTGCTGTCTCATGTAACTTGATAATCTGAAACATCTCGACAACTGCTCACCGGATCAAAAAAAATAAAAATAAAAGTATAAATCAAATTTATTTGTCTCGAAAGGGGATCTCAATTGGTGTCAAAATTGATCTTCCCACGGGAGGTGGGGTGAGCGCAGCTTGTAAATTTCACATGATGTTACATAGTTTTTGAAAGCTTTTCGATCCATTGTAACTTCTCCCTCCTTCACTTTTCAATGGACAAATTAACTACTTTTAATGTTACACAAGAACAACGACATGGACGTAGTAGCTCTCTGTTCTCTTCATGGAGCTGGATTATGGTGCTTCCTTTGGCGTGGCACCATCGGGGAGTTTTATTTATTTAATTAAATGCTCGAAATGTTGTCCTCTAACTTAAATGTATTTGTTGATCCGTTGTCCAAATGATTGAATACAACGCAGACGTGTGTCTGCATCAATTTTTGCGCAAGCATTTCTAATCTGTTCAATAATATTTTCTCTAGTTGTTGGCACTTCTTGATAGACTATTTATTTGAAAGAACGCAAAAAGAAATCTGGGTATTCAAGGTCTGGAGATCTGACAACAATTACCCATTTACGGCGTGAAATTTAAAACTTGGCCCAACTCCCAAAAGGGTAGGTTCGGGGAGTTTAATTCTAGCACAATTGAATAGGTCTCTTGGAAACATTCACAACATCGTTTTAATTTTTTAATCAGATGCACATTCTTTAAGAAAATTGCAAAATCCAATGTTTCGCGATTGCAGGGCCATCTGTCACAGATCGAAAAAAATAATTGTAATTGTTGATATAATAATTTTATAATGAAAATTATGTTAAAAGGGGAACCCCCATTTTTTATTTTAGTTTCGAATTCCCCAGGGAAAAATAAATATTTGCTTCTTTTTCCTAGGAAATCGTAATCTATAATAAGAAATGGGGGTTCCCATTAAAATTTCAATGTTGGCCCGACCCCGCCTCACCCACAGGGTTGGGGGGGGGGAGGTCAATATTAGCATATTAGATAGCCCTTTCAAAACGAACAATTTTGATGTCACTTTTTTTTGATCCGGTGCGTTGTTTCCGAGGTATTTATGTTTTTCAAGTTAAATGGAACACCCTGTATATAAATTTGTGAGGGAATTGGAAAGAATATTTAATAGGTGCATGCAGCTGTAGAAGAGGGGTGTAGCGAGTATACGATAGATGAATGGAGGGGCTCTCCACTAATTCTCTTCTCCCACCCCCAAACCTCCCAACCTTCCAGTTAACTTTGTTATTAGTACTTTCTGCATTACTTGGCGCAGTATAGCCCAGATGCTCTTGCGCCATAAAAAAGCCAAACAAACAAACAAACAAACAAACAAACTTTCTGCATTACAAATATGATTTTTCTTTAGATTGAAGAATGCCCTTTGCCATCTCCTTGAAAATATTCCACTTGTATATTAAATTGATTCTACTTGTATATTAAATTGATTCTACTTGTATATTGACTTGGTTGTACTTGTATATTGACTTGATTCTACTTGTATATTTATATACACTGTGTTTGAGTGTATTGTGCCACCTTTTTGTTTCTCAACTCGAACAACCATTGCGTTCATCCTGTAAATTTCCGTATTTCATCTAAATGAGTTATATTAGCACAATTTCGTTTAATTGTTATTCAATAAAGAACAGTATTCTTTTGTCATAACACGAAACACTTGTCTTTACGCTAAAATCGGATATGTAATTGGGTATTGGCGATAAACACTTTTACCCGCTCACGTAAAAAAATTTCATTTTCAGGAACTATAACTGATTGAAATACTTATTTATGCTGAAGATAATAAGAAGAAGTTGATCAGAAATAATTAGAGAATGCATCAGCAAAGTATAATATAACCAAATAAACAATACATAGAATTTTCTCAATTTTTCTATTGATGGTAAATCCAAGACAGCTCTATTTTGTATAGATTTTTGTCAAGAGATTTGTCAAAATGACTCTAACCAGAAGGTTCTCTTACTAGATGATAAATTGTTTTTCATATGTGAGATATTATTACCATTCACAGGGTTAACACAATTGCCAAATGGTTGGCGCAGAGAGCCACAAAGGGCGTAGTTTTTGTAAATTGGCGCAAAGAAAAGAATGATTTCACGGTGCCTGCTGGGAACCGAACCCATGACCTCTTGGTAGCCGACGACCGACTCGTTCCTAGGCCTTTCCCTAAGAAAAAACAATTCATCATCTAATATTACCACATCACATTATTTATGATGAAAAATATTTCCCGTCTTTAAGGTTCCCC
Organism: Dysdera silvatica; assembly: GCA_006491805.2. Taxonomy (NCBI): domain Eukaryota; kingdom Metazoa; phylum Arthropoda; class Arachnida; order Araneae; family Dysderidae; genus Dysdera; species Dysdera silvatica. Next base: position 12,005,695 of record QLNU02013614.1, read on the forward strand.
ATGTTCAGAAAAAGAGACGTCTCTATAATTTAAAAAACTATACGAAACATTAGCGGATGTTTCTCAACATATAAGAATGAAACAAAAGGCCCAAAAAGTAGAAGTTGGAGCCAAAACTGATTTCTGAAAATCTAAAAAACAGGGTCAGCCACGTTGCAGTTAATGGTTACCGATAATTTCTCACTCGCTTTGCATATTCTGCAAGGCCACGGATATGGTAATTTGTTTTAAATTAACCGACCTGTAATTAGTTGGCATATTTCGCTAAAAGTGAATATTGCAGCGGCGATGAAGCAAATTTGGCTGGATGCACCAAAGAAAATAATTAACGTGCCATTGCCTCGTACCTTTCATCATTTGCCCACACTGAGTTTTTTTTCTCATTAAATAACATAGTCGATTGCGATGAACCGATGACGACATAGGCTCACTTATGAAAACTAAGCTTTCCGAATTTCGTTTTTTCGGTGAATTCTGTTGTAAAAACAGTTTCTTCTTTTACAGACGTAAACTCTTGCCGTTTCTGCAATTTTACTTTCTTCGATTCTACACATTTGTCTTCTGCACATCATGTTCTGCGTTGCATAAACCTTTAAATTCACGATGGTTGAGATTAGGGAGGAGAGAAAGCATTTGTATGGTCTTGTACAAGTAGGTGATTTCTTGAAACGACGAAAGTAAACAAGAGACTATTTGTACAATCTAACCAAGAGACAATTTGTACAATCTAACCAAGAGACTATAATCTAACTAAGAGACTATTTGCACAATCTAACCAAGAGATTATTTGTACAATTCAACCAAGAGACTATTTGTACAATCTAACCAAGAGACTATTTGTACAATCTAACCAAGAGACTATTTGTACAATCTAACCAAGAGATTATTTGTACAATCTAACCAAGAGACTATTTGTACAATCTAACCAAGCGACTATTTGTAGAATCTAACCAAGAGACTATTTATAAAATCTAACCAATAGATTATTTGTACAATCTAACCAAGAGACAATTTGTATAATCTAACCAAGCGACTATTTGTACAATCTAACCAAGAGACTATTTGTACGATCTAACCAAGAGACTATTTGTGCAATCTAACCGAACATTTACGGACGGAGTCGTCTTCACTGATTCGGGGAGGGGATGGGCTACGCTCGATTCTATTTTGGAGCCCTTTTTTACACTCGTTTTTAAATTTCCAAATTTTCGAAATATGAAAAATATATATGAAACCCACAGACAAATTTTGCAAATATGGGGCCCCCTTATTGTAAGGACTCTGGGTACGAGCCAAGATGGACCACCCGTTAAAAAGGCACTGCTTATCGTCCACTATAGAACGATCCAAACAATATCGCAAGGCAGTTTCTACGAAAGCAATAGTGTGATCGTGATATTCTTCAGATAACAAAATTAATATTGCCTTCCCCAAAACTCTGTTCTGTGAAATAGGCACAAGAGTTTAGAAAAATATGAACTTCTATGTGTCAATGCATATTTCCCTGCTTTGTTTTTGAACAGAAAATAAGAATGAGCATTAAATAAATGCCTTGCCTTCCAGCACAATTATTAAAAAGTATAATTAAATTATGCGCATTTTTTTTGTTTTTAAGAAACCAAACAGCTATATAAAAGAATATATATATTTTACCATAAAAAATTTTGTCACCCACAACTGTCAACTTAAACTGGAGCTATTTAAGGGTAGAAAAACGAACACTGCCGCGGAACGGAGTGGAACAGGGACCCTCCATCTGCAATTTGCACCTGAGTGCTTTAACGGACTAGACCACCTGGATACTAGAACGATGCTCCATTTCCTCGTAATGGAAGGTTGTAAGATATAATCCCCTTTCTAGGGTTACCAACGTGGCGACATATCGCCCAGAACTCAAGGTAACTAGACGGGACGGTTTCTCTTTTCCTTTCTTCTTTCCGAAAACATCTCAAGCATGAGCTTATAGGTGTGGGTACTAAGAGTATTATACATCTTTAATTCCCCATGAAAACCATGGGAAAGCATGGGCCGGTGGCTATGTGTGTTACAAAATAAAAAATTTGGCAATTGTAACAATACTGCAAAGCAGAATAATGCATTACAAAGCGTGATATGAAAATATTTCATAAATACAGGGTTTTTGAAGTTCTTCTGTATTTTTAAATATTAATCAATTTTTAAACAGAATTCATAAAATTACAACCAATATATTATTGGATGATTCAAACCTTATATTTTTAAATAGCATACACTTACAAGGTAAAGTTATTCACATGTCTTTCGTCTTTTCAAATACAACATTGTATGCGCTTTTCTCATTCAGCTGTTGCATTTTCCATTACTCCAGTCGGAATTTCGTGTAAAAAAGTTTGAATATATAATATGCATTAGTTCTTTTATAGCTTAAACGTTATAAGAATTTTATTTTAAAGGATGATAATCAAATTTAACATTACATGATTAATTAAAAGAATTATTATGAAAGGAATGTTTATTTATATTTTTAACAATTATCCTCATTTAGATTCCATTATGAAGAATTTTGCTTCCATTATCTTATTAACATTCGTTCACTGATACCATAAAGAGCCATCACTTTCATTGTCAAAAGCAAATTGCATCTTAAAATTTAATTCGTATGTTCAGAAGGGTAGTTTAAGTCGAGAGGTTGATTGCAATATTCTGTGAATCGTTTAGTTCGATGTTTGGTGCATTGGCATTTCTGTCATGTTTGTTTCAAAATCCAACGAAGAAGGGTCTAGTGTTTACGAATTCTTAATTAAAAGGGTTGGAAGGTTTACAAAATTTTATGATGCACATGTCAAAATTCGAAGGAGCGACAATTTAAGCAATAAATCAATTACAAAGAATATTTGTTAAAATATTCCAACACTGACACAACAACGATATGTTGCTCGGCTTGTAACTGATCAAAACTAGGTTCGTTTTCACAGTAAAAATTTGATGTGAAAATTAAGAATTAATGTCGTCA
>QLNU02013614.1:12008786-12019195 GCA_006491805.2 Dysdera silvatica
AATTAGTACACCTGCTGAAGAAATATCAACGTATCCGAGACCAGCAGCATCTAACCACAGAAACAGTCTCCACACTTGTAAAGAGAAAAATATTAGCCTCTATACAATATTTGCTTTCAACCGTAAAAATAAAGGATTTTCTTTTCATAGGCATCCTTAACCTTAAGCAAGTTGTTTTTATGTTCAACTTATGTTCAACTATGCATCAAAAATTGTCACCTCAGCTTTCATGGGTTGACTTCATTCACGTTATCTATAAAAATAGAATCCCTAAAATTGACAAGAGTATTGTAGTTTTAGTTCAGGTCTTTGACCGTGCCGCATCGGACACAAATGCAATCTATTCTATGCCTAAATTGCGGGGTTCCCAATATTTCGTATGCCTCACAGTCGTAAAAAAGGTTTCATCGGTATATTCGCGCCCCCATACAAAAGTGATACATTTGGAGATAGCCAATTTCTCATTACTGAACCGCATACAATACTTCGAGTGAACGAAAAGAACTTAAAACTTAACTTTCAACACAGTGCATAAGATGCAAATTGTAAATTAAAAAATTAGAGTCTAATTTATTCAGAAAAAAATTTGAATAGTAAGCTGAGTGTTCACTTTGGACTCGTCACACAAATATACAATTTACTCTTCGTCGCATCCCCTGAAATTTCTTCTTACGCCCCATGCTGGGAACCCTTACGATAAACGAATACAAGAAACTTGGAAAGCAAATGTGCGTTATCTTATGTGATCAACCACCATCTTAGAAAGCTGTGAAAGAAGTCTCTGCAACTGAACAAGATACCAAATATGGAAGCATTAGTGCGGCTGGGCGGATTCTATATATATATATATATATTCCTGTGCAAGCAAAGAAGCTAGGTCCTAGGAAGGAAGCCTCGTCTAGCCAAAACGGGGCCAGCATTGTCACAGCCCCAGTTGCTCCATGTTTCTGCCCCACTTACTTCATTGAGCTATTTGTAGATACATATGCATAATATTTAATAATGTTTATATAAAAATGTGCTAAATTTGAATGAACATTAACGTTTTCCTTATGGGCTGTTATGAATATTCAAATAGGGCCACTAGATCTGGTCATAAGAGCGCCGTGGGTGAAATTATTCCTCACCCAATTCTACATCCATAAAATTTAAAATGCAAACCTTTGTATATGTTAATATTACAGTCTTTCTAATTGCAATAAACTAAAAAAGCCATGAGAGGAGCACAAATTTGAGTTTATGGTGACATATTGTCTAAATTCTCTATCGGTCCTGGCAAGTAGCTTCATACTCGTGAGCCCCCCCAAGTTCCCTGTACCCCATCTGATCCTTCACCCTGACTACAGGCCTTTTCCTGTATTATCTATGTACAATTGGACATAATATGGGCTTCGTTTTCAATCGCAAACGGGGAGGATGAACTTCACCAGTCCTCCCATAATTTTACGGAAAGAAAAGAACAAGGACTTAAGTAGATTACAAATGTTGTTTTCATTTATTTCAATTTCTTGATGATCATTACATTACTGCAGGTTACATTAATACATTCATTACATTATTGCATGCACTACATTACTATACGTTGATGTAATGAAGTATGGGCTTGTTTACAACTTAATTTAAAATTCAGTAAAATTAAATTACAGTGGCAGGAGAAATACAAATAATAATAAAAAACATATTTTTTACGTTGTTTCATCTTGAGCCATGTTTTGTTTTATTTATTATTCATCAAATTCTGGAGGGCAGGGCTTCGCACATATTTAGTGGGGAGACAAATGAACATGGGCCCCACATGAGTATGGTCATCATGGGAATATGGGGCAAATGAACATGGGAGTTGGGGCCCCTAAAGTATGTTTATCTCATGAACAAATCTACGGTATTTTTTGTTTGTTTGAATTTTTTATGGCGCAAGAGCATCTGGGCCATACTGGGTCAAAATCTACGGTATTTCACTGCTATTTTAGCTGCAATTTAAGATATAGCTACTTCACCACAAATTAAACAATCTACTTCAAAATCATGGTGGATTCCGATGTCACATGACCCTAGTAGTCCTTGTGCCGTAAAACACTAGCTTTGGAAAATGATGGATTACATATTTTTTTTACCGAGAATTTCAAAATTAGATTATTCCCTTTTTTCGCGTAAATTAGTCTGTCCCTTCAGAATCACAAAAAATCCCTAAGAAATGGTAGAAACTTATCCTTATTTTCCCTTAAATGATTTTCATCGTTGCATATTAATACAGAGAATATGTATCTCATAGATCGGTGGATGAAAATGGTTTCTCTTTCTTCTGAATTCGTATTCCCTTTTCTTGTTGAGAGTCATTAAAAGAGAAATCTACTTCTGCTACTTACTTCAATAACTTCTTGCAACTAAAAATTGAATATTTGAGAAAGTTCTTTTCCAATTCCGACGATCTTTTCTCCAAAACACAGACTATTAAACGTAAAATCGGAAATGTGCCTACATACTTTTCATATTTCTAAAAGTCTATGAGGTTTACGACCAGAAATTCAGCTACACGAATCTTTTTTTAAGAACTTGAAGGCAAATAACGTAACATGGATATGATTTCATGAAGAAAGTGTAATGATAATATTTAAATAGTGTTTCCTGGTTAATCATTTATCTTAATTATTTGATGATTAATAATAATAATCATTAATCAACAGGAATTTCCAGAAAAAGAAAATCTTATTCGTTTTCGGGATATGAGGTAAATCTTAAAAGGAAGCGAGCATTGCGTGGAGGAAAAAGACCATTATTTCGAAAGGAAGTCAATATGGGACAACAGGGGATTTTTCGGGTTTCGATTCAAATGCCACAAGGAGTAGCTTGTTTGTTTGAATTGTTATGGCGCAAGAGTAACTTGACCATACTGAGTCAAACATGGTAAAATCAAAGACTATTGTAAAATCCATTTCTTTGTAAAAGTGAAAGACGTGTGTGTGGTCGGCATGGTCATTTAAAATTCTTAAGAGTGAATAAGAGTTAAAAGTAAGAGTAAGAGAAAAGTTAAAATAAGGGCATTAAGTTAAAATATGTAAAATACTGATCCATGAGGAGTAGATCATGAAATTTTCAGCGTTTTCAGGAACATTTCAGTTCGAGACACTTCTTGGCCTTTCTTTACGTACCTACTAGGAAAATGAGAGAAAACTCGTTAAAATTATTAATAGGCTTTTAACAAAATATGATCACAGTAGCTTATGCTGTATACTTTCTGTGCTTACAATTTAGTTTAATTCTCGGAAAGAATTAAAGCCGTACATTTTGTTAGTAATTTGAATTTTAACATAACTCATACAACCGTTTTGAAGAGCGATTTCATTCTATTCGCGTTTGGCGGTAAACCATTGTAAATGAAATTGGCAAAGCAAACAAAATTTTCTTCACAAATCTTAAAATTCATGTCCCTTTGCGCTTTCGAATATCATTTGCATAGGAAGCAGGGTTCCCCGAAATTAAATGAATGTGGCACATTAGCATATGGGGGGCAAAAGATAAATGTTTCAGATTGCAAATAGGAAATCGTTGCTTAAGAACCTTTTTTTTTTCCCCTGGAAGGCGCCAGGGAGGCGCCAAAAGCGCCGCCTCAGTGTCTCTCCCGGAGGGAAACCAGTCGATATCAAACTGCCTTTTGGCATCCGTTGAACAGAGCCTGTGTTCTTCTATGGCTTCTCTTCAACTCAGTAGACTAGTTTGTTGACATTTTCTTTGGAAAACAATGTTTTGGGTACAAAGCCAATGGTTAAACTGGTCACTGGCAGCCTTGCGTGTCACTGCGTGTCCATAATCATTCACATGAATGATTTAATTTTGAGTAATTTGATTTGACAAGTACTTAGCTAGATGAGTTGACAGTTTCGTATATTTTAAGAATTACATATAGTTGACTGCAAAAAATTCATATTTATAATGTATTTATATATATTTATACAACTTTATAATATTAAAAGAATATAATTTCATTATTTTGCATAACGAGAAAAGCTTATTTATTTACAAAAAATAGACAATAAATGATTTAATAGATAAGTGTTAAAGTAAATTAAAGAAATGAAAAATAAAATAAATTAAATGGTTATGCTCACGAAAAAAAAATTTTTTGGAGGGATATACAACACGAAAATTATTTACTAATCGTTTCCAAGAATAAATAGATTATTATCGATTGATTTACTCCCTTATCAAAATGATCATTATTTACAAAAATAAGCAAATAAGCATTACCTACTTAAGCGGTAATCATGCAGAAATACTCAGATTTGGAAAATATTTCCCAAAACAAAAGAAAAAACAAACCAAATAAATTAAAAGAGGTGATTTCTGATTATCAATAATAATTCACAGTAATATCACAATCGTAAAATAACACAATGGGCATAGTTTTTTTTAACTATATGCTTTAATATAGCTTTAAAAATTTCCAATTCACAGTAAATAAAAAATAACGAGTTACATAAGTATGTAAGTAACATGTAAGGAATAATTAAGCATAATATTGCAAATTATAATTATATAATTACAAATATATAATTAAGCATAATATTGCAAATTATAATTATATAATTACAAATATATAATTAAGCACAATATTGCAAATTATAATTATATAATTACAATATATAATTAAGCATAATATTGCAAATTATAATTATATAATTACAAATATATAATTAAGCATAATTAAGCAAATAGTAATTTGTACAGGCCTGCACAAAAGTTTAGACACAACACAAATTTGAGTATAACAAAATACTATTAAAACTGAAGAAGTAGGAACTTTAATATTACGAAGTATGAACACATGTAATATGCAAATTAAAAATTTGAGAACAGAAATCACATCAGTAGCGAACTTGCTGCAATATATAACTTAAAATAAGTAAAATATGTGGCACAAAAGTTTAGGCACAAACATAAATTTTAGCACTTGCATAAGGAAATGAACAATTTTAATAATCAATGTAGCCACCATTACTTCGTATTAGATTAAATACGCGGTCGTTCATTGAAAGCACAAGATTTTGAAAGGTTTCTGGTTCAAAATTAAACCACGCTTCTTCTATAGCCTTTTTAAGTTCTAAAACGGACGGATATTGCTTTCCATTGGCATACACAACATTCGTTAGTATGCCCCATACATTTTCGATGGGATTACAGTCAGGACTAAGAGCAGGCCAATCGAGAACTGTAATATTTTTAGCGCTCATCCATTCTTTTGTTGACCTGGATGTGTGGATGGACGCATTATCTTGTTGGAAAACCCAGTTTCGTCCACATAAAAGTTCGCCAAAAGGTAATAGGTGACTTTCAAGAGTTGCCTGGTATGCCTTGGAATCTTGTTTTCCATTCAAAAACGCCAAAGAAGTCTGTCCATTGAAGCTAAAGGCTCCCCAAACCATGACTGAACCTCCTCCTTGACGTCTGCTGAACCGACTTAAGGGGCGTTTTCGAAGATCGTGCCAGTAGTGCGAAAGGCCATCGGGACCATCTAAGTTCCACTTTTTTTCATCACTAAATAACACCTGCAGCCATTCGTCACTGTATGATATGTGCTGCCTTGCCCATTGTAGTCGTGCTTGTTTATGATGTAATTGCAAGCAGGGCTTGCGGCGCATTTTTGCATATCTCAAATGCCTGCATTCTACAATCCTTCTACGTATGGTTTCTCTTGACACTCGCATTGCTAACGTGTTTTTTATTTGATTTGCAGACAGGCTTTCATTTGAAGCCAATCTTCGTATTTGTCTATCATCCCGAATGCTGGTCACTCGAGGCCTCCCAGATCGTGATTTTGGTTGATACTGATCACCCCGGGATAACACTCGATAAATGCCTCGCTTTGAACGGTTCAATGCAACAGAAATTTGAGTAACAGATTTACCTTTAGTTTTCAGCCTCCAAATCTTCAAAATCTCGTCATTCGTAAATTGCTTTGACTTCGGCATCGTTCTAAGCATTCTAAATTATTTCAGGCCTTATATAACAACTCTGGGAAACGCCCCTTCGATCACTTGGGAACTTCGCGCCGTTAATTTGCATAAATCTGACATATGTGCCTAAACATTTGTGGCATGCAGATTCCAATATTACGGTGTTGGGATATTTTGTTTCAGTACTTTTGGTAATCTTTTAAGTTGCACAATTTATTATTGGTTCTAGGATTATTTAGATACAATATCGGCGAAGTTCAATGCAAATTCTCGCTTTTATTTATAATTTGCCTCTGTGTCTAAACTTTTGTGCAGGCCTGTATGAGCACAGACAGATTTTAGGCGGTGCGAGCGGTTCTATCACACAGGGTGCCAACCCAAGAGCGGAGGGGGAGGCAAGAAATCGCCTATTAACTTAGGCGTGCGGAGAAGTCCATATCCAGACGGATCATCTAATCACTCATTATTGATGATTATATCCCTTTTCACTTATTATTAGATAGTTATATCTTTTTTTACTTATTATTGGATGATGATATCTTTTTTCACTTATTACATGATTATATCATTTTTTACTTATTATTAGATGATTATATCTTTCCCAATCAGTATTAGATGATTATATTAGATATTTTTCAATCATCTTGGATTATACACGTAACGTAAGTCATTCTGAAAAGGTATCGTTCATCATTTTCTTTGTTTACATATTCAAAGAGGCATTATTAATGGCAAAGGACACTTTAGTGAACGTCAAGAGTCACGTATCTGGAGAAAAGGGTTTGACAAAGTTGGTTTTGTAGTCTTTGTGGCAGAATCAATACCAAAAGGAAAATTATGAAAATAAGTAATATTTAGGGAGGGCGCCAAATTCTGGTGTTGAAGGGCGCCGTATAACCTTGGTTCGTCTTTGGTATAAATATATAAGAACAGGAATGGAAAGGATTAAAGTCGCCGTGGTTTTCTGAAATGAAGACAGATTAGCTGATGTGAATTAATACCAATAGAAAATTAAGGAATAATGAAATTTGGAAAAGATTATTCTTGAGTGTCAGATCACGGAATTATTCATAATTCTTTAACAACTATTATTGGAAAGTTTGAGACTCCAATAGGTCATGAGTTTGCATGCTGCGTTTAAATCCATATGCAGAACGAAAATCCACGAAATTTTAAACTCCTACATGTTTAAATAAAGAGGTGGGGGTAGAAGTGTTGAGCAAATACAAGCTCGTAGAAACAGAAATTGGAGATAGAAAGCCTTAAAGGAAAATAGAAGTTTCAAGTATTATAAACAACGACTTCAAATTGAGACGTGACATTAGAGCAAGAAACTCATTCGAAGACGGACTCCTCAACATCACATTCTAGTCACAGGAGTAAATGACTATCATTGTAAGGAATAAAAATTGAAAATTCTGAAAACTCATGGTTGCAATATTTGAAAGCATGCGATCTTATCATCCCGCTAAAATTGCGGATTTGTAAGCATAAATAAAGTTTTTAAATTGACAATGTTCTTATGGAGGAAGGGGGGAATAAATAGGGTCATTATGCAACGTCAAGTAACGAAATGCACATAAAAATATTAGAGATTTATGATAAAGGATCTCCAAAAATCAACTTTATGACTCCATTCCTTACATATAATAACAGGCAAAACTTAGCTACAGTAAAACCCTTTTCCACATCACCTTCATTATCTATGTAATTTTTTCCGGAAATTAGTAAATTACAATCTATGAATACTTTGTTGCACGTAGCACCACAGAGACTACAATCTATTTCCACCAAACACGTGCGAGCATTTCATCGCCCACAGTCGCATTGGTGTTCGTAATTCGCGTTTGCAGAACGGCCCTGATCCCGCATAGCACCGTCTTTCAATTTTATGTATAAACCCAGACAGCAAAGGTCGTCCTTGAGATGTCCTGAGGACGCCATGAACATCCGTATTTGGTTCTTGAACGTAGTGGATGTTTTTTTAACATCCTCAGAAAATCATTTTAGGACGTGCGGAGGACATCGTTATAGGACGTCCTGAGGATGTCCAGAACATCCGTGTTTGCTCATAGTACGTAATGAGTGTTTTTCGCACGTTCTCAGGACGTCCTTTCTGGACGTGCGGAGGACATCGGTATAGGACGTCTTGAGGATGTCCAGAGCAACCGCGTTTGTTTCTAGTGCGTAATGGGTGTTTTTCGCACATCCTCTGGACATTCTTTTAGGACGTCCTGAGGATTCTTACTTATTAATAAGTATCATAAGAACTCCTGGGAAAAATATCGCTCTCTCTCACTCTTCCCTATATAATACATATAACTATTAACGGTGGAAAAAGAAACAGTTCGTTCTTTGTGTTAGATGGCACAAAGGCAGCTACGGTCATGTTGCGACGGGACTTAAAATTTTCTGAAAAACCTGAATCATTATTGCCTAAAACTCAAACCCCCGAATTACGGAGTAGCAAAAAATAAACCGCGCATTCGAAGCATTAGCGTTTAGTCTTGATTATTTTACATAGAAGGCTAATGTCTTAACTCTATGCCATCATAGGACACGATTGCTAAGGCTGAAGCACTGGATTCTTCGATTGGTTTATAATTAAAGAAGTCACAAGGCAGTGATCTATCTGACAATTTTACTGGGAAAAAATTATCACGAGTGTTTAATTAACATGTGTTAGCGCATGGATAGTTAATTTCAAATGTACTGCACATTTGCAATACTATTTTTACACACCGAGAAAATCTCCAACTATTTTCACCCGCACTTCGAGTGGAACCTTTTTCAGACTCACCGAGCTTAAAGGTTATTAGCAAGTCTTAAATATGCACTTCTTGTCTTTCAACCGTGACTTTTGTGCAGCACAAATAGGTATTATCTTATAAAAGAAAGATACTAGAGAATTTTGATGGTCACATCTGGCACGCGGACGGCATTGTTGACAGACCTGGTATAGGTTTAATTCGGAAATTGAATTATAGCAATACGTTTGACTGATTCAATATTTCTTGGATAGTTACTGTACAATAGCGAGCTCAGTTCCTAATTATGTGACTTTGCTTATACACTATGATCCACAATGGAGCTCCATACAGTAAGTAGGGGCTGCTATTTCACATATTGACAGTTTACTCATAATTGGCTGATAAGCGAAACAGGTATCATAATGCTTCCCCGTATATTAGGGGTTCGTTGTTAGCCTCTAGTTAGCTCGATAATGGTATTAAAACGGAATATCTTTGTATATACCTGTCGGCACTTCGGGTATTTGGAGAATAGGAAATTACATACGCAAGCTAACGTTACCAATACGAAAGGCATATTCACCATTTGTCATCATGAAGGTTTATTTGCCATTTATTTGGATTTCTTTTTTTTTGAGAAATAACGTATTAAGAGCAATGCATAGGTATACATATAAATTAATAGATTATATATATACAAAACGTGAGTTTAATATTCAGAAAATAATTTTTAATTGACAGAAATAACATATCTTGATTGGTAGTATCAATTTAGTGTAGGGAGTATTCGGTAGTATTTTTATTTTTATAAGCAGCATATTTATTAATTTAGTGTATAGTACGATAGTATTCATTAGCGTACGCAGAAAGTTCATAAGGGTGTTACAAAATGACAAATTTATATATTCATACGTATATTGATATATACAAAATTCCATTTTAATGGCGGTTTATGACCCACATCGACCCCAACTTTGTACGCTAGTGTAATGTCCTTTTTAGTTATTGAAACCGTGCAATTGTTCGTTTAATTATTTTCAATTCATTTATACTGTTTCCGTTAAACAGTAGCGTACACCTGTCTACTGATAACAATTCAAAACCCAGTGTCAAAGCAAATAAAAAAAACCAGTTGAGTAGAATTGAAAATAAATTGAAAAGGTTTTATTGCATTGACATAAACTTATGACGTCATAAAGTGAAGACGTGACGCTACCTTGTAACTATGACGTCAAAGTTCGTTGTCGTTATCAAAGTGATGCAAAAATTTTCAGTTTACAATTTCACAAGGGAACCCGTAAATTTGATGGCGGAAAATGCTTAGTACTACTGGATTAAGTACCGAAAGAAACCAAGGAAAGGGAAACCTAAGGGTTCCTACAAAAATACCGTAAAAAAGAATGGACCGTAAATAAGAATGGAGATAAATGAGTTCAAAGTTTATAGATTTTTTTTTATTATTTGCCTTTTTTTTTTGTAGCCACCTGATGGCTTTGTAGTTAACAAAATTTTTAAAAGGGATATATATGATCTGTGAAACCGATTTCCGAAAATTAAAAGCGCCAGTCGATATAACATGTTAGAAAGCATGTAAACAAGCAGCATTTATTGGTAGATTAACAGACATTGGGTGAGGGGACAAAGTCACAACATATTCAAAGTTCGCAGAATTCAGTAGAACTCTCTATTATCGAAAATCTCCATATTT
>QLNU02013614.1:12022749-12038640 GCA_006491805.2 Dysdera silvatica
CATTCTAGCGTGCTCATTCCACGATTGATGGAGCAGGAATGTGTGTCTTAAAAATAATGAAGTTAAAAGTTCAACAGAGTATTGTAAACGCCCACACGATTCGATTGGTCAGTTCGTTTGTGACGTGGGAGGTTTTAGTCCTTGATTGGGCCGAAAGAACTGGTCGAACATCCATCAGGGCCAGGCACCTAAACACATAAAGATGGCAAGTTTCTGTAGCTTGTGTGAGAAAAGCGGAAACATTCGCCATGGGGCACCTGCATTTCTCAGGATTTTAATTATCCAGATGCCTCAACTAGTCGTTAAATTTCTTGGGAAATACTAAAGGAGGGCATCTGACCGTTAGAACGGGAATCGCCTCAGCACTCCCTTTCTAGTGGGATCGTGCTAGAGTTCAGAACGATGCCACGAAATAGTCCGGGAATCGAACACGTTTTCCCGAACATGTTGTCGATGCTGATGGGGAAGGCTGTTGCACATGCGCTGTTGCAGTAGAGGAAGGCTGTTCGCGTCGCACTGCTACCGATAATGAGGGGCGTTCGCTTTTCACTGTTAACGTCAGTGAAGTCTGTTCGGTTGAACGGTTGATCAGGAAGTTTGGCTCTAGACAGTCGATCGATACCGAACGATGTTTTCTATTCACCATGATTTTGTATACTTCGTTGTTGCGGCTGATGACTTCAAACGATCCGTCGTAGGGTGATTGAAGTGGCTTTCTCACCGAGTCGCGGCGAAGAAACGCTTGATTGGCTGTAGGTAGCTGCGGGTGCACGAAAGTTGTCCATGATTCGTGGCATGATGTTGGCTTGGGTTGAAGTTGAAGGAAATGATTGCGTAGCTGTTCCACGAATGACAGTGGGTCAGTTTCGGGATTAGTGGCATCGAAAAATTCTGAGGGTAAATGTAGTTGAATACCATGAACGAGTTCAGCTGCCGAGCACTTCAAATCCTCTTTAAGGGCTGTATGCAATCCTAGTATGACGATTGGAAGAGACTCCGTCCATTTGTTCGATTGATGGCATTTTGGAGCGGATTTTAGAGGTATATAAAATTCCTCAATTAATCCATTGCTCTCTGGGTGGTAGACTGTAGTTCCGGTCCTTTTCACTCCCATCAATTTAGAGAGTGCGCTGAAGAGAAGGATGCTTCGAATTGGCTTCTGCGTTTTGTAGGGATGGTTAGTGGCGTACCGTATCTCGAGATCCAGCATTCGAAGAAAGCCTTTGCTACCGTTTCGGCCGTTGTATCGAGAATGGGCTGCGCTTCGGGCCATCGGAAAAATCTATTGCCGTAAAGCAATAGCTTTTGCCTTCGGATGACGGTAGTGGCCCGATGATGTCAATATATATGTGCTGGAAACTTTGAGAAGGGACGGAAAATATTTGCTGAGAAGACTTGGTATGGCGCTGAATTTTTAATTTTTTTGCATACGATGTCAGATCGAGTCCATTGTCGAGAATCTTTATTGATGGACGGCCATATAAGTCATAAACGCAACATGTCAGTCGTACGCCCAATTCCGTGGTGAACAAGATTGTGGCTACATCCAAAGACAAGTTTGCGAAACGAACTCAGTATGAACGGTCTAGAACTTACCTGTTGACACGTCACACATAAGTTGTACCTGAGTGGTTGGCAAAAATATTTTTTTTTAATTTTAATTGTAAGTAAGTTGAATATTTTAATAATTCGCTTAATTCCTTGTCATTGGATTGGTCTGCAGCAATTCTCGCATAGTCGATTTGACTGGGCATGTTGATAGCAATTCTTGACAAGACGTCTGCTGGTATGTTTTTTAGTAACCAGTAACGTGCCTCATATCGGTAGAAAACTGAGAAATGAATTCTAAATGCCTATTCCTTCGCGACGAGCAAAAAATCATTTTTTTGCTTAAAAGCATAAATAAGCGGCTTGTGATCAGTGTAAATAGTAAAATCACACGCTTCTAGCATATGGCAAAAGTATTTTATGCTTCTAAAAATGCTTAGTAACTCGCGGTCAAAAGCGCAGTATTTGATTTCGGTTTGAGACAGCTTTTGAGAGAAGAACGCTATGGGCTGTAGATCGCCATCTGTGTTTTGCTGTAAAACAGCTCCTATTGCGAAATCACTAGTATCCGCATGCAGAACAAGTTTGGCGTTGGGGATGGATGAGCTAGGAAGGTAGCTTCTTCCAGCTGTGTTTTCGTGCAGAGGAACGCTTCTTCTGCCTGGGGTGTGTGTCCACACAAGAGGAGCTTTACCGCTTTTCATTTTCGAGCCCTTTAAATAGTCTGTTAAAAGGGCTTGCTCATGTGCCGCGTTCGGCAAAATTCTCCTGTGGAAATTGACTAGGTCGAGGAATGCTTGCAACTCATTTACAGTTTGTGCTTTCGGAAAGCTTTGAATTGCTTTGACCTTTTCAGAGAGCGGCTTTATCCCGTGTTGGGAAACGACGTGATTTCTGGAACGGCAAATTCACATTTAGCGACATTCAGTTTAATTCCGTATTTACTGAGCCTCTGGAAAATTGTTTTTAGGTGGTGCTTATGTTCTTTTCAGTTTTTGAAAAACATTAAATATCGTCCACAAAAGCGTAACAAAAATTTAAGGCTCTTGAAACTTCGTGAATGAAACGTACCGGTGTTTGTAATGCGTTAGACATACCGTAATTGAGCCTAGTAAATTCGAATAGGCCACAATTGTTTGTAATTGCAGTTTTGAGAACGTCGAGTTCGAAAATGAATGGGGATCTGAAAATACGCTTTCAGAATGTCCATTTTGCTGAAAATTCTGCTACCGTGTAACTCGTGTGAAAATTCTTGTGATTATGGTATGGGGTACGAGTCGAATACGGTTTTTGCGTTAATCATACGGTAGTCGCCTACGTGCCTAATTTCGCATGATGTTTTCTTTACTACATGCAACGACGAAGACCATGTTGAACAAGAAGCTCCGATTATACCCTGAGAAAGCATAAACTCAAATTCTGTGTTTGCTGCTTGCAGGATATCTGGGTGGAGGCGTCGTAGCTTGCAATGTACGGGAGATCCTCTAGTCACTATATGATGGACCGTGTCTTGTGGGACTGGTTTAGTCTTCAGCGAAGGGTTGGTAATGTCGTGAAATTCCGCTAATAGTGCATAGTAGCTGTCCTGCTTTGAAATAGTTTTGACAGACTCCTGCGGAGAGATATGAACGCTACCAAACGAGTGAAGAAGTGACGTCGTGGGGTCTATTACTCCGTGGCGTTTCAGGTTTACTACAAGGCCAAAATTTTCTAGAAAATCGGCGCCTATAATGGGGATAGATACGTTGGTCATTAAAAATTCCCCATGAAAAGCTACGCCGTAGTTCGAGATTTAGTTCCAAGCGGCGAGTTCCAAAAGCTGGAATTTTAGTGCCGTTTGCAGCAAAAGCTGAAATGCGGACTATGGGTGGTTGGCATTTATTCGTTGTCGGTACGCATGATACGGCACTGCCTGTATCGATTAAGTACCTAGTATTTGTAACTCTGTCGAATATGAATAAGCGGGAATTTGTAGTCGAAACTGTCGACCCGCTATTACTAGCATCTACTTTAAGATTCCCTGTTTTTTATGAAGAGCAGGGCTGGCTACATTTGATGTGCCCTATCTTTAAACGTAGCGTGATAAAAGCATACGTCTTCTCTTTCGTTGGAAAAATGTCGGCCAGATTGGCGGCTAGGTGACCGCGAATGCTGCGACCAAAGTTGCTTCGCGAGCGCTTTCGGGATCTGTCTAGAGAAAGTTTTTCTACTTTTTCGTTGAGAGAGCATATTTGCTCAGTCAGTGTCTTTATTTGGTTCGCTAATGCGTTGTCGGCGCGCGGCGGCATTTCTATTACAGAACATATGTTACTGTCCTGAGTAACGTCATGAATCTCATCCGCGAGTGTAGCGGGCTGTTTAAGCTCAACAGTTGAAGCGCTTGTGATGGTTTGCATATGTTGCAGTTGGCGCTGAATCCATAAATTTTGGATGATTTGATCCTTAAGTTGACCTACGGCTAGCGTTTGCATTTCGTGCAGCAGTTGACTTAGCTTATTGTCAGTAAGCGGAGAGTTCGACAGTAATTGCTGAATTCTTGCGTTGTCTGATTGGACAAATTGCGCTATGAATCGTTCTTTTAATGTTTGATAGCGGTTAGTAACAGGGAGCTTATAAATGACGTTAGAAATATGTGACAAAATATCGGCGTCAATTGATGCGATGAAGGCATGGAAAAGGGTGTCGTCGTTTATTATACCCGCAAAGTGAAATGTAGATTCAACCTGTACGAAATAGAGGCGTACCTTATTTCGACAAAATGCAGGTAGTTTTAGCCCTATTGGCGCGATTAAATCACCCATGATCGGTTGAGTTTGCGACGGGTCGTCGGTTGGCTGGGTCGTATCAGGAATACACGAGTTCGTTTCGATAATTTAAAAATTACGTTTCTTGAATTGAAACGTTCGAAAACCAAACAAATATGTCGAATTATGGCTTAAGATTACGTAAACGTATCGTGCACAATATTTAAGTAAACAGTGCGCGAATTGGTTGCGTTAAGGAAAGAACCGAAAATACTATTTATCTTTGCTTTAAAATTGCACAACAAAACCTTGCTCCTCGCGAAAGAAGACATAAACACTGACCTTTTGAATGAGACTTGCTTCTGTATACGAGAAGGGAGGGTGGTGAGAAGTCCCTGCGGCTATTGACGATCATCACTGGAAGGGTGAAGGGAGAGTCTATTCCGAGCACAGGGGCTTTCCTTTCTTCAAAGTGCCTTTCGGCATGCGGGAAAGTTTGTGGTTGGCTGAAACCTACCCTGTAGTTGACACATGAAGATTTTCACTATTAGTTTTGACCTTTGAATTTGTACTATAGGCGTGTATCCTCAGAAGAAAATGTTGAGATTCTGGTCTTGTCTGTTGTCCGTCAGCAGAGAGAAGTGTGGTCAATACTTGAAGAATGCATTTGCGGTTTTTGTTCCGCGTTGATCATGAGTATGGAAGAATGTGTGCAAGTCATTATTTCAACATCGCATTAGGCGTTGCTATAGGCATGTGTATAAATCGAGTCACGAATTGCCGGGGTATCTTACGTCGTCGTGACGTTGTATGGTTGGCATGAATGACTTTTATCTCAGAAGGCAAATATTTTGAAGAGCCTTTAAGAGACGTTTTGCTTGAACATTACCATTTATTAAACACTTCACTATATACAACATGCGAAAACGGTATTGATTATCGGAGCGTATTCTGGCGTGCTCATTCCACGATTGATGGAGCCTTTTGTTTTTGTTCTACATATTATATTTAGTTTTTAAAAGCCCACATTTAACACAGAAATAAAATAATTTTGGCCTATCGGGGCATCCAAAACTTTATAATTTCTCTCTGCAAGATGTTTAATTTGTGGTCAAAGTTGCCGCCTTTTAAACGATGGAAGTTTAAACTTTGAGCTAAAATTAGACGTAGTAGCCAAAGCATATGGACATCTGCAAAAATCAGGTCACCACGGCCGGGTTCTGGGCTGCCAGAGTGGCCACCTTTCTTTAACGTGGCGGACGCCATGTCAGCCAACGTTAACATGAGCCAAGTTGAAGTTAATACCGATTGAACACCAAACATTCCAAAGGTGGCCGCCGAAGGGGCAGCGCTGTATTCCCAGACAGGCTTTTGTCATATGATATGACGACCAGTGGACCGAGAAGGGACACTGGGGGGGAGGGGGCATTGCAGGGGATTGTCGATCGAAACAGGCGTACAGAGACGCACAGCTCACATGATTGTCGTCATTCAACGTCGACCGGAGGCCATCCACGATCAGTCCGCCCCGAAGAGCGGCCGAAATAGATGGATGGCGCGGAAGAACACCCCGGGCCGGCCGGTACTCCTACAGGAGACCACCGGACACCGTTGAGTGGGTGAGGTGCCGCGAGCGGCAGCGAACAGGCGTAAAACATTCCCCGCAACCAGGGCGCGCGAGACCAGCATAGTCCGGACAGGCATTACATACCAAATTATCATCCACTGTTTGCGAAAGCTGGCCCCCAAGCGATCGCAGCGGACGAAGACAATGGCGAACGCCCGTCATGGACAGAAGGCCAAGCACGACCCCAGCGACGAAGTCCGAATTACGAGGGAGGGCGGAGTCCGGTCCCAGAATAGCAGAAGCAGGCATCCATCCACCGCCACCCGGCGGCCAAAGTGAATATCCCAAGCACTCCGTCTTAAGCGAGCTGGAACCAACACCCGCCAGCCCGGACAGACATCCGCACGCCACCAGAGCTGAGACCGAACTCCCTGGCAATCCTTGACCAGAACGCAAAGTCACAAAATGGTGAAATTGTGAAGAGCCAGCGAAAATCGGCAGAGAGAGTGCGGCTTGGAAGTGAATAAGACGTCATTAAGACTACCTCAACCGATGCTTGGATGATGCCCATAATAAAAATAAAATGCAAGCTCCCTTTTTCTTATTTTCTCTTAAATCTTAATTTTAATTAATAGTGTCCCCCATTTTAATTAAAAATAAGGTAAAAATATTTCCTGGTGCTTTCAAAAACACCAGCATAATTAGCAGGTCTGATGAAGACTTCGACACAGTTAGGAGTTATCCACCATAAATTTGGAAATTTCTAATTTAAGTAATTTTGTTACTCATCAATGAAATAAAAGCTTTGAATGTAAATAGCCCTCTAGAAAGGAATTTTATAACTTAAAGTTATGTTTTTATAACTTAAAGTTATGTTTTTATAACTTAAAGTTTTTTCATCTTAACACAGACTACTTTGTTTTGATATTATGATGTTTATCATAAAAAATTAAAGGCAGTAAATTTTTTTAAATAATTGTCTTCCTGTCTGTTTTTGCTTCTGTTTAATAGAGCCTGTGGTGAAAGAAAACTAACTTTAAATTTCATTTTTTTTATATTTAAAGTAAAACAAAAAGAGCAATGTAGTTAAGTTTCAATTTTTATAAACGGGCTATTTACTTCTTCAATAACTAAAACTAATATTAAACATAATTGTAAGAGGGTTGTAATGTTCACAAATAGTTAAAATAACCAATAAAAACATTAACCTTAAATTTGCAAACTTAATTATAAGTACTTTAACTTCATTTTAACTCTGACATTCTAAATTTCTAATCCTAAATTCTAACTAATTAAATTAAAACTTTACAACCCTGTTATCACCATAACAGTGGTTGCCTCGATCATACAGTTGAAAACTGTAGGGATAAAACGAGGCAGGAAAAGTTAATACTATTGAAATTCTAACATATTGAAATTCTAACATAAATTCCTAACATATTGAAATTCAACATATGAAATTTGACATATTGAAATTCTAACATATTGAAATTTAACATATTAAAATATTGAATTCTAACATATTGATATAAATTGTTTATCGCTTTTCAATTGTTATATTTTTATCTTCCGGGGTTACATTCAATTTGAACGTTTAGTTTATTTTTGAAAAAGTGATATATACAGATGGTATACATGCAGTGTATATTACTCATGACAAAACTTTTTTCTTTAAATCCTGATTTTTTTATGGTAAAGTTATTTCAAAATATTATTGTCAGTACGTAACATGACACTAACATATACATAAACTGAAATTTGTATAAGTAATACTACATTAGAATTATATATTTGTATTCTGAAATATTTTAAAAAAGTTTATACATGTTTAAAATAACTGAAAATGATGTTCAATTTCAACTATTGCAAAGAATACACTTATAATAAAGTTGAAAATCGTATATTTATGAAAGAAAATAACTTAATTAAAGTTTATTATAAATGATAACACTATAACAATTTATTCATTGAACTGAAATCCTACTATAGGATTAACTGAACGTAAACAGAGCCAAGTGCTGAAAGATGAAAAATGAATAATCAGCTTTGTTAAAGCTAAGCTATATGCCAATACTTAACAATTTTTATGATTTCGTCTTACACATTTGCTTAAAATCAATTATAACTGCTCATCAGCAAGCAATTAAGTAATTACAATAATTTCAATTCTCATACATCACCTAATTATTCCGTGGATATAAATAAAAATTTTTTTTACTCAAACCAAAATCATCATTCTTCCAAACCCTTAGGATGTATTTCCTTTGAAGAGTGATAACTAGTTCTAGAGATGTTGTTATGATTCGGAAGTTCTTTGTCAAATTCAGATAATTGTTACCAGATTTATTTAAAATATTTTTCCTTTTAGACACCATATGACCAGGGTGAATTCAAAACACACACACAAACACTGAAATTTCATTTTGTGATAAAGCTTATGAAACCTCTAAGCTGATTACATATTGTACTGCTGGTTTCCATTAAAAAGCAAAATAATCACTTTTCGGTTTAAACTTACATATACATCCTTGCCTTCACATATTTACACTTGGATCTCAACTGTCCAGCTCTGATCAACAGAAGATAAAATCACCTGGCAGCTTGAGGTGTCATTTTAGGTCAAGATTAATTTTTTCATTCAGTTTGTTAAAGCTTCACAAACTTTAATACCAAAACTGCCATGATATCACAAACATTAACAAACACAACATGCTGAATTCATGGTGGTCATTCAAACAAAATACTTGGTCTGATATTTTGCAGGCAAAATTCAGATCAAACTCACAAATTTCTATCAAAACAATACTATTGCTTAATATTTAGCAGAATAATACTAAAATCTGCTAATGTTACAAATGTTTTTACAAAATACCTACAGGGTAATTAAATAACTACTAAACTCTTAAATATTAATGTTTTTTTATCCATTTTTTTAATTTTTTTTATCCATTTTTTTAAATTTTTTTTTATCAATTTTATTAATAGTGCAAACTAAATTGACTAACTTGTTCACTGTTTACTGGCTTTTACTAACTTGGATTTTTTTTTGTTATTGTGAGTTTGATTGTTTGTTTGGATGTTTTATGGCGCAAGAGCATCTGGGCTATACTGCGCCACCTACACTTATGTGAATTTGCATAACAACGTTTAATGTTAACGCTTGCATTGTGGTTTGTGGAAACGAATTTGTAAAAAGAGCAATGGATATAGCCTTTATTTGTTAACTGAAAAATTTATAACGTCATTTTAAATAGTATGTATATTTCAACTTTATGTCAACGTTGAAAATGATGAATTTTTAATAAAATGCTTGGTATTTAATTTTTTAAAATGTGAGGCACTTTGAGGCGGTGGTAATACATTTGAAATTTTGCAAAATAAGATAGTTTTTCATATTTGAGAAGAAATTTACAATGTAAGTTAATAAAAATACTTTTTTTAATATTATATTATCTAAAAAATGAACTTATTCTCTCAATAGATATCACAATACATGAGTCCAAACTAAAGACAAAAATATCGGAAACTCAATAAAATGCAACAAATTTTGGAAAAAGCATACAGCAGTGATATATTTCCACTAATATAGATGAAGCAATTCAACTTGTGTGTTTATTAGGTTTGTTGAAGTTGTATCCCCACTGCTTACAGTATCCGTTTTTGGAACGCTCAAGTAGCCAGACAGTTTAGCAAATATGAAAATTATTTGAATAAATTTGGAATTATTAATATTGCAATAGTGAACGTAACAAGGCAACCCTTCTTGGCATAGCATATATACAGAGATTAGTTGCGCAGGAATGAGAGGGGCCCCCTTATAATGGAGGCCTATTTTATAATGGGGGTGGTCCCATTGGATAACTCAGTAAGTTTTCCTCATTAATGGTAAACACTTTATTTTTTAAAGTTTCTTGCCCCCTCCCCCCCACAACTCTTAATTGCTGCGTCCATGACCAAAATAATATCTGGACAGCTTTTAATTTTCTGAATAAAACTTGAAATAATTCAATATTTTCTTAAATGGATAATTCTGTAATTCGTTCCCTTTATTCTGTCGATTTTACTAATTAATATAAATAATTATTGAAGTCATGTAGAATTAGTAAAACTGGTGACTGATTAATGATACAGGATGAATTATTAATGAAAAATGATGAATTTTATTAATGAAAAATAATGAATGCTTAATGAAAATTCTTAATGATTAATGCAACGTGATGAATGATCCATTAAAAATGATTAACGATTAATGAAAATCCCACAATGAAGATATGAAAAATTATTGAACAATATTAAAAAAATAGAATTTTTAACTGTAAGTAATTTTACTACTTACGGATAACATACCTAACATATATTTAAAAGATTTAGTAATTTGTAACCGCTAAAAGTTGGTGCGATATATGTACTCTGGGCAGTAATATGTATATGGACTAAACCTTTAATCTGTATTTAATACAGTTTTTTTAGAAACAAAAAGACACAAATTTTTTGTATATAACTATATTATTTATAAGCATAACCGTGTTGGAATTATTGGAAGTTATGTGAAATAAATATCATCTAACCTATAAATTTACTGTTGGTTATATTAACACGTGGCTTGTTATTGTATTATATTTTTATTATCGGTAGTTAACATAACATCACTTTTTAAAACATAAAACTTTTTAAAACATAAATTTTTAAAAAATAAATTACGGCCCCGTAAGTATTTTATAATATTTATTTGTTTCCTTCAAAGCGTGCATTTTATCATCGTTTAAATACTTACATAGTCGAATTTAGTTAATTTGAAAGACTATAAAATTGCACAAAAGCAGGTGAAAAGATCATGAATTTAGTTCAAAGTATCTAAAAAATTAAATTACGGCAGTTTTAATTAATGTTGGCTCTACTGGATCGCTGAAAAAAATCGAGTTTTTCACGAATTCGAAATAAACAAGTTCAAATTGTCTATAAATTCCAAATAAACAAGTTCGAATTATCCACGAATTCCAAATAAATAAGTTCAAATTATCAACTAATTAGAAATAAACAAGTTCGAATTATCCACGAATTGGAAATAAACAAGTTCGAATTATGCACGAATTGGAAATAAACAAGTTCGAATTATCCACGAATTAGAAATAAACAACTTCAAATTCTCCAAGTTTCACTGTAGAACAGCGGTGCAATAATTAAAAAGTGATGGGGGGAGCTCAGTCACCTTTAAAACAATTAAGTGCTACGGCTCTAAGGACAGCAATGCATTTTGTTATCCAATGGGGGACCTTGATGCCCAAGACCCACCCTTTCTAAAGCCACTTCTGTTCAATGTACAATTTGATTTTGTAGAATTTGTACCATTGATTAGAAATAAAAAACACGACTAACAATATAACTGATAATCATAGTTCTTGCACAGTGATTCATATTTTCAGTTTGTAGCGTTTTCTCAGTATTAATAACATTTAGTTTACCTATTTTTTTAATATTTATTTTATTTAATTTGATGAATTTTGCATGATACATATTGTAAGCAAAAATATGTATAAAACCAAAAAAAAATGTAGCTTCCCATTAATTTGCAATAAATATTCTACGTGCAATAAATTTATCAACCTAAGTATAGCGATTTAAAAACACGCCTAATACCAGTTACACGTGGATATTAAAAATCTTCAATTGCAAGATTTTTTTAAATGTCGCATACGATCGTCTTTAATACATATAGGCTTTTTAATATGAAATGCGTGAAGCGAGAATCATTAGTTATACCTATACAAGAATATTTTTTATTATAAATATGATAATGAAACATAGTATAGTAAATACAATTATACATATTTCAGATTATACCATTTGCTATTTTCCCTAATATCCCATTTTTCGTAAGTAAAAAGTATTCTTCGCTGTCTATTTTTCCAGAATTATAGTCTATTTATTAGGTTTATTGTCCGATACACCCAGTTAATTTAATAACTGTAAATTACAAATCTCCGAGCAATTAAATATCTTAAAAGATATATATATCAATCCCATATGAGAAGGAAATTACAACATATTATAAATAATAAATATATACTCTTTAGTTATCGTTTTATTTTTTTGGGGTTAAACGAGCAGCAAGAGAGCAAATAAATAACCAAATATCAGTTTTTAAATGTATAGGTATGCAATTCAATGTCTTTAGAATGTCTTAGTTTTCAACGTATTTCAGCATTTGATTAATGTTTCACTTCCATATTTTAGAAGCGCAAGAAACAGGAAAGATTTGCCGGTTTGTAAACCAAGAAAGTTTGAAAAAGTTTTCGAACGACATCAACAGAACAAGTTTAAAGTTGGCTTCTGAGCAACTCAACAGCAGTTGCCGTGAAACCAACTTGAATGGGAGGGCGCTCACCTCTGAAAGCAGTAGCGGCAACCAGGTAGAAAAGTAGTATCAGCTTCAGTAGGGGACAAGTAGGCAGACGTATCATTGGTCGTGTCATAATCCCTTTGGTGTCGAGAGTGCGTTGACGACGAGTGATTCGGCGGCGACTGTCTGACTAGGATCAGTCACGTCACAAGTTCCGAAAACAAACGACGCTAGCGCCCCCCATCTAAATCGAAGGGCGATATGATGAGTCATAAAAAGAAAGGGTGTGGATAGGGGGAGAAAGCCGCGACCTAACAAGGAGGTTGATGGAACTGGGGGGGAGGGGGTGCTCCCGTACCACAAAAGCAAACTGCGTGACGGAGACAATAGGGGAGGGGTTTAGCAAGTAATGCAGCGAGGGCATTAAAGTTACACGCCCCCCATTTTCATGCGGCTTTGCTCCCGAAAAATGAGGTTTGATGGGGAGAGGGGGTATAAAATGTAGTTAGTACATGCAATAGCTCCGAGACATTCGGTTTTATTTCAAATTTAAAATGAAAGAGAGAGAAAAATATTAAAAAATACCGGTCATTAAAACTAAAATTTCTTTCAAATGTTTTTTTTTCGACCCAATTTTTTGTTGTAGTTCCAGAACAATTTATGTGAAGTTTTCTTATTCGTCTTTATTTTCAAGAAACCGATTGCCTGCCAGAAAAAAACAACAAAAAACACACACACAATTTTTTAAATAGTTCGTGTGTGTTAGTGTGTATGTGTCTAGTTTGGAAAAGTTGGCCTAAAAAGCGGCACTGTATTTCCAGGAGAAGATGTGGGAGCCTGGAAGACAAAGTCAGAAGGTATTAATCCCAATGGAGAACTTGAAATGGAAAGATGAAATGTTTTGAATAGTATATATTTCATATCAGCAAAAATAAATATCATTTGCCCTACATTCATGATTATTTTTCTAAAACATCGATTCATAGTTATCGTTAGGAAATCATGCGCGATATTTGATGCGAGCGATAAAGAACTAAAAATGTCTACATTTAAATTGTGATTGTAAATTTTAAAATACCGCGAAACAAATGATAATAAAAATTTAAAATAATGAATAATTATGTAATTTTTCAAAACAGAAAATTTTTAAAAAACATAGGAGTATGCGTGGGAGAAATTATAAATCTTAAGTGTATAAAAATGCCCAAATAAATGAATTACCAAATTATGAGAAAGCTTCACACGATAGGTGTGTCACAAAGCGTTCAGTGAATGAACCAGTGAATGACTTTAGCCATCTATAATAAATGAACAGACCATAGGCGTACGCAGAAGTTCTCAAGGGAGGTTACAAGCCCATAATGGGAGGTCGCAGCGCTAAAACTACATATTTTCATATGTATATATATATACAAAATTTCATCGTAATGGGGGTTCCAACCCCCATCAACACCCCCTTGCGTACGTCACAGGAGCAAGGTGGTCAGGATTTAAGCTGCAGTCGCATTTTTCGCAAAATGCGACGAGTTGCTCGAAAATGCGACAGGCATTTTTAACCACAGTTTATTCTCTGAAAACAGGATTTCTCGATTCCAGAATATCCGTTTTGCACTTCAGCGATCTTTTCTTGTTCCTTTTTGTTTCCTCTTCAAAATTCTTAACAGCACCTGTTAAGCATCGTTGATATAAATAATTTCATGGATAGGGTTTTTCGAGCAACGAAAGCAACTAATATTTTTTAGCATTTTGCTACAACTTTTTTCCCATTTTAGCATTTTTGCGACAGCATGTTTTGAGCTAGCTTAAACTCTGAGGTTAGTTCAGTGATGCTGTCCTTGAACAATTTGGAGCTCCGCTACACCACCCACAACTCAAAAATTATTAAATTTGTGAAAATGGCACTGAAATCAACAATGTGAAAACAAAAATTCGGGACAACTCTGAAAGAAATTCGAAATGGAGAATAATTTGAGGTATGAAGATGTCATTTTAACGACATCGCGGAATTCTAGAATCCTCCATAAGAAAAATTGGTAAAAATCCAAATGGCACAATTTTTAATAAAAACGTTCAATATCTAATTTTTGTGTGTGATCTAATTTAATTACAGGATTGAATTTTGATACTCTACTTTTATATGTTCATTCTAGAACTGGTTTTAGATAGAAAAAAAGAAAATATGCCACTCACACACAATGGTAAAGCAATTGGACAGCAACTTATAAGTCGCAAGTTCGACACCAGTCGATGAGCGTGGCATACTTCCATTTCACGGCATAAATCAAAGTGTGTACCATATAAGAGCGGAATGTTAAAGTCGCTTGATGAAGGGAACAGTAGTTCTCGAAGCGTTGCGAATATTTTTGCAGATGGTAAATATCTTTTACCTTCTTCATTTGTATTTCGTATATTCCGACCAGTGTCAAATTTTACTAGTTATGATAAGCCCTACTCAATCTATATATGTTGTTGTTATCAAATTTACTTGTATACAAAATTCATTCTCGACTCCTTTAAAGGGGTCTTAAAAAATCGAATTTTTTCATGAAAAAAAATTCTGTTTTTCTGAATGCAATGGTGTTTTTCTGAATGCAATAGTGTTTTTCTGAATGTAATGGTGTTTTTCTGAATACAATGGTGTTTTTAAGTTTTTCTCAGAAATTTAGATTTACCACAATGGCGATTATTGTAAAGTTGTAACAAAAGTCTATCTTACACTCGACAAATTTTAAACGCGTTTTTGTCGAATTGAAGATTTTTGAAATGGTGTGATTTTAACTTGATATTTATTCAAAACAGTTTAAGATAAATGTTAGAAACTTTCAAAATGTGTTGCTAATATAGTTTTCTTTAATTTTTCTTCGCAGAATTTACATATATATATTACAACCTGAAATATAAATTTTAATATCAGTTATAGCGCTAAAATTCGAAAAATGTCAATTTTAAAAATTTTATATTTTTAATATTTTTTCTAAACAAATTATCCAAATTTCCTGAAGACAATCCTTTATTCATATTCTTATTTATAACAGTATTTTTATTTTATCAAACATTAAACAACGTCTTAAGTTATATCAAAAGCGCTGGACATTAACTTTTCGAGATTTTTTTCACATATTTTGAATTAAAACAAACAAACAAAACAGCAAAAAATAATTTGTATTATATATTGTGCTGTAATTACTATAGAAAAAAATGGAAAGCATATTTAAAAAAATATATATAAAATATGTAAAATATATATTTTTTTTAAAAGTGGTACCGAACCCTTTAACACCTAAGAGGATTTCCCTAGAATGTTAATAAGCATAAATTCAGATAGTTTAAAACAAACTTTCCAACAGTTTCACATTAGTGCAAAAGAACTCGCTTTAGAAATTAATAACGACTAGGTTAAACAATCTGTTTCTTTATGGTGAGAAAGTAAAGCTCTATAGAATTTCTTAATAATATAACAACGTTCTTTCGTAATCAATAAATATGTTAATAGTGTTACTACACAATATTTTTGCCACCCACGTATATGTAGCTCAAACTAAAGCTTTTTCGTTTTTGGGGGAAAAAAAAAAGAGACGCCGCCGCATCATAGATTCGAACTAGGGTAACTCCTTTGAGCCCTGTGTGTCTTGACTGCTAGACGAACGAGGACAGGAACAGCGCTCTCTTTCTCCATATACAAGAATGCAAGA
>QLNU02013614.1:12038740-12053991 GCA_006491805.2 Dysdera silvatica
CCCCACAGACACACACACCGTTAGGATAGGCAAATGGGACGATGTCTAAATGTTCTCTAGTGCATAATTTTTAAAAACTGAGGTTTTTTATATTTATTAATTAGGAAGAGATTTAAAAAATAGCGATGGGCCGCCAATTCTAATAAAATGTTCATCCTCGCGCGTAAGAATATTGTAAATTTTATTTTCGTTGTTCGTAACACGGTGAAGACAGCTTGCAAAGTCGCCAAATTGGGCTTACCCTTTTTCTGATAGTATAGAACCAATGAAAAGGTTATCTCGGAAAAACAAACAACCCAGTAGTTACTCGTTAGCGCCTATTGGTGAAACTAGTCCAATCAGTGAACAGATAGTTATTTCAAAAATGTTTCTCTAGTGCGGTGGATTGAACTCACCCTGTATATTTTTTAGTTTTTATTTTCATAAAACGCAACGAAGATCCTTGATGTTGTGTTTGATCTTCAAAGGTCAAAAACAATATAATAAACGATCTAAGGCCCCCCCTTTAGTTTGGCTACCCTGGCGGAAAGACACCTTTTTCACCATGCGCCAGAGACGACTGTAGGTATATTAAAATGGTGAACACATGGGTTTTCCATATGATAGACAAACCCCTTACCTCTATACCACCGTACTGCTTACATAGGAGGAAGGGGTTGCTGGGTACAAAAGAAAATCTTTCCTATAGTTGCAAAATTAAGTCAATAGAGAAATTTATTGTATGTGTGCACCTGAAACACCCAAAAGCATCTGTTATTTTCATGAAAAGGTAAAGCGACAAATATGAGCCCAATTTAAACATCTACTACTAATCTATAATCCGCAGTGAGCAAATATTTTTTTATTTATGTAATATCTTTAAATATGTAATGTATTTAGTTATACAATGTATTTAGTTTTGCAATGTATTTAGTTATGCAGTGTATTTAGTTTCGCAATGTATTTAGTTATGCAGTGTATTTAGTTTCGCAATGTATTTAGTTATGCAACACCTTTAGTGTAATGTATTTAGTTATGCGACATCTTTGGTGTAATGTTTTTAGTTATGCAATACCGTTTATGTAATTTCTTTCGTTATGCAACATCTTTAGTTATTCTATATATGTCTTTGGTTGTACACTGTAATTAGCTATATGATGCCTTTAGTTATGTACACTGGCGTACGCAGGGAGGTGTTGATGGAGGTTGTATATCTCATTGCAATGAAATTTTGTATATTTAACATAGGAATATGTGAGTTGTAGCCAGGCGTATGCAGGGGTGTTGATGGGGGTTGTAACCCACCATTGCAATGAAATTTTGTATATTTAACATAGGAATATGTGAGTTGTAGCTCTGTAACCCCCCATTGAGCCTATAACCCCCTTATGAACTTTCTGCGTACGCCTATGGTTATGTAACATATATTTAGCTATATAATGTCTTTAGTTATGTAATTTCATTACTTATGCAGTATATGTTATGTAATCCCTTTACTTATGCAATCTATTTTGTGTAACGCCTTCACTTATGCAATCTACTTTGTGTAACGCCTTCACTTATGCACTATCTTTTATGTAATGCCTTTACTTGTGCAATATTTTTTGTATCATGTCTTCAGATATGCAATGTCTTTAATAATGTCCATAGTTCTGTAATTTCTTTAATAATGTCCATAGTTCTGTAATGTCTTTAATAATGTCCATAGTTCTGTAATGTCTTTAATCATGTTATTTAGTTTCGTAACATATATTTAACCACATAATATCTTTAATTCTATAATATCTTCAATAATACCGTTTAGTAGTGTTCTCATTTACCTTTGCAGTGACAGAAGTAATCAGTCCCGAATACCGGTCCATTTACTGCTTCCTGTTCAAGTTAGGCTTTGTTCTTGCTTACATGGCGTTGCCTGGAATTGCTTGGCTCGTTCCCAGCTGGTTTTGGCTACAGTTTGCGATCACGGTTCCTTGGCTTACGTTACTTTGTGTTTGGTGGTAGGTTACCTTTTTTTTAACTTAGCATAAATAGTTGTGTAAACAAGAGATTCCTTAATCTTTCCTTTTCATTACCAACAGGTGCCACTCCAAATAAAGATTAACGGAAACGTTCTTGCTTCAGAACATATTCATTCATAGTCCCATTCTTTAAACAGAATGCATTCATTCAGAATCACATTCTTTAAACAGAATACATTCATTCATAATCACATTCTTTAAACAGAATGCATTCATTCAGAATCACATTCTTTAAACAGAATGCATTCATTCAGAATT
Source organism: Dysdera silvatica (assembly GCA_006491805.2). Taxonomy (NCBI): domain Eukaryota; kingdom Metazoa; phylum Arthropoda; class Arachnida; order Araneae; family Dysderidae; genus Dysdera; species Dysdera silvatica. The sequence continues at coordinate 12,040,996 of QLNU02013614.1, forward strand.
ACATTCTTTAAACAAAATGCATTCATTCAGAATCATATTCTTTAAGCAGAATGCATTCATTCAGAATTACGTTCTTTAAACAGAATGCATTCATTCAGAATCACATTCTTTAAACAGAATACATTCATTCAGAATCACATTCTTTAAACAGAATGCATTAATATATGTTCGCAGTCTTTAAGGATAAGGCAATGATTCACATTCTTTAAAGAGGATGCATTCATTTATGTTCGCAATCTTTAAGGATAATGCAATGGTTCATAGTTTTTAAAGAGAATGCATTTCTTCACATCCTCATGTTTTAAAGGGAATGCATTCCTTCACATTACTATTCTTTAAAGAAGATGCATTAACAACAACGTACAAAGATTGACCAGGGCTTACCATAACTAGTAAAATTTGACACTGGTCGGAATATACGAAATACAAATGAAGAAGGTAAAAGATATTTACCATCTGCAAAAAGAACATCATCGTGCTGTGGAGAAAGGTGAGATGACTAATCTTCTGGCAGAACATGCCTGGGAGAAAGGTCATGTTCCTGATTGGAAAAGTACAAAAGTTCTTCATAAAAATGTAACTTCTCGCTATTGTAGACTTTTTCTGGAGTCTTGGGAGACTTTTCGAATGCGAAGTAAGGCGATGAACATCGCAAAATCGATGCCTGAACCTTACCGCATTTTTGCTAGGAGATGGGGGAAAACCAGTTTCAGACAGGGGGAATTACCGAGTGCGGGACAGTTCTTAGAAAATCCAGATTCAGACAGGGGGGAAAACCCGAGTGCGGGATAGCTTTGGGGGAAAAACCAAAGTTGGGGTATAAATACCGAACACCTACACTTCCTTGACACTTTCGCTTGATGAAGGGAACAGTAGTTCTCGAAACGTTGCGAATATTTTTGCAGACGGTAAATGTCTTTTACCCTCTTCATTTGTATTTCGTATATTCCGACCAGTGTCAAATTTTACTAGTTATGGTAAGCCCTACTCAATCTATATATGTTGTTGTTATCAAATTTACTTGTATACAAAATTCATTCTCGACTCCTTTAAAGGGGTCTTAAAAAATCGAATTTTTTCATGAAAAAAAATTCTGTTTTTCTGAATGCAATGGTGTTTTTCTGAATGCAATAGTGTTTTTCTGAATGTAATGGTGTTTTTCTGAATACAATGGTGTTTTTAAGTTTTTCTCAGAAATTTAGATTTACCACAATGGCGATTATTGTAAAGTTGTAACAAAAGTCTATCTTACACTCGACAAATTTTAAACGCGTTTTTGTCGAATTGAAGATTTTTGAAATGGTGTGATTTTAACTTGATATTTATTCAAAACAGTTTAAGATAAATGTTAGAAACTTTCAAAATGTGTTGCTAATATAATTTTCTTTAATTCTTCTTCACAGAATTTTCATATATGTATTACAACCTGAAATATAAATTTTAATATCAGTTATAGCGCTAAAATTCGAAAAATGTCAATTTTAAAAATTTTATATTTTTAATATTTTTTCTAAACAAATTATCCAAATTTCCTGAAGACAATCCTTTATTCATATTCTTATTTATAACAGAGTATTTATATTTTATCAAACATTAAACAACGTCTTAAGTTATATCAAAAGCGCTGGACATTAACTTTTCGAGATTTTTTTCACATATTTTGAATTAAAACAAACAAACAAAACAGCAAAAAATAATTTGTATTATATATTGTGCTGTGCCGTTATGAAAAATGGAAAGCATATTTAAAAAAATATATATAAAATATGTAAAATATATATTTTTTTTAAAAGTGGTACCGAACCCTTTAACACCTAAGAGGATTTCCCTAGAATGTTAATAAGCATAAATTCAGATAGTTTAAAACAAACTTTCCAACAGTTTCACATTAGTGCAAAAGAACTCGCTTTAGAAATTAATAACGACTAGGTTAAACATGCGACAAGCATCGGGGTCGAAAGAATGTTACAGGGTATGATAACTTAGAAAAAGGACTAAAGCTCCAAAAAAGTACAGTAGTTTAAATATTAATGGGACACAGACACACATTGAAGCAGAAAATTATGAGATTTGTACAGAGACCAAAGCAAGAACAATAAAATGGGGAGTAGCCATTTCTTTGCATTTTAGAAAAGTTTCACGAATGCTTCAAAAGAACTAAAACTTACCAGCTGTAAGACAATAAAACGTGAAGTTGTATACAGAGCCTAGACCCTGATTTTGACTTCTGGAGATGGAAAATTTCTGACAGTATGAGACAAAAGTTATTCAGGTAATATATAAGGTAATTAATGAAAACTATGAGTAGAGAATTAGGAAAAAGTAATGAAGAGAGAAATTTTGTCGAACATCTATATCTTATTACAAAAATAAAGACAAGATCTAGATGGCATGGACGTTTAGAAAGAATGGAAAAAGATAGAATATTTAAGGCTGTAAGATTTTAGAAGGAAATGTGGAATGCCCCAGAAAAAATGGCTGAATTCAGTAGGGGGAAGACCTTAGAAGAATGGGTGTAAACGAACATGAAAGGTTGGCTTCAACAAAAGGCTAACTCTAGACAAAGAGAAATAAGCAACGTTCGGTAAAGAAACCTCCGTTCTGCAGGAGTGTGCCTTAGAATAATATTCTGTAGAATATATTTGTTTGATGTTTGTGTTTTGGTATGTAAACGTGACAGACGATGGGTGGGCGACTGAAAATTTCTCCTTCCTTTATGTGAAATTTCGATTAGTTGGAAACACACATTGCAACAATGATCCTTTACGTCTTATCAATCCAAATTTTTCGAAAGTTGGATTAAAAAATTTCAGCATTATCCTGTTTTGGATTAACGGGATAACCATATTTCCATATAACATGTTATGTAAAATAGTAGCCAAAGTTGCGATTCCCTTAACCGAAACCGGAGATGCTTGAAGGATCCACGACGTACAATTTGAAATCTGTTTCTTTATGGTGAGAAAGTAAAGCTCTATAGTATTTCTTAATAACATAACAACGTTTCTTTCGTAATCAATAGATATGTTAATAGTGCTACTACACAATATTTTTCCCACCCATGTATATGTAGCTCAAACTACAGCTTTTTTGTTTTTGGGAAAAAAAAAAAAGACTCCGTCCGCATCATAGATTCCAACTATGGTAACTCCTTTGAGTCAGGTGTGTCTTGACTGCTAGACGAACGAGGACAGGAACAGTGCTCTCTTTCTCCATATACAAGAATGCAAGATATTATTACCCTTCTCAGGGATAACACAATTGCCAAATAATTGTCAACACACAAAGCCACCGGGGCGAGTTTTTTGTGAGTTTTCGTGGGGGAATTTATTATAAAATAATTTTCCGCACCCGCAAGAAAGCGCTTTTCCTGTCCTCGTTCTTTTAGCAGTCAAAACACCCGGGGCTCAACGTAGGGACCCTAGTTCGAATTCAGGATGGGGAAGGCATCTCTTTTAAACCTAAAGCAAAAAATCTCTAGTTTGAGCTAAATATATGTGGGTGCCGAAAATTATTGTATAATAAATTCCCCCACGGAAACTCACAGAAATCTTTTCCCGGGTGGCTTTGTGTGTTGACCATTATTTGGCAATTGTGTTATCCTGTGAGAAGGATAATAATATCTTACAATAGTGTTATTACTGTTGCCAACAAACATGCGAAACGCATCATTTCAAGAAGTGCACAGTTCCGTATTTATCATCCAGACGGGATGTGCATGTGGAAAAACCAATTAAGTATAACAAAAGAAATTCTTTTGTTAAGAATAACGCAATGTTTCAATTTCCTTCTTTAATATAAACTCGTACATATCACGATTGCCGATGAATCTTCGTGTGAAATATTTAATTGCATCTCGTACCGCAAGCCTCTTCACAGTAGCGTAAATACTGAATTTACATTAACGAGATGATATGTGCTACGGTCGTCACGTAATATAATTTAACGTGAAATTCGATTAGTTCGTTGGAATTGGAAAAAGTTTGGCGCATTTATTTTTAAGCATGAATAAGTTAAGAACGTTTGATTTTAAAATCAACTTTACACAACTTCTCTGTTATCTGTATGAAGTTTTAATACAAGGCAGTATCTAAGTTAACTTTGACAAATTTTAGAAGTATCTCCTCTTTCGTTCATTGGTGGCTTTCCAGCCTAGAAAACTAATTAAGTCGCGTAAAAGTTCATTAAGCACTTCTTCATAATTAGAACATTTTAATTACTTCCGATACTCGTCGCCGGCGCCAGATTAAAGCAATTAGCGGTCCATTTTCATAAGCTAATTATTGGCGGAAAGTTTCCGCCGAAAATACTTATAGCTGGCAATTTCGCGAAGGCTGTTTGGGTTTCTAATAGCTCGGTTCACTGAAGGACTGTGGTTTTAGTGTTTCCTTTTCATGAAAACGATTGCTATTTCGTGACTAAAGTAGCTAGTTTGTGGCTCTCAAAGATGACTAAATAACATTTTTTTTTCCACGTGAAGTGCAATATTTTCCTCTGTAGTTTGTTGCCAGTTCTTCCACATATTTTATGTTTTCTTGTGATAGCCAAATGTTATTTATGACTTGGGATAGGAAGCCGCATTAATTTAATGTCTGCATCTCGACAACTCGGAAACGATGTATAATCCCTACTGGAAAATAAACCCCAATCGCTGGCGAGACGCTAGGAATTTGGAAATTAATATCATATATTTTTATATATATATATTTTCGCAACTTAGAGAGAGAGGCTTATTGCTGTTTTCGTCACATAAAAAATATTTTATTTAGCGTTTCTGGGGAAAAATATAATTATTTTTTAAGTGAAATCTTTCATTTTCAGCTCTAAAGGAAAACGTTATCACCTCGTCATATGTCAAATGCTTTATTTTCGGTTATCAGAGATAAAGGTGAAACTTGCAGTTCATAAAGGAAATGCACATCTTTTGTTCTTATAAAAGGCTAATTTTATTTCGTGAGAAAAATATATTTCAGTCATTTATTTCATCAACGATTTTTCAGAAACGGATGAAGAATATTAAATAGAAAAAGATGCCAACTGATATATGTGCATAATTTTATGATGCATTACACGGAACCGTAAAACAATTTTTAAACGAAAATATCCATAAAAACTAATGTCTTAAAATTAATTTATATTTTAAAATGAATAATGATTATTAAAATATTTTAAAATGAAAAATGGTTTATGAATATTTTGAAACGACTAAACGATTAGTGAATGCTTTTTAAAACACATAAAAGATTAATGAATGTTTTAAAATACATAGCTGATTGAGGAGTATTTTAATATACATAAAAGATTAATGAATGTTTTGTTTTTGTGGAGTTTCCGTTATGAGAACTTTCCTTAATTATGCTTTATGAATTATATGTATTATATGTTATATATGAACATGCTTTACGAATACCACGTACTATCATATGAATCATTGATAATACGATGTGAAACAACATTACATAAATTTCTCGTTCATTGTTATCGAGAAATCTTGCTTCAGCTATTCCATGATCATCTTAATCTCGTCACTTTCATGAGAACTTTCTCAGCAGATGGAGAACTCACAAAATATGCAGCCTTTATCAATTATCCCTAAATTTGTCGCAGCTGAAATCGGGTTAAGTGAACTAGGAGCTCCTCTGCCTTGCCCGATTCTTCCCACTGATGATAAATTGAAACCCGTACAACCTATGTTAATTTAAGACGGAGAAGTTGGAGGAAGGAGAATGTGTGTGTGCTGCTGTCCATGCGTGTGGCAACATACTAGTTCATGTCCAAAGCTTTGATTTCAAATTCTAATCCTGCTTCCCGTTAATCATGGACAGCATCGGAAACTATCTTAAGGTCAACCTTTCCTCCAATATCCTTGAATAGTCGGAGATACTCAGTGCTGAGACATGATTGCTCGGAGTCAATTCAGCAAGGAGCTGTCTCCAAAGAGAATGGATTTAATATCAGTAAGTTAGGTCGAAGGCAGTGCATGACAGCTAGCGTGCGATAGATATTTTCAATTTAAAACCCTTGCGGCTTCTCACTTCAATCGTGTTCCGTGAATCGCAGTTTGTACCTAAATATACTGGTAACCAAAATATAAATTTACTGAAATCGTAGATAGTAAGACGTGCTAACATTAAAATTATTATATTAGATGCCATAGAAATAATAGCTGCTACTTGGAAAGTACAGAAACAATCATTAGGCATGGCTTTCTACTTGCCAGATTTTCCTTTGACATCTAGATACAGGGAATTGTCTGGCATTAATTTAAAAATTAAATATTCCAAATTCAACCAATAACTGATGTTTGATAATGATCTTGCTGCCATTGACGAAGAGGAATTTTAAGCACATTGAAACATCATGAATGTGCAATCACACCTGGTGAAGAAGGAGACTTAGAAGATGAACTCTACTAAGATATTATTACCCTTCTCAGGGTTAACACAATTGATAAATAATGGTCAACGCAGAAAGCCTCCGTGATGAGTATTTTGTGTTTTTTCGTGGGGAATTTATTATATAAAATGATTCCACGTTTTTACGGACTGGAGATGTTTCGTTGTTGGAGAAAAAGAAGCATCGTCCCCGAATTAGATTCAAACCAGGGTCTCTCCGTTGAGCCCAGAGGACTTGATGAACTCCCGATGAACTTGACATTCAAACCCACACAAACGCTTCTCGGAGTCTAGTGTGAACCACATTCCACAGCCTCCCGAAAATAAGCCAAGTGCTGTTTTCAATTGAACTACAAGCGTCGATTGCAGTCCCTTCTTCGAGCGAATATAATTGGCTACGTAACTTGACTGGTAATCAAGTGATTATGGGTTTGAACCCCACCCCCAGGTGCCAAAAAATTGTCTTTTCCTCTTTACGAATAACCTATCTAATCACTTCATACGTGTACTTTAGTCAAGCTTGGAGAAACCTACTTTTAGCTCTTCAATACTCAACTCCCACCCCACCAGATTCAATGTCACGTTTCATCGCCGATAGATGGAGCAACAGTAAATATTAATAGCAACTTTTTAACTGGAAACGAAATCTAACTGGCTACATAACCCATCGGTGAATCGGCAACACTTCGTTGTTCGTTGCAGTGCCAGATATATATGTATTCCTGACGAGGGCCCCAAAGTCCATCCGAAACGACTTGAAATTTAGTAAAATTTAAACTGCGCTTAAAAAAGTTGCTCTCCTATTTGTTATTTATCTAATATTACCACATCCTCGGCTATGACGAGAAATGTTTAATTTTAATAGACGCTAATTTTATTTTTAAAAATTTAAAATAAATTGTTAGAAGTTATTTTTTTAAATTTCCTCCACCTTGATAACTAGACACAAATTTAATTTGACATGATTAGTTTATCATGCGACTTGTCGACTTATATACTGGTATTCTACTTTACCAAAAATAGGGATCAAGAAACGCCATTTTCCTTTATATTTCAAATTAGCTGTATGCGTTATGCTTTTATCTTGTTTTTATGTGCTTGCTTAAAATTTTAATTTCAAGACATTTTGACTTAAAATAAAAATAATAGTGCAAGTGTATTTTGGATTTCGCAATTACAGGAGTAGGTGTCGCTTTGTAACCTAAAAACTAACGAAGTTCAATAATTATCTCACGCAAACTAAAGCGTTCTATTAATTAAAAGGGACTCGTATCTCTTTTTTTTTGGGTCAAAAGTTCGATTTTTTTGCATGAAAATGATTTTAGATTCTTCTGAATGAAATAATTTTTTTTCTGAGGCGCTTAGATCACTCCCAAAATAGTAAATGTTGCAAAGTAGAAACAAGAGTCTATTTTGTACTCGACAAGGTTTATATGCGCTTTTCTCAGATTGAATTTTTTTTTTAAATTTACGATTTCAATTTGATATATTTTCAACACCGTTCACGATAAATATTAGAAACGTCCATGATATGTTGTCATATTTTTCTTTAATTTATCTTCGCAGAATTTCAATGTATGTTTTATATTCTGAAATAGAAATTTTAATAACAATGGCGCCAAATTTCGGAAAAGGTTGATTTTCACTTTTTACATGTTTTGTATTTTTTTTTCGGAACAACGTATCAAAATTTCGTAAAGTAATCTTTTCTTTATATATTTTCTGATAGGAAAAATTTTTATTTTATCAAAAAGTAAAACAATATCTGAAGTTACAGAAAAGATGGCGGTTACTAGTTTTTCAAGTTTTTTACACATATTTTGAATTTAAAAACAGCTCACAAAGCATAGCTTTGATTATATATTCTGATTACAACCATGCTGTAATTTTCGGAGACAGAAAGTGGAAAGCATATTCACAAAACATTTTATTTTTTTAAATATTTGATTGTATTTTTTGGCGCATGGAGAACAAGGGTAATTCTGCACCAAACTAGGTGGACCGTCCATATGATTTAAAAATCAAAATAAATTATAACTATCATGGTAAAATGAAGTAAACCTACAATAAAACTAAACAATATATTAAAATCAGACGGGACTGGGAAAGCCAATCTTCGACAAAAAATTAAAAATGACTTGTTCATTAATAACATAACATAAGATGTCACAAAGTGCAAAACTGCTTTGATAAAAGCTGATGAACTTTGCTGTTTAAAATTTCGAAAATAGTTAAAACATGTAAAATATTAAGTGGTTCACACCACGTGTATTTTTCACAAAGCGGTACCAGACCCCTTAAACAATAACAAAACCTCTAATTTTATATGAAAAGCCGAGATATGGACATTGTGTGAAATTGCTAGAATAAAAAAATAGCATTACAAAGAAAAGTAAATTGGAAATATACTGAGCAATTAATGAAAACGACGAATGGGGAATTAGAAAACGCAATGAAATATATTATCTCTATAATGTTTTCGGGCTTGTGATATAAATGAGGAAAATGAACTCTAGGTGGCTTGGGAGTTAAAAAGAATGGAGAAGCTATGATAAATGAGATTATGAAAAATAATTCAGACTGAAGGTAAAAATTGGGAGATAACAGGAAAAGATGTTTGGATAGAGTGAAGGAAGACCTCAGAGGACTAGGGATTAAGAAATTTAGACATATTATTAAAACATTAGTCATATATTTTCTAATTTAAAGACCCCTTAATACGTTTCAATCTTTGTTTTTAAATTTTCGCTTTTGGGCATTCATCCTCATTTTCAAACACTCAAGTTTAAAATTTAATTATCTTGATCACAGAAGTTTGGGATGCACTTTCTAAAAGTCGTGTTTCGATAAATTGATAACAAAATAAAAACAAAATTTAAACGAACACTTAATATACACTGTAAAATTCCTACATTACATTTTTAGAGAGATATCAAATCCTCCAGTTCTCGAAAACTAAGAAGGCTAAAAATTTTAATAAGGGCCGGATGTAGGGTTTACGGCTCCATATTAAACGTGGGATTGGGGCAAACTATGCGCCGACGACCGTTTGTGTTACGGGCCATCGGTATGGTGTCCATAAAGGCAAAATGTAACTTGGATTTATGAGGCAAAATTCATTTAAATGCGTTACAGGGTAAGTAAAAGGTACAAAGATCTTAACCGAAACCGTCATAATGCGTTGTAAAACCTATGAGATGTAGCATATTGCTTTTTTACAATGCAGCGTAGTTTTGTGTGATCGAAACCAGATGCGAACCGAGATAGCTTTGCTGATAGCACCATAATATTGCCGTTCGGTTTTTGTTTTGCTCCTTCCTAGCGGGACCATAAAGTTGAAGTAAAACCATCTCCCCATGGCTTTACGAGAAACCGAATTTGTGATACCCTATTTTTATTATCGCCATAAACCAAGGATGAAATCAAACGCAATGGTATGGGTGCAATCCTATTTATCAACGTTTGGGATGGTGGAAAACAAAGATCTACAAATATGAAGTACTTACCAATTTGCAAACACAGTTAGCAAAATTTTTTTTCTTGTGTTTATACATTAAATAAAGGCAATAGACAAATCTTGGCAATGAAAATGCATGGAAGTGGGCGTATTTGAAACTATTACTTAGAAATTATATGTGAACTCTTGTCTTCGCTGAATTTTGATCTTACTTGTGAATTCTTTGTCTTATATGTAAATTATACGTTTTTTCCTACGAGTACTTTCTCTTTCATGTGAATTATACGTTTTTTCCTCCGAATTTTTGTCTTACATGTGAATTATACGTTTTGCTTATGAATTATAGGTTTTGCATATGAATTATACGTTTTACTTGTGAATTATTTGTCTCTTATATTTGAAGCATACGTTTTGCTTGTGAATTCTGTGTCTCATATATGAATTATACGTTTTACTTGTGAATTCTGTGTCTCATATATGAATTATACGTTTTACTTGTGAATTCTGTGTCTCATATATGAATTATACGTTTTACTTGTGAATTATTTGTCTTATGTGAACTATACGTTTTACTTGTAATTTCTTTGTCTCTTGTGAATTTTTTTGTCTTTGATGTGTTTTTATACAAGTTCTGTCCATTATAAAAATTCAGTAACGTCTAGTTTTGTTTGTGGTGTTGTTGAAGATGTGCCTATAGGTAACAATAATTTTTTCGAGTACGTGTTCAACTACACTGTTAAAATTAAAAGCTTTTAAAACTAAACTGTCAATAGATCTCTCTGATCTGATCGGCCAAGGAAATAATTTAAAGGCCCTGTGATGGTACAGTGGTAACAAGTCCGCCTAGCGTGAGATTATCCCGCATTCGATTCCAAACTATATTATAAAAAGAACACTTCCCAGGCTAATTGCTCACCGTAGTTCGTGGGTTGGTTCTCTAGGCGTTAAGTCTGGATTTCTCGGAAGGGTGCTCTTCCAGGTGCAGCATGACTACTGCTGTTCTTGCATCGTAAAACTCAAAGAAACAGAAATAAAATAATTGAAATTTGTCTATACTCGCGGCAAAGCTAACCTGGTAGGTAAACAAGGCGCAGAGCAGTATGATTTCGCCAGTGCAATATAGTTCGCCCTTTCTTACGTTAACAGAGTTAATAGAAGATACATTTCGGACATAAAACATTAAAATTATGCTAAAATACATAAAACATAGGCATGTTTGTGTAATTAAAATCTGGTATTTATTAAATTTAGGAAAAAGAATCATTACATCGAGCGCTGACGTCATTCAAGTAACTGACCACTCAGAAGACTTCGTTCGCTTGGCGGGATATTTGGCGTGTGGGATTTTGGCAACTGTGTTTTTCTGCATTTCAACTTAAAGAACTTGGGCGATAAATAGCCTAATAATGTTGAGGGCTACCACATTTGCCGCCAATTTGCGAATGGATACATGTTGCCCAGGCGTGAATAGGTCTCCGTAAATTTAACAGTGTACTAAGATAGCTTTGCCGCGAGTAGAATACATCTTTCTGCAAAATTCTAATATGATTCTCTCTCTCTCTCTCTCCGTTAAGCATCAAGTTTCATCCTTCTGTACAACACCATGTCTGATAAATCAAATAGTGGCACACACCGCAAAACTAATAAATAACAACACAAATTAACGCAGTTTAATTTTGAAAATATGGACAGCTGTTTCAATAGCACGTGGCTGTTTTCATCAGTATGATACAACTAATACGTATTAGTTGTATAACTTTGATGAGAATTGTCACGTGCTATTGAAACAATCGACGATGTTTTTAAAATTATACTGCGGTAATTTTTGTTATTATTCTATTTATTATTCTATCTGATGATTATGACCTTAAAGTAAAATCTCGGCTCATATAATATAAACATATATAAATTATCGCTGTATGGTTGTAACTGTACTCATGTATAACAATATTTATGCAATTACTATAAAATAGTATAACTAAGTCAGTTTCCGACTTGACGATGTCAATTCTATGTCAATTCATGTCAATTCTATGTTACATGTAAGCCATTAAGGTATTTTAGCCATTAAGGTATCTTAGGAGATAACATTTTCTATTATGTTTTTCCAAATTAAGATATGAATTAGCATCGGTCTGCATTATAACATCTGTGATAAAATGTTTATATATTACTCTTTTATTTCCCTTGTGTGTTAGGAATTTTCAAAAATATAAACTTTTTGCAGCAGTGGAAGAAGGAGCAGATTTGATAGGTCAAGGGTGAGACATGCTGACGATAAGATAACATTTGTTTGATGAGCAATTTTTCTTCAATTCATGCCCATACATGTAACTGAGTAATCAGAGGAAAACGTGCAACAAATCACCACAATAACGATTATGAATGTTCAAAGAATATTACAATTAATTTGGGAAATGCAAATAATATTCACATTTAATGTCTTAACGAAACACACATATGCTAAACAAAATTAAAAACAAAATGTACGACATGTGCATAAAACTGGTTGAAACTTGAAAGATACAGAATGATGTACTTTTGGATGTTTTATAAAAAAAATTAATTCGGTTTCCTAAGCCAGTTTTGAATACAATGAATTTCAGCGCATCGGTCGAACAGCTTGAAATTACACATTTTTGAATTCAATGTAATCATAAAGCAAACATTTCGTTCATGTTGCACTATCAGTCTTAAGATCAAACTGCATTAAATCCAATTACTTCAACAATAAGCAACAACTTCGACAAATCGTGAGATAAAAGAGCTGGATGATATTCAAATTCCTTGTATTTTGACATCAAAGGAAATGAAGGGTTTCCTGTTACCCGAAACCACAGAAAGTAAATTCACAAGTATGTGAAATTGATGAACTAATATCTAGTCCTGATTTGTCAATATTGCAACTTTCAGATTAAAGAACACTAGGCGTCAAAGAAAACGAAGGTTCATTTCTATTGTTTGGGTGATTTCCTATTCGAATTGAGGCTTTAGTGATCTATGTGATCAGATTCATTTGATATAGTGCTTCGTGTGATGAGATTAACCAGATAAAGTGCTTCATTTAATGAGATTCATCTGATATAGTGCTTCATGTAATGAGAGTCATCTGGTATAGTGCTTCATGTGATGTTTCGTCTGATG
>QLNU02013614.1:12058457-12069038 GCA_006491805.2 Dysdera silvatica
AGATGCTCTTGCGCCATAAAACATACAAACAAACACTATATTGGCAGTATGGAAACTATTTCCTAGAAGATTGTCTTCCTTTCAACCACATGCCCGCCCTATTTACAAGTTTTTATTCCTTTTCACATAAACTGTCAGACTCTCTAACACTTTGTATGCTATAAAATAAACTTTATTTTTGATTGAAGAGACGTAATATTTTGTAGAAATTTCACGTCTTCTTTTAGATAAAATTTTTTTATATTCATTATTTATCGATAAGTAATTTTTATTTATTTTTTAATATAACAAATATTTGAATTTTCGTATAAAGTTTTTCAAAGTTCCGAAAAATGAATGCAAATAATGAAGAATTGGGCGAGGGCCTGGGCGGCCGCCCGTTTCGCCTTACCCTAAAACGGCCTCTGGGGACTGATACCACTTTTGATTCAAGAAAATCGATTTTTATTTTTTTTTTCCATGAGAATTTTTTTATGTTCTTTTGAATGCAATGGTGTTTTTGATTTTTCCTCTGAAACGCCTAGCTCTCCCCCCACCCCCACAAAAAAAGGGAATTATTGTGAAGTTGTAGCAAGGGTATATTTTGTACTCACTGGCGTACGCAGGGGGTGTTGATGGGGGTTGTAACCCCCCATTGCAATGAAATTTTGTATATTTAACATAGGAATATATGAGTTGTAGCTCTGTAATCCCCTCATTGAGCCCATAACCCTCCCCTTATGAATATTTTGCGTACGTCTGTGGTTGTACGCGACCAATTTATATGTGTTTTTCTCGAATTAAAGTTTTTTGAAATGCTACGATTTTAATTTGATGTATCTTCAAAACCAATTAAGACAGATGTTAGATACTTTGAAGATGAGCTGCCGATATAGCTTTCTTTAATTTGTCTCCGCAGAATTTTCATACATTTATTATAACCTGAAACATAAATTTTAATAACAGTTACAGTACCATAGTTCGAAAAATGTCAATTTTTATATTTTTAATATTTTTTTCTGACAACTTATCAAAATCAAAATCAACTTATCAAAAGAAGACAATCTATTCTTCATATCCTTATTTATAAGAAAATACTTTTATTTTAACGAAAGTCAATATCTTGAGTTACATCAAAAATGCTGGACATCAGTTTTTCTATTTTTTTCTCATATTTTGAATTAAAACCAAAAACCAAAATAACATTAATTTTGATTATATACATTATGCTTACAATTATGCTGTAATTATTTTAGAAAAAAAAATAGAAAACATATCTTCAAAGATAAATTTTTGTTGAAAAGTGACACTGGATCACCCCATTCAATATCAGACGGTCATTATTCCATTGCCTTTTAACACGTTTTCGGTATTTTTACAATAGTGAAAATTTTAAATTCTATTATCTTGGAATGTTTGTGCGTTTTTTTTGTTTTTTTTGGTTGCTTGGTGATATTTTTATTTTATATATAAATATTATATATTTTATTTTATATTTTGTACCAAACAAGCAGTTTTTTTTGTAGGTATGTCGTTAATGCAACAAATAAATAATATGTTCTTATAATCAACAAATTTTATATAATATTATACAATAATTTCTGCCACCCACGTATAGATTATAGCTCAAACTAGAGCTTTATTCGTTTTGGAGAAAAAGAGACGCTTTCCCCATCCTGGATTCGAACCAGGGTCCCTCCGCTTTATATAATATACTGTAAAGACGGAGAATATACAGGGTGGCCATAAAATTACGTGTCCTATTCTAGAGACCCTAGAGCAGTAGTTCCCAACCTTTTTCAAGCCGCGACCCATTTTTATAGTAACCAAGTAATCCGCGACCCCCTTTTATAGTAACCAAAAGATCTGCGACCCCCCTCTGTCCGCGGCAGCTATATATGCATAACAAAAGCATTTTTGACAGAGTAAAGAAAACATGTTAAATATAAAAGTATATTGTATTGATTATATATGTATATATATTATATTGATTATGTATGTCATATATATATTATATTGATTATGTATGTCATATATATATATATTAATGTATATTATAGATATAAAGTTAACAACCATTAGTAGAATATTGCAATATGTGTAGCCATGTTGAAATATAAAAGCGTTGGAAACATTTGGTATGAAATTAATAATTAATTAATTATAAAATTAATCGCTGCGACCCACTAGAAACCTGTTTGCAACCCCCAGGTTGGGACCCACTGCCCTAGAGCGATGAGGAAAAAGGATATCGCCAGAGGATTTGGAAGGTATCTTAATTAGACTATGGGGAAGTGATTTAAATTTGGTTTCAAGTTTCACCACCAGGGGGAAAAGTGGCGTGTAAAAGTGGCGCTTTTGAAGTCATAACTGCTGTTTTCAGCCAGTGTGAACATTCTAAATTTCACAGAAAGGTTTTATTTTGCATAAGAACCGAGGTTTTATGCAGATGAACGGAATGTGCACACCAAAAGCGCCACTTTTTCCCCTAGTGTGCAAAATTTGGAACTAAATGAAAATCGCTTCCCTGTAGTCTAATTAGGTTAACTTCCAAATCCCTTGCAAATATCTTTTTTCATCATCGTTCTAGAGCGTCTAGAATAGGGCAAGTTATTTTATGGACACCCTGCATATTTAATTTCAATTCCACAGGGTCCTGCAGTGGCGCAAAGGTAACGCGTTTATATAGCGAGTGTTAATCAGGCATCCTATTTCAACGCCGAAAACGAAAACGCTAAGCGACTACCCACCGTTGTTCAGGGGTTGTTTCCCTAGACTCGAAGAGCTTCCAATTCCTCGCGAAAATATAGATCCACTGTTCCACGATGATGTGGCTGTAGCACATTTATCTGTGGTGATGTTAACCCAGATTCGACTCCCAAAGTTACTGTAGAACGCATGGGGCTTTTCTGTCCACACCTTTCTGCGCGGTTTGCTTCCTTGGGCAAGTGGAAATTCGGTTTCTTCGGAAAACTAAAGGACCCGACGCAACATGACTTCTGCTTTTGCGCCACAAAAGCACAAACAATATCCTCGCCTTGTTAGGCGCAGAATGACCTTTGCTGCCCTTGCGTCATAGAACCAACAAATATCTTATACCGACAAGGGAATTTCCTGACAACGAATTCGCTGATTTGCTTGAAACTTACAAATCGCTTTCAGGGTAATGTCCGAAGTGTAATCTTGCCTGGTTTTCGTTCGCAGGTAAGCAGTTATTATCCAGATGGCAAAGGTTGCCCTTGGGACGTCCTGAGGACGTTCTGGACGTCCCTAGGATGATCTTTGCTATCTGGATAATGTTTTACGTTACAGCGAACTTGCAACTGCTTTTCTACTATCACGGCTAAAACACTATTCTGCCAACTTTATAGTTTATAGACGTCATTGTCGAAAAACGCGAGCATGCCCTGTTTTACGTATTAACGCAGTTCGCCTCAATCGTAAAGCTAGGTTTATAGTCAGCCATTGTCACTGCTCCTCACGCTGGTGTATTTACACCCCAAAATACTTTTGTGGAAGCATCAAAGATACTGAGTGTTTACATTGCCACTTTATATACTTCGTATTCGACCTCGGGCAATGGAGGACGTAGAACTCGCTCTGCCTGCCCTTTGAACTTCGTACAAACTCCACCAACGAATGGAGCGGTAGGCAGCGGCAATGGCAGGAGCATGGTCAACGCGGGTGACGAGTTTATATACTCTCGCTGCCCACTTTTATGCCCACTTCCCTGCTCACTGCCACGGAAGTGGGCCGAATGTAAACGAGGCTTAAATTTTCCGCGTCTTTTACTTTAAAAAATATTCATGATCGCATAACGAAGAGAAACGGATGTGTTGCACCGTGCAAAAAATATGAGTGCAAAACATTTAAACGATTGATGATGTAATTGACTGATTACGTAATTTATTGATGATGTAATTGATGATGTAATTGATTACGCAATTGATGATGCAATGTATTGATTATGTAATTGATTACGCAATTGATAATGCAATGTATTGATGATTTAATTGATTACGCAATTGATGATGCAATGTACTGATGATGTATAATGCAATTTATTGATGATGTAATTAATGATGCCATTTATTGATGATGCAATTTGTCATTGAAGTAATTGATGATGCAATTTATTGATGATGCAATTTGTCATTGAAGTGATTGATGATGCAATTTATTGATGATATAATTGACAATGTAATTGATTGGCGGAATGATTAGTGCACTGCTTATCGAAGTGATAATAGGGCTGTTCAATGAAACGTTAAAAACTTGTAAACGTAGATCAATATGTATATTTTATATAAAAAATTGGATAATATATTTTTTTTTTGTGTGTTGCTATCTGTGGTGGCTTTTTGTGCTAGCAATGGCTGAAAAACAATGTAACTGAGAGACATATGTTGACGTTAGTCTACAATTCTCACTGAAAATGCTTCAAAAGTGGGGGGGGCG
This sequence comes from Dysdera silvatica, assembly GCA_006491805.2. NCBI lineage: Eukaryota > Metazoa > Arthropoda > Arachnida > Araneae > Dysderidae > Dysdera > Dysdera silvatica. The sequence continues at coordinate 12,062,895 of QLNU02013614.1, forward strand.
GGGCCGATTTTACCATGTTTGGCGCAGTATAGCCCAGATGCTCTTGCGCCATAAAAAATCCAAACAAACAAAAAAACAGAAGGGTCAAAAAGACGACTCTAAACGACGTTTTGAGTATTTAAATCAATTTAATAATTTTATCACACAGTTGTGAATGCAAAATTAGTTGTTTATAATTTAAAGGTAGTGTAAAAGTCTTCAGAAAACCATTTATAAACTATTTAACATGACATTTTTGAATACAGTGTTGAAATAAAGCTGGTAAATATAGCAAAAGAAACTGTGCATGCCGATATTTTCCACTATAAAAGTCGACGGGGTGCTGTTTTAGCCGTTAATAGTAGAAAAAAATAATGAAAGTATTGCCTCAAAGTAAAACATGAATAACTTTTTATCAGCAAATTTGCGAATAAAAACCACGTGAGATAATGCTTTCGACCTTAGTCTAAACTTAACTTTTACATTTCAAGCAAATCAGTGCAACTTTTATCAGATATTTCTCTTGTAAGTTTATAAACTTCTTTAGGCAATACTGGGATCCAATACTTTCGGTTAATATGTAAATAACGCACAAGAATTTACTAACGACCCCAAACTGATGATCTTAATTCGTAGGGATGTTTTTACGTATTATCTCGGACTTTTATAAACAGGCCTGTGCTTAGATTATTGCGTTGGATTTCGCCCCTGCTTTATGGCTACAATAAAAATGGAATATCACAAATTCGGTTTCTCGTAAAGCCGTGGGGAGACGGTTTTACTTCAACTTTATGGTCTCGCTAGGAAGGAGCAAAACAAAAACCGAACGGCAATATTATGGTGCTATCAGCAAAGCTATCTCCATCCGCATCTGGTTTCGATCACACAAAACTACGTCGCGTTGTAAAAAGCAATATGCTACATCTCATAGGTTTTACGATGCATTATGACGGTTTCGGTTAAGTTCTCCGTACCTTTTACTTATCCTGTATTGCATTTAAATAAATTTTGCCTCATAAATCCAAGTTTTTTTGCTGTTGTTGTTGTTGTTGTTGTGGACAACATACTGATGGCACGTAACCCAAACAGTCGTCGGCCCGCAGTTTGCCCCAATACCGTATTTAATCGAGGGAGACGTAAATCATACATCTGACTCTTATTAAATTTTTAGCGTTCTCTATTCTCAGTTCTCGAGGACTTTAAGATTTGATGTCCCTTTAAAAATGCAAAATAGGATTTTATCGCGCATTTTAGTGTTTTGTTTAGACTTTCGTATCTGTTACCAATATGTCAAAATGCAAATCCACAAACAGCGTCAAAAAGCCCTGAACGACGCAAAATAATTAATTTTCGACAGTTAGCATTTTCAAATGAGGGGAAATAAATAGAAATTAAAAATTTGAAGAAGAAACAATAGACTCTTTAAGTAATTTTTCCAGCCTGAATGAGTGAAATTGCAACGCATATAGTGTCGTAATTTTCTATTAAATAACTTATCTGATGCGACCATTAATTCAACTAAGAATTCTACCAGCGAAAATTGAAGAGAACATAGGAGTTGCTTGCGCTTCCGACTATTGTTTCATTAAGTAGTTGTAATACCTAACGCTATTGGTTTAATTTGATTAAGTATTTGTAATACTTAAAGCTATTGGTTTAATTTAATTAAGTACCTGTAATACCTAAAGCTATTGGTTGAATTTCATTAAGCATCTGTAATATCTAACGCTATTGGTTTAATTTCATTAAGTACCTTTAGTACCTGAAGCTATTGGTTTATTTTAAATTAAATCATTTTCATCAGAACATTAAATTAAAATGCACTAATTGGAATATTCACAGATTTTCTTACCCAATTGAATTTGGCAATATGACGGGTTTTGATCAAAACCACTTTTTTGTTAGTGTCTGATTTGTTTAGTATTTGTTCATAGTTTACATGCTTTATGATTTAAAATTTTCTACACATAGTTTGTTCTCAGTCTTTTAGTTCGGATTGTCGCCATATTTTTGTATTGGTAACGAATTTGTTATCGACAAATGTGGTATTATTCTGTCCAGAGCCGGATTTAGATCATATGACGCCCGATACGAGCCTAAAATTTGGCCACATATATATATTTTTTTATTTACAACTTAAACGAAATTTTGTAAAATATAATATTTCCTACAATTTTGCCCTAGCGCCGCTAGGACTCCAAAAGAAGTAACCTAGCTCCGCTAGGCTGTTCTAAGCCTCGACTACACACCCTGTTGGGCACAATATTTCATAAACTCCGAACACAGATGTAAGAAGTTAACTTGCAATTTCCTTCATACTCTCGCCTTAGCGTTTTTTCCAAAGATTTTCCTAGCTTCGCCTAAACGGATTTGCTGCACACATGTCACACTCCACTGCTATTTTTTTTAGCTAAAAGTAAATAGTCCTTAAACGCTTTAAGATATAGTCGAACTTGCTAAACGTCAATAAACGTGAATTAGTCTTACAGTGATGTTTTTCCTGAATCCCCTTCAAATTCTATAGCAATACGTTCCTCGCTATCTTTACCGGATAACCCCAGAGTGTCAATATCCTTTCCGGATAAAGCCAGATTGTCAATATTCTTTCCAGATAACCCCGGATTGTCAATATTTTTCCAGATAACACCGGATTGTCAATATTCTTTCCGGATGTCAGATTGTCAATACAATTTCCAGACAACGTCAGATTGTCAATACAATTTCCGGATAACACCGAATTGTCAATACACTTTCCGGATAACGCCGGATTGTCAATATACTTTCCCGATAATGTAAACTATTTTAACTTGAGTAAATTTTTTATCACCGTGGTTGATCACCTTAACGAGATTTGTTTGTCTGTGAATTTTTATCGTATTTAGTCTTTCAATATAGTTTGGATTTCATTAAAATTGCCCGCACTTTTGGGGCAGTTAAAGAGATATTTTTATACCAGGTATAATCAAAAAGCATCGGAACAGGAGCTAAAAAAGAAAAACTACAGTATTTGCAGATTTGGCATTTAATCTCCTTCGAAGTAGTCCCTTTCTGGAACACCATACTTCATCTCGCGTTTTTTCCACTGCTGGGAGCAAGACTGGAACTCATTTTCTAGGATAGTGAGCACCTTCCTCGTCACATTCTGCTGGATTTCCTCGACATGCTGAAATCTTCTTCCTTTCAAGTGGAACTTAATGAAGAAGTGGAACTTAATGAAAGAGCAAAAATTCGCAAGGGTCATATCTGGAGAATACGGTGGATGTAGGGCCTGGGGAATTTAATTCTTGGCCATTTAAGAAGATAGAGCTTAGTTGAAAGCCGGTCTTCTTTTTTGCCTGCAGATAGCAGTTTTGGCACAAACTTGGCAAACACACGTCTCATACTCAAATCTTGAGTCAGAATAGATTGAACTGAATTGTAGCTAATGTGGTACTCTTCAGATAACTCACGAATAATGATTCGACGATTTTCCCGCACAGCTGAATGCACATGTTGGATGTTTTGATCAGTTTTACTGGTTGAGGGCCTCCCCAGACGTCTGTCATTTTCGACAATTTCACAGCCATCTTGGAAACGTCTGATCCACTCCTAAACTCTTGTGCGGCTCATACTCTTTTCCCATAAACTTTCTTCAAATTTGCATTGGTCTCAGCATAGGCATCGTCAAGCTTTTGGCAAAATTTGATGCAGATTCTCTGTTCAATATTCGATGCCATAATGAATGCGACGACAGCACAGTACGACATTTGTTCAAAACTCTACTGCAAAGAAGTGGTGGGAGCTATGACGTTGTGACTTTCGGAGCATGCGTGGGAGGATTCAAGGTAAATATTTGCCAAGCGCCTTCACTCTGCGTGTATTTTCCTTAAGCGTAAGGCACCATTCCGAATACTTTATGATCACACTTCGTATATCAACATTTTAAATTTACTTCTGAAAATTTTGCTTTTGATATCCAAAAAATTATATATGATTTGTCTGTTTCCCGAATAATAAATAAAAGATGAAGTTTGAGCATTTATTCAATGTTTCTAACCGTATTCTTTGGTAAACCATTTTGGTACACACTGTGGAAATACTATTTTTAAGCATGAGTATAAAATTTTTTTTTGCATCCTCGATGGATGTTTTCCTTTTTTTTCAGCATCCCATTTTCATTTGGACTTCTCTTGTTTGTTAAAATATGAACTGCTACCAGCAGAATATGATGCAAACAGAAGGCCGTAAAACTACCAATTGAAAATGCCTTTATTGCGCGATCTGTCCTGCATTGTCACCGAACGAACTTAACGATGTTAAATCCATTCCCTTTAGACGAAGTTCTTGACAGAAGACAAATTTCCCTCTCGTGTCTGAGCACTAAGTGTCTCTGAGGGAGCATGGATATAGAAGAGAGGGTTGACCTTAAGAGTGATCTCGCTACAGTTCATGATGATCAAGGAATACGATTAGAATTTGAAATCAAATCAGTGGACACGAAACATATGTGATCTGTTGCCATATGCCACAGACAGTACCATACATTCTGCTCCCCTCAAATTCTCCCTCTCAAATTAGCATAGCTTTTACAGGTTGCCCTTCTTTGCCATAGAGGACAGTTAGGCTGGACAAGGTGACTCCTATTTCTGTTACGACAAATTCAAGGAGTTGATAAAGGCTAAATACTCCATATCATCTCTTTCCAGAACAAACTCCACTATCTAGATCTTTTTCCTTTGGTCTCCATTTTTACACTTCGAGAGGCGGATTTACGATTTTACAGCCTAATTTGCCACCTCTATTTTGCCACCTGATTTTACCAAACGCCACTAGAATCATAACAGATGTTTTCGCGATTTTATCAAATTCTATATTAACCTGATCTTCAGTCATTTTATTATCACTCCCTTTAATGTTGATATTCTACCAAATATATGATATTCTATTAAATTCTATTAAATATATGATATCTCTATTAAATTCTATTAAATATACGATATTCTATTAAATCTCTATTAAATATATATGATTAAATTCTATTAAATATATGATATTTTATTAAACCTATTAACTATATGATATCTTTATTAAATTTATTAACTATATGATATTCTATTAAATTCATTAAATATGATATTCTGTTAAATTCTATTAAATATTAAATTCTATTAAATATATGATATTCTATTAAATTATATGTTTATTTTAATGCTATTAAAAAAAACATAGATGTTGTGATCGATTATTCCAGTTGGTATTCACCAAAAGATGTGCCGTCACACGTACAAAAACAGTTAGCCCTTGAAATATGTTAACTAAATAGTAACAAGACCCCTTAACGAACTTCTAAAGGGTGAGGATGACTCGAGAAGAGAGTTTTTAGAGGGCAAGTTGGGAGAAGCACAGGAGCGGGTATTGAACTAACACGCCAGTTTCTCCACCTGAAATATCAAGCCCTGACTCTTCTGTTCCGAAGTCGAAGTTTTTTAACCAACCGTGAAGTGGTTGTCACGAGATGAAGCAGTAATTATACGATGAAGTTTTTCCGCATCGTGAAGTACTGTCATGAATTAACGTACTGTGATATACATTATAGAGCTTTGTGGAATATACCGCCGCGTCTGTTTTATTTTAAAAAATACTTAACTCCATAATATACGGAAGCATCCTCAGAAGTAATTGCCGACCAAGTTTCCCTCTGCAAAATGCAAGACTTTCGCTTGGTTGCTTGGCAGAAAATGAGTCGATTAAGAATATGAGACGTATTTACATTATTCTTTTATCCAATCAGGGGTAGTTAGAAGATAGGTACTATAAATACATCTCATATTCTTAATCGACTCATTTTCTACCGAGAAAACAAGTGAAAGTCCTGCATTTTGCAGAAGGGAAACTTGGTTGACTGTTTCTTCTGAGGATGCTCCGCATAGTACGCAGTGAAACATCACGTGTTTAAAAGAACAGACGCGGCGGAATATCCCACAAAGCTCTATAATGTGTACTTTAAAATATGCCTCGAAAGTCTTCATGAATACACAAACGTATTTTGGGATTTGTCTCTGGAGATATCTAGTGGATCATGTCATCACAAATGTAAATTTGAGGGGGAAATAGTATTTAATTAGAAAGATGTTATCAAGAGCGATTTTTATAGATTATAAATTTGACTTCTAGAGCTAAAGTAAT
>QLNU02013614.1:12069138-12091896 GCA_006491805.2 Dysdera silvatica
GGCCCTCTTTATGATAAATTGAGGCGGCCCTTCGGGCGATCGCCCAAACGCAGGCAGTCCGCTCCTGATTATAGCCATGCAATAAGGAGAATTCGAGAATCCTCCAACTAGGGCGTGGTGGAAGAACGTTTGGTGAGACGAATTTTCCTTTGTTTTTCATTTTTCCTCTTTGTTTGAGCACTGATTATCATGCCAAGGTTTTCCAGTATTTATGCGATAAGGGCATTGCGCAAGGATTATTTATCAAAGCGGAGGGATTTGATATTATTCGTAAGGAATAAATTTGGTTCTAACAGATTTCATTTTTATAAATGGAGTATTCTATTATCGGTCATTCGTTAAGTGGGGTTGACGGTACTTAAGGATATTGATACGTGTCCAGCCTTAGGGTTCTTAATAGAAATAGTTTACAGGAAATATAATTTAGATCTCCATTTTTTTTTTTTTTAAAGAAGAACAGGGGATGAGGCTTTTCCACTTTTTACGGTTGCAGGGAGGGTAGGTTTATCAGATTTGCGACTAGAAAAGCGAATATTCTCACGAAACAATACAGAGCTTCACCAGGAGATTCCATAACAAACAGTTATTTCGACACTGGCGTAAGGTTTAAAAACACGACGTTTCGGGAGCCAACTGCTCCCTTTGTCAAGTGAAGGCAGAATGAAGAATGTTCTTGTTTGAATAAGATGAGTATTTGGGTTTCGCACACGTAATATTTTTCCAAATATCCACACTATAAAATCAAATGCATGAGAGTTAGGGGAAGGTAATTTAATGGTCGTGGAATATTCGCTTATTTGTATGATACATATTGTCTCAAGACCAAAATGTTTACTACTTTTTGAGTATTTAGAAAAATTTCGAATCTACAGACCTTAAGTTATGTTGAATCCTAGGGACCGAGCCCCTCCAAATAAATAGCACGTACAATTTTACATATATATTATATACCAATAGCATAGCAATTCAAAACTCATTAGTGGGTACGGAAGTGGTTATAAGAGGATCAAGTGGCTCTGAAGAAGATAAGGCGATGCGGCCTTAGAAAAAATAGAAAAAATGCATTTTAGTATCCATTGGGGGGCCCCTGATCCAAATTTTCCTACGCCCCTGTGATATATGTATTGTCTATACATGTAAATAATTTTGAAAACTCTACATTTATATCTGAATCCTAAAATATATATAAAAATTGGCAGTGTAGGACTCGTGTATAAGGAGGAGCTCGGGACAAGTAAAAAACTCGCCTTATTTAGTTGCTAGCTAAATTCATTTAGGAATTTAAAAAAAAATCCAAACTTTACAAATAAAGTCCGTACAATACGTGTAATTTAACACGTATAGAGTAGTATTCAGCTTTTAATTTTACTTAAAATTTAACCAATAACGTATTATATTACAACTTGAATATCAAGAACAAAGAACTTACATAAACGATCATTCCCGAATTAACCTTTATTAGTAGGTGCCCATAAAAGTACGTATCGTTGTTTGATTGGTTGTGTAGTATCAATGTTCATTAAATTTTCGTCATAAAATATTTAGTTCATTAAATACCTAGTCATAAGTTCGGTGCTACAACGGTTAATTTGGCAATTGTGCGCATATTCTATTGCTCAAACTGTTTTTTGTAATTGTAATATTAATAACCTCCTATGTAAGTGTAATTCATCGTCTCCCAAGAAACATATACCTAGTGAACACGTTACTACGCATTCTGAAAGGGATAATAATTCTTAAAACTGCTTCTGATTTCAAATGATGTAAAGTTTGTTTCATCATATTTGCTTCATTTATGGACATCCTCGTCCAAATCAAAATTTTTAATTTCCGAAATATAATTTTTTTTAGAACTTCCTTTATTTTTTTTCAAAAATATCGCTAAATTTCATTCGTTATACCCGGAGTTCGTCAAAATCGTGTTCCCAAAAACGATAAAATTGTATGGACGTAACCTATATTACAAATAAATTTGACACCCACGTATTATTAGCTCAAACTAGAGCTATTTTTGTTTAGGAGAAAAAGAGACGCCGTCCTCATCCTGGATTCGAACCAGGGTCCCCGCGTTGAGCAAGCGGTCCAGAATTTGCTCGAATCCAGTATGAGGACGGTGTCTCTTTTTCTCATAAACAAAAATATCTCTAGTTTGAGCTAATAATACGTGGGTGTCAAATTTATTCATAATAAAAAATCCCCCACGAAAAACTCACAAAAATCTCATCCCAGTGGCTTTGTGTGTTGACCAATATTTGGCAATTGTGTTATCCTTGTGAAGGGTAATAATATCTTACACGTAACCTATATGCCAAACATATTTCCCTCTTAGATCCAGAAACTCGTGAAATACGGGTACATTGGAGGTGAGGAGTCCTACTGTATTGTATATAAATAAATATATTATTCACAAATAATGACTATATACGTATAAAAAATATATAAAATATGCATTAATTATTCAAAAAATAAAATATTTTAAATTTCGAAAAGAAGATCCCTGTGTTCGGTATAATCCGAAAATATCATTTCGCAAATGAGTTTCTATGGTGCCACATGGTCCTTAAATTAGAATTATTTTGCGTCTTCTTTCAAATTTTCGTGTATTTCCAACTTATGTATATCTGTCATAGCAGAGCCGTAGCCAGCCTGGGGCTAGAGGGGGTCGAGGCCCCCCCCTGGAAACGTGGTCAGCCCCCAGTAGAAAATAGTTTTGTAAAATAAATTATATTAGAATTTCATTTTAAATTTTTTGTTCTGCATAAAACTGTACATGACAGTGAAAAGTATTCTTTGACGTTAAAATACATTAAATAGATTTCTACGATAGATCTTATGTATATCATGTAGTTTACAGATATTTGAGTCTCTGTAATAACAATATAAATAATAAATTTATTATTAAATTTATAAAATAATAAATTATAAATTATAGTATACCCTATAAGTTTTCAGTGAAAATTTACTTTATGGAATTTATTTTATTCATTAATGTTAAATATATTAGCCTACTTAGATATTTACTATTATTAAATATATTAATAAATACATCAAAACATCAATTAACTTTAAGCCCCCTACAGCTTACACTTTAACTTTCCACTTACTTACCACTTTAACTTACCACTTTAACTTTCAGTCACTGTAACTTTCAGAGTCCCCCATAACAAACATCTAGCTACGAGCTTCCGTTGTAGAGGTGGTTTCACAGATTATTTAATGTAACGAAAGAAAAGATCAGCCAATTTTTTTTTATTTGTGCGGACGACGCTTCTTTTATTTGTCCTGCAGGACATTTTTCATATGCACTTTAGAAATCATTAACAACAGCAGCGTACTTATTCACAGAATTAATGGCAATTCCTTGATTTCAGTTGTTACTCGTATTGGGGTAGGACTGGCGGTCAGCAACCAGTGTCATTGGGGGTTGGATGCGGTTTTGTAGGAACAATCCTCCACGAATTACTTCATGCCATTGGATTCGATCACGAACAAAACAGGTCTGACAGAGACGAGTTCTTGATCATACATTATGAAAATATGAAAGCAGGTAAGTACGAATATATTATAGGTAATAATTTTTGACACCTACGCTCGAGCTTAAACTGAAGCTTTTAAGTATAGGAGAAAAAGAGAGACGCCGTCCATGAACCTAGAGTAGAATTAGAGTTCTTCGGTTAAAAATGGGGTGTCTTAACCGCTAGGCCGGTGTTTCTTAAAATGTGGCTTGCGGACCATTGGTGGTCCGCGACGGTTATTAAGTGGTCCGTAGGATTATCGTCAAATTTCAGGAAAAAAAAAATTGAACTAGAAATTGCTGGTGTAGCGAGAATTTAGATTGGGGAAAGGTTTTAGATTTATTTCTGCGTTTTGTGAAATGTTTGAATCCTCTGATTACACTCATGTTGTCTACATGGCTTGTTATTATTTAATTAAATTAATAATATCATTTTTAATAGAGATAGTTAAAGAGAGAATATCACCGCTCGATGAAGTAATACGATATATATGACAACGTAAAGCGGGTAAAAAGTTATTTTATTACATTAGCCTGGCTTTCGGCTGTTCCATTGGACAGCCATCATCAGATGCAGAATGAAAATGTAAATGTTGTTGGTATAGCTCGTTTTTGGCGATAGAAGAGATGTTTTACATATTTACATTTTCATTCTTCATCTGATGATGGCTGTCCAATGGAACAGCCGAAAGCCTGGCTAATGCAATAAAAATAACTTTTTACTCGTTTTACGTTGTCATGTATATAGCTTATTAATATTATTTTTATTGTAAATTTGGCAAAATAACACCGTAACTCAAACTCTCGTGATTAAGTAGTGTTACTCTAAAAATTATTTTGTTTTAGGTAGGTTGGGCAATCAACTCATATTTTAAGAAGATGGCGGGGATTTTGGAGATTTTCCGCCAAAAGCTGGTGATTTTTTAAAGTAAAAAAACAAAGAAACTAAAAAAAAAAAGCTTAAAAAATTTACCACAAAACGAGTTAAAATTAACTACAAATTATATTTCAAGGGGATCTCTCCTGCCAGAGTTATTATATACGTATATAAGCTTGTCAATAAATCATATAAAGCCAGGGTTATTTTGGTCATGTCTTTCCTTGGGAGATCAGTCAGTATGACGGTGGCTAAGTAGAGCTTAATGTTATTAACTATAATTGGCAACCTTAATTTCAGGTCATATATTTTTTTAATGGGGAGGGGGAGATGATCCGCTATAAATAAATGAATGCCTAAAGTGCTCCGTGAGTGACTGAATTTTCAGAAACACAGCGCTAGGCAGGAAGGGAACGACGCACCCTGTCGCCGTTCATAAGGTTGTAAGATATTATTACTTTTCTCAACACAACTGTCAAATAATAGTCAACACACAAAGCCATCGGGGCCAGTGTTTAGCAATTTTTTATGGATATAAATTAATTATATGTAATAATTTGAATACAACTATAAAAAAGGACAAATTTAAGGTGCAACGGTAAGGAAGTAGTTAGAATTTTATCCTCAATATATATTGCCATAAAACTAAAATTTGGGCGCAATAGCGTTTCCTTAAGCTTATACAGAGAAACCTGTATAAATCGAGTAGCTAATATACCTCTATAAATTAGTAGACCCTCTATAAATTTGTAAAGGTGCCTAAGGTATCTTAATAAACCATTGCTCAACGAATTAAAGAATTATGATAACTGAGGCAAAGTATCTTCTTCAATCGAATAGCAATGAAGCAAGTACTCCATACATTCAGGGTTAGGTACAAATAATATTTAGAGGGAAGGGAAGGATGGAGTGTGCATTGTAAAAAACAGTTTTCGAGTACAGATCTGTGAAAATATTTACACAGTTTAATTACTCAAAGAAACTTCACGTTTAGGTTTGGTTTTTGTGAACCTTCTTCTGAAATAGTCTCAGTCGTTGATGTGAATCAACTGATGCCAAATGTATTTCTTGGGGTTACAATACTTGGCGATTGCTAAGAGAACCGGTTGTACGCCAACGCTTTTCATATAAAACGTTGGTTAGCTCGACAAAACGAGCGAAACAGTAGGAAATTATATACAAAATAAAAAGTAAATACAAATAAAAACAAAAGCCATAAATTCGTTAAAATAGATGACCAGCAATAAGGATTATTTTTTCACCGTCCTTATTAAAATTTTTAGGTTGCTTAGAAATTTCTATTACTTGCCTGTGCCGTCTAAATTAGTGTTTCTCAATATTTAGGGGCCCGCGGCCAGGTAAATTCTTTTTCTTGTACGACAAGGGCCCGGTAAATTCTCTTTTTTAAGATGAGGGGGCCCAGTCTCGATAAATTTACTCGTAAATATCTTCCATTCTTTAAGATTCATAGATTAAACTATCATAAGTATGAATAATTAATTATGGCATAATCATAAAGAATGTAAATGCACTGCTTCTATTAATACATATCTTTCTGGGACACTTCCTTGCTGACTGGTCATTGTCATTTGCAACACAGACATTATTTCATTCAGTTTTAAGAACAGATGATGCACCGCGAACACAAATGTAATTGGCTTGTAGGCGCTTTTCACGACAGGTCATAATGAGAGGTGTACTCTTTCTTGGATGTGCTACAAGATTTCCATTTCCGAAAATTTTCAATCATTTATGAATATGCACGTGTTTTAAAAATTCACGGCTTGGTTTTTGGCGGTTGCTGCACAGATGTTAGTTAGGCTTTCTGGGTCTGAGCTCTCCAATGCATTCGTGATAAGAACGTTTAAGGAAGGAAGTTTGTTTTTGCGCTTTATTTCCATGGTGAAGAATGTTTGAGGATGAATGTTATTGAAATGGTGTAAAAAGAGAGTCATTGAATTTACCCAAACTTTGCGGTTAGATAACAAAAGAGTCACCAATGTATCGGAGCCATTTGGATTGCTTAAATATTGCTGTGGACATAGCTAACACTTTGATAGCTTCCACGAGGAGATCGGCGACAGGAGGACTAAGTAAGCTTTGCATATCTGCTCCAGCGTTGTCTGAACAACCTGTTCTCATGGTGATGGCCAAAATATTGTAGCAGCAAGAAATACGTTTGGAATTAGTCGATGTTCATCAACGATTGAGACCACTTCAGAGGAAGGCTTACAGAGGACGAACCAAAACGTCAAATTACTTTGAGTAATTAAACTACGTTAATCATTTCACACAGTTATGCTCTAGAAAACTTTTTTTTTACAATTTTAAACGCGATGTGAAAGTCATTGTGTTACCGTGGAATTCATTTTCAAAAACAAATGGTTTTCCCTAGTTCTAGGTCCTGTACTCATGTCTTTGTTTTTATTTTCAGGTGCTGAAGACCAGTTTAGGAAGTTGCAACCACACCAGAATTGGCTGATCAACGGCTTTGACTATGGTTCAATCATGATCTATGGAGAGACAACTTTCTCGAAAGATGGCCGTTCCAAAACGATGACAGCAGTGGAACCGGGAGTAACATTCATCGGCCCACACTTAAAGAAGAAGTTGTCGCCCAGCGATATTGAGAGAATAAACAAACTTTATGACTGTAAGAAATAATCGTATGTGATGTCTGCTTATGAATTTGAATAAAAATTATGTTAGGCTTCTTGCAACATTTGCTTGTCTTGTACTTATTGCAATTAAGTTAACTCGACAGTATTTAAGTAATTCTACAATCGTTACAATTAATTGTCGTGGGGATTGCTGTCAGAGTGGCTCCAAATGAAGACAAAAATTACTATACAAACGTTTATTGACACGTCAAGGTACAAGCCATTAAAACACTTTCAACCGCCAGACAAAATCTAGAATCAACGATAACCATACCTCCAAGATGTTCCGCCAGGACTGCCTCCAACGCACTAAAAATATTTAAGCTAATAGATAAAAGATAACTAAATGTATTTACTCAACTACAAGTAGGCTACCAATTAAGAGTGAATGAAAGCAATCATTCATGATCTGGATTTAATAATCCATGGCAGGTTCAATATCAGTTCCCGATTGGCCCTTGCGGCTGAAGACTCCACCAAGTTAGTTTTCTTCTACGTCGACATCCACAAGTATTCTAAGATGCAACAAAGTAGTTCCTACTCATTAATGCTTTCTTCCTTGCTTGGCTTGTTCTAAGCTTATCCGACTAATTCGGCATGACCTTGTGCCATAATCACAGAAGCGCATAACCACGGACTTAAACTATTTATAAACTATCCGAGGTTAGTAATAACAATTTTGCACCATTAATATATTAAGAATCTTCCGAATATCTTTCCATTAAATTACTACGTAACAGTAATTACAATTCTAGTGCTAAATTAGAATCTACGTGCAATTCTCCTTAATACCTTAATAACAATATCTAAGTTAGTAAATTATATTATCCATATACAAATTAATCTTCACAAATAATAATAATACTCAAATAATACATCACCCCCCCCAACAACATTCCTGTTGATGTCCATACAGTTCGGTGTATTTGATGAATTCTCGAGGTTAAATCCAGTCACAGTTCGCTAGTTAGGTGTACTCACCTACTGCACACCTACAGAAGATAGACACACTATACAGAACACACTATACACTACACGTTACAGAAGATAGGCCGACTGCAAAAACAGCTTTCCGCGTTCTATCGCACGAACCCAGTTTGTAGTCCGTTTCTGCAACCTTGTATTACGATAAGTTGAAGCATTTACTACTGAAAAACCTTTCGATCAAGAACTTATTCGTAGCTCAGCTATATACTTCACTTTCATCAATACGGACTTTTTCACGTTGAGTGATTAACGGAAAAAGGTTTAAATTTTAAAACACCATATCCTCCACACTGAATCAAGCTACCCGTGATCAGCTCGTAATCTAGAAGTGTACGATTATTCGCCGCCAACTACACACATACATCATGTCTGAATAGCACTAAAACATCAGCATAACAACATCATAATGACGTCACCTAGGTCCATCGGCGATTCCCCAGGCAAATACAGCGAAAATAATGTCACGGTTGAATCCGTTTCTAACAATTCAACAGTGACCTGTTACGTTCTTGAGCATTTGATGTAAAAAGTTTGCTGTTTCATTATTTTCTTCATATTTGACTTCAAAAGCAATTACTTTGCAAAAATTTCACTAACTTTTCATTTACTGAAATTTAATTTTTTTAAAAATATTTTGTTAAATTTTTGAGTTACATAATTAGGTAACAGTTATTTCAAAAACACAATGTTAATTAAGCTTTCTATTTCTGTTAATTAAAATTTCTACTAATGTATGGAAATTTACATCAAGGGCATCATTAAATCTAACGGAATTTCAAAGTCTCGCAAATAAATTATCAACTAAATAGAATGCAAATTTCAGTAGATGACGATGGTGATTCTTCTTCTTCTTCCCACTTTGACATTTTCATATGTTTTTATAGGGTCGGCGTTATGTATGTAAATTTTAGTTTTTGAGATTAATTTTGCCCATAAAAGCACTAAAATAATTGGGTTTACGCAGGGCGGTTGTTTAGGGGGAAACGGGTGCTGCAATACTGGGGTCCGAAGCTTTTAGGGGCACGCGACGCTGATTATTTTTTTACAATAGCTCGGAGATTGTATGGGCCCCACGATGCTGAATACGTTTTTATCAAAGGGTTCGTTGAGAAAATTGGTACCGGGGCCCGTTATTTTTAGCAGCGTCCCTGGGTTCATGATATATGGAAGATAGGATATTTTGGTCGAAGTGCCTGAAGTGAAATGTTTGAAATACGAAAGATAACAACAATATACATAATAATAGGCCTTGCAGTGGCTATGCGTTCGCCTAGCGTGTGTTTATCCCGGGTTCGATTCCAAATTGTATCCAAAAAATAACACTTGCTACCTTCTCACCGTAATGTGGGTTTGGTTTCGTAGGCTTGAATTGGTTCAGATTTATTGGGAAACTATAAGTCTCGGTGCATCATAATCTTTCTGTCCTTCTGCCGTAAAATTCTAATGAACAAACAATAATAATGCAGAAATATTAGGTGGGTTGCATTGAAAAGCGCTGTTTGTATGTAGATGGTTCTGGATGTATATCTCTTTCGGTACCTTCGTCGAATTTAATCGACATAAAATAAATTAGCTTATTATAATTCAAAGTAAAAATTTGCCGACGATACTGTCTATAATAAATTAGATCTTTTTCCAAATATAAATAATAGTTTTGCCTACAGATGGCTTAGGACAGGAGCTATACTAATTTTCTAAAAACTAATTGCAATGAAAACGAAGGCATCGAGTCATCATGTTGATTATATTCGACGTTAATTAATTAATTAATGAATTAACAGTGGGATCACTCTGATATTTTGCTAGTAGATTACTTTCGTGATAGAAGAAATCTGGGTAAAAACATACAAATTTATCAACAGGAAAAAATGATGTCTGAAAGGGATATTCTGCAGGCATTAGTTGTGATTATATTGTGTGTGTATTATAATAATATAATCATTATAAGCTATATTATTTAGAAGTTTGAATATTTTCAACTAGAATTCAAATCAGAGATATCAGCCGTCGTTTACAATTGAACATTTCATGCAAACAAATGCAACAAACAGTTATTTCGACACTGGCGTAAGGTTGCTTTGACGTCGTGTTTTTCAAACTTATACCGATGTCAGCTCTTTGACTGATATAAACTCCTGGTGAAACTCCGTATGGTTTCGTTAACAAATGCAACGTGGTAAGTTGCAACAAGGCATCTCAGCAACAGGGATAGTACCAAAAACGCTTGCGACGAATTTGGAGATACTCAACATTGACCCAAACACCTACATTGAAATACAAAAAGCCACAATCCTAAACACGTGTCACATTGTCAGGAAGTTTCTAGACATGGCACATTAAGAAGTGATGTAAAAAGAGGCTTGGGAACATGGCGCTCTGCCCGTCCCAAAGCCTGTTTCCGCCAAGAATGGGCGAGGGAAAAAAAAAAAAAAAAATTTTTTAAGAGATCGTTTCCTATTTAGCCACGTACGAGTGCACAAGCCTAACTTATTTAGAGGCGTAGCCCGTGCCTAGGCTCCTAACCTCCTCACACAAATGAAATTTTGTGATACTTAACATAGGAATGTATCAGCTGCAGCTCAGAACCTCCATCAAGCCTTTGCTAGAACTTTCTGCCTACTCCACTGAACTTACCTTAGTTATGAACTTTCTGCCACGCCATTGAACTTATTTCTACAATTTTCTTTTCCATTTTTCATATTAGCATTCTTCCTCACTACGCCAATAAACGTTGATTGTTTGACATTGTTTAATTTAATCAGCGTAGTGTTCGACTACAACAAATGTATTTATATAATTAGAATAACAGTTACAAGTTTGCATATTGAGAAAAGTAGTGGTATTAAATATATGTATTGAATTGATGCAGAAAGATTATTGTGCTGTTTATGGGTATTTTAATGTGAATTAACATAATTAATACGCACTTGTATTTCGAAGAATTATTCATGACTTTTTAATGAACCTTGAAGTATTAGTTTATGTTAATAGTACCAGGGGCGGACTGGGTCATCTCAAAGGGCGCATATTTTAGGTCACAGGAGGGCGCGAATCCTTGCCTATTCTGAGGCGCAAGTCCCATCTTCCATGAAGGCGCACCTGCGGCCCAGCCTGCCTCTGAATAATATCATTGTCTTGAATATTTCACTCTATTGGGGTAATTAGTAGATAAGTGAGAACATTGTTTTCCTCGTTTGTAAACTTGTGTCCAAAATTAAGGTGACACTCAATGTTATTTCAATGGGAGAGATATATATTTTGCTCTGTAACTTCCGACGTGCTTTATTTATAAAAAATCATTTTACAGAAAATTAAAGAGCTATAAACACTTAACATAATTAAAGAAAACATCAAATTTTTCAAATATCCTATGAAAGAGAATCCACGATCAAAAATGGTACATAAATTAAAGGTAGAAAACAAAAATCAGTAAAAAACAGATTTAAGATAAAAAAAATTGCTGACTTAAACGTCAACAATCATTTTCTAATAATTTTGCATGTTTATATGGGAAAAATTGTCATTTTAAATCAGTTTTTTACGAATTTTCATTTTAATCATCAATATTAACATCAATTTCAATCGTGTATTTTTGTAGCATGCCTAAAAATTTAACTTTTTTAATAATTCTGTTAAACGTTCGTAGCTATTTAATTTTCTGCAAAATGATTTTTTATAAATAAAGCACATTGAGAGTTACAGAGCAAAATATGTACCTCTCCCATTGAAATAACATTAAGTGTAATTTTTCTTTTTAATTTTGGACACCAGTATAGTTTTAGTACCTAATATATGTTTTGCTTTGTTTTAAAATGTCTTTCCCAATCCGGTTCACTATTATGGTTTAGGGCATATAGGTAGGAGGGTGAACAAAGCAATAGTTATTGAATATTGAAATAAAAACAACGCATTAGAGATCATTTTGACCCAAATGATAAAAGTGTTGACTTAATATTTTTAGCCCGTAATTTACACGGGAAATAACTGGGGCTAATGGCACTTTAATGGATACAAGCATATTGCAGGAAAATATATTCTGGCCACATAAATTAAAATCCTATTATTTAAATACAATTTAACCTTCTCCATCGACCAGAAATCCCGAAAAGTGTAGGAGAGATAATTGTTATATCAATGCACGGTTCTCTGAAAACACCCAGATTTTCGATTAGCAGCTGGCATATTCTCATCGTGTGATAATGGCAAACACTGAGTATATATCAACATGCCTTGGCTGTTACCATCAATAATAGTAATCAATTTCTAACTGACGGTCACAATCAACATGGCTGCCAAATTGATAGTATTAGCTGCCTTCGTGGCGGTGGCAAGTATGAAATTATCATTTCCTGTAAAAAAATCTGCTTTATATGCAATATTTCTTCTGTTTTGAATTCAAATATATAACAATAACCTTTGATGTTTAACGTAGATATTCAAATCCTTATATTCAAAATGTTTTATATTTTGTTATTTTATTTTTAATAAGTATATAAATACGTTTTAATTTATACAGGATGTCTCAGCACCAGGGTTAAAAACATCTAGGCGGAATATAATACACCTAGACGAACAATATTTGTTATAGAACCTACGATCGCAAACCACGCACAGCGCTATTTCTAAAACCGTCCAGCATACACAAATAGTGACAACCACTTCCTAAAAAGCGCCAGATAAAACTCTGCTTAGCTGCTCAAGTGCATAGATGATTAGGACATCGCATTTTGCGCTTCTCATGCACTGGTTGTCACTATTTGTGCATGCTGGACGGTTTTAGAACTGGCGCTGTGAGTGGTTTGCGACCCTAGGTTCTATGACAAATATTGTTCGTCTAGGTGTACCCTACCCCTTCTAGATGTTTGCAACCCTGGTGCTGAGACACCCTGTATATGTAAAATAAAGTAACATATACATGCATTGCTGAATTAGTTTTATCAGCATATATTCCTTCACCAGATGCACATCGCTTTATTAGGCCGATGGAAAATCCAGATTTGTTCCAGGGAGACATCATTGGAGATTACCCACCTCAAGTAAGGCATTCATTTATTTTTAAAACTTAATAGTTAAACGATTTGCTTGTGAATCGCGATCACTTTCAGATGGGCGACTTCTCGTAACCTGTGCGCTAGTTTCTTAAATGATTTGAAGTATAAGTGAATGCGTCATGGCTTAATACTGATATTTTTTTAATGACATCTTCAGACGTCATTTTTTCATTTTAAGATAACAGAACTTATTCGTTTTTTCTTTTTTTTTAAAGAGGCCAAGTTTCTCAATTTAATGTTTTTTTAATAGATTATAACATAATCATTGCTATTCACACACACACACATGTATATATATATACATATATATATATCATAATCTTTGCTACCATTCTAATAGATTGTAATATAATCATTGCTAAAATGAATGAAAGTCATTCATTTTGTGCACACGAGTATATGAAAAAGTGATAGCCCAAAATTAGAAATATCATAAGCAAAATAATAAGTATAATGCGCCGTGTGGGTAGAAGGCACCTCTGTGAAAGTTAGATTTTAGCGTCCCTATCAAAATGAAATTTGCAGATTGAAATGAAATTAATTTCACGAAATTTTTATTTTCAAATACGATAATAATAATGATAATATATATATATATATATATATATATATATATATATATATATTATGTAAAATATTCTCGTCATCCTTATTTATGTAATATCATTTGATGAAAAATTTTTGACATGCGCTGTTAACTTCGGTATCTACATATATATTACACGCTGAAAATAGTTTTAAATGATTGTCGTGCGACCGAAATACCTTTTTAATTTTTATTTTCATAAATCGAAGATCCTCCATATTACCTTTGATTTAAAGATATGAAAAATGGTCCGCTGCCGCCTTTAGGTTTGACAGGTGCGGATGTACCTTTAGGACACCCCCGCTGGGCGAACGACCTTGTCTATAGGTAAAAATATAGCATCTCAAAAAATGTCAAGTATTAAAAAATAATCACAATATAATAATAGATTTTGGACACCTTGGGGCACATATCGTGTGTTATTTGTTACCTATTTATCCTCAGAGTTTTAGCCACCACATGTAGCTTAGATCTTTTGTATTTAGAGTATCCATGATATCATTTCCTGATGATATCATTGTTAATTTGTAAGAGATTCCTCGGACATTATCCCCAATAATTTTTTTAATTTTAATTTTGAAACTATTTCCAACTAGTGTTTTTATTTCCAGAAGCTGCAGCTACAGGTAGCGGTTAAGATAAATACCCAATATAATAACAGTGTTTGGAGACGTATAGGTTGATTTATATTCGCAAAAATAGTTTAAATACTATGAGGAGACCTCTCTCTTTTTATAAAACATTATGAAGAACTATGCAGATTAAATTAAACAACAATATCAATCAACGTTTATTGGCGTAGTGATACCAACGCCGATGTTATGGCGTGATTAGATGGTGAAACGTTCGAAAGAAAATAAATATTTCTGCGTTCGGTGGGACCTGAACCCACGACCTTCCACTTGCTGGGCAGAGGCTCTACCATCTGAGCTACGAAAGACAACATCTAATCCAGTACGAACGTTTCGGTACACTTTACTGAAGCTGGTTATTTTCGCAGCATGATGCAGTAATATGGACTACTTTTTAAACCAAATTAAGAAAGGACTGGTATTAAATTGATCGAAATGCCCGTTGCAGCATATGTATTTATATAAATCGGACACTACGCAGATTAAATTAAACAACAATATAAATCAACGTCATTGGCGTTGTGATACCCCCACACGCAGGATCACGCCATAACATCGGCGCTGGTATCACTACGCCAATAAACGTTGATTAATATTGTTGTTTAATTTAATCTGCGTAGTGTTCGATTTAAATAAATACATGTGCTACAATGGACCTTTCGATCAATTTAATACCGCTTTCGTAATTTGGTTTAAATAGTAGTCCATGTACTACACCATTCTGCGAAATAACCGGCAACAATATTATATACGTTCGTAAAGAGATTATATATTGTCCTTCGTAGCTCAGTGGGTAGAGCCTCCGCCCGGCAAGTGGAAGGTCGTGGGTTCAGGTCCCACCGAAGGCAGAAATATTTATTTTCTTTCGAACGTTTCACCATCTAATCACGCCATACCATCGGCGTTGGTATCACTACGCCAATAAACGTTGATTAATATTGTTGTTCACCCTGTATATATTTATATTATTTTTAAATAGGATCGTAATGCAGTTACAGCTAAAGCGAGTCGTTGGCCAAATGGCGTCATTCCGTACGCATATGATTTTGGAATGCGTAAGTCACCCTACGCTATTAGTTTTGAAATACATGGATAATATAAATATTATATAAAAGTTCAGGTGCAAATATGAGCTCTGATTACATATTGCACGCAGATGCATAACAAGCGTATTATCAGTGATGTGTAATTTTCGTGAAAACTTTAATTCGCGAGGAAGAAGTGAAGGCTATATTTATAAGGTTAAGCTCATGTCAACTGTATCTGTGTGAAAAAAAGACTCGGTGGGTATATAAACCAAGAGGTCGCTGGATTGCAACCAGCCAGAATTGCGGCCCTATGCTTTCTTTCCGGCTTTTATGACTCAAAGGGCTGTAGTCATGGGTCTGTATGTGTTAGTTATCATAACAAAATTGTATGCATAAATAATTTCTAAAAACAAAATATAATGCATGCAGCTAAGCCAGAAAGAACCTTAGTAAAGTACTGATAAACGAGTGAAGAAACCTACAGTTTCTTTTTAAACAGAAGTTTCAGATTTTATATGTTATTCTTAAATACAATAAATTCGACACAATAAATAAACATAATAAAAACAATAAATTCATAAAAATGCTCCATAAATTTTCATTTCTACATAATTTATATATATATATCATCATCATCATCATATTCAACCATTATCTATCCACTGCTGGATGAAGGTCTCTCCAAATGCTTTCCACACAAGTCTATCCTGGGCCATTCGTTTCCACGTCACCCCAACCTGTTTTCTTATTTCATCCACCCATCTAGTTTGAGGACGTTTTCTAGGTCTTCGGTGGTCTCTTGGAATCCAGTTCAGAATTTCTGTTGTCCATCGTTGATCAGTTCTTCTTGCAATATGCCCAGCCCATCGCCATTTCAGCCCTTTTACTTTAACAATGATGTCCTCTACTCTAGTTTGCTCTCTCACCCAAGTGTTTCTTTTTCGATCTCTCCTAGTTATTCCAAGCATGCACCTCTCCATGCTCCTTTGCGTTGTCTGTAACTTTCGTATTGCTCCAACTGTTAGACTCCATGTCTCTGATCCATAAGAGAGGACTGGCAATACACACTGGTTGAAGACCTTTCTTTTTAGACACAAAGGCAATTTCCCCTTCAGGATAAAACTGTTTCTTCCAAATGCACTCCAGCCAAGTTTAATACGTCTGTTGAGTTCTTTCATAATGTTGCCATCCATTGAAATCAGCTGGCCAAGGTAAATATATGAATCAGCAATTTCTAGCTCAATGTTGTCAACTTGTATTTTTGTTTCCTCTACAAAATTATTGAACATGATCTTAGTTTTTTGTAGGTTCATCTTGAGTCCAACTTCTTTACTTCTAGTTGAGAGCTCCTGTACCATGTCTTGGAGTTCTGATGGGTTCGTTGAAAAAATAACAATGTCATCAGCAAACCGCAAATGATTTAAATATTCACCATTTATTTTTATTCCCTTGTTATTCCAATTTATCAGCTGAAAAATCATCTGTAAAGCTGAAGTAAAAAGTTTTGGAGAAATGGTATCTCCCTGCCTCACCCCTTTGCCAAGTTTGATAGTTTTGGTATCTTTATGTAACCGAAATTTTGCACTTGCATTTTTATACACACGTTTCACCATGTCAATGTACACATCCTCAATGTCTGTTGATCTTAAAGAGTTGATGACTGCTGATGTTTTAATAGAGTCAAAGGCTTTCTCATAGTCAAATATATTCATATATATATATATATATTTGCAGGGAATAAAACCCTGTATGAGAAAGGACGGGCAAAGAAGCAGATAAAAACTGCTTGACAAGCTCCCATCCTCCTTTAATTCTACGATCCATAATAATGGACATCAAAGTTTAAAAATAATTCATGAAAATAAATTAAAATCTCAAAGTTTGTAAGTGAACAAAATACAAAAACATAGAAAATCAAGATACAACACATAAAAGTTAATTACTAAAAAGTATTAAAATTTTATAATATACTAACTACTACTAAATATCGCATTTGTCGTTCATCATTTTTAATCTATTTATTCTAGTTCGTCGTCTAAAAATTTTTAAATTTCATTTAATAGTACTTTTTATATAGCAAGTCTGAATTTACTATTAAATTCTTTAGTGGTCTTTCTCCCGCAAATCCAACAAGCTATGAAACACATCGAAGCACATACTTGCATTACATTTGTTCCCTATGACGGTACTCAGCATGGATACGTTCATTTTTTCTCCGGTGAAGGGTAAGAACGATTTTATTGTGTAAGCTTCTTTAAAGTGGTTTTAAGATTATGAGATATTATAACCCTGCTCAGTGTTAATGCAATTACCAAATAACGATCAACACAGAAAGCTTCCAGAGCAAGTTTTTTCTTTTCTTTTCGTGGATAATTTATTATACGTAATAATTCCAATACCCATGTTTTTTTTTTACTCAAACTAGAGCTTTCTTGTTATAGGAGAAAAAGAGGCATCGTCCCCGACCTAGAGTCGAACTAAAAACTCTAGAATGAACGAAATAGTGTGTTGTACAAGGCACAGGCCTAGGGGCGGCACTTATCGGAGGGCGGCATCAAAGTGCTTAAACATAAAATTGTCCAAACTCAACAATGTTGAAAAAACAATGTTTCTTTTAATTTTTACCCTGTTTCCCCAATAGCGATGACATATAAGCGATTACTTTAACTTGCCTGCAAATACAAACTACAGAATCGAAAGACGAAGGGCCCTAAAAATTTTGCGCCCTGGGCATTTGCCCAGCCTGCCTATTTATAAATCGAGGCTTAACACGCTTTTTATATATATTAATAGTAAATGAATGAATAAAGAAAAACTTGACTGATAATGAAAAAATTCATGCAAGGATGCATACGTGTATTTTTCTCAAATACGCAAAATATACACAAAATTATCAGAGGCTCCAGGATTCCATACTAAAATTATTGTGGATTCAAAAAATGTCTCGAATCCACGAAGTTGGCGATTATGGTAGCAATAATTTTGAGTTGTATCTTATTAGTTTGAATAATTATATGAAAAATCTCCTTTACATATCAAATGTTAAGAGTATGATATGTGGTTTTTTTTTTTACCAAATATTCCTTTCTTAGTAAAGGAGGGAGGGGGCGGCAGTACAGGCTGTGCCTAAGGGCGGCAATTTTATAAATCCGCCACTGGTGTTTTAAAACCATCAAAGATTATTTTACATATGTTACGAAAGAAGAAAAGAAGCTATATTCTTTGGTTCGTGAGAACGACGTTCCCATATATTTGCCTCAAGAATGCCCTTTTCTCATGCACTTAATTGCCTCAAGAATGCCCCTTTCTCATCCATTTAATTGCCTCAAGAATGCCCCTTTCTCATGCACTTAATTGCCTCAAGAATGCCCCATTCTCATGCACTTAAGGAATTATTAACGATTAACTCAATCAGTGTATTTATTCAGACAATTAATGATAATTCTACCGTTTCAGTTGTTATTCACATTGGGGTAGGACTGGAGGTCAGCAACCAATATCACTGGGAAATGAATGCGGACATGTTGGAATAATCATTCACGAGCTGCTTCATGCTGTTGGATTCGCTCACGAGCAAAACAGGTTTGACAGAGATGAGTACTTGATCATCTACTATGAGAACATCATGGAAGGTCAGTGCACCCGTATAGCATATACAAACACTGAGAGAACATTCGTTTCTTATTTATAATTTCAAAAGCTATAAAATATATAATTTTATTAAGATTTCAAATTATAAATTTTCTTTTTCAATTACATGTTGACATCACTTCTATACGACCCACGTTCTTCAAACGACCATTTTTTTTTTGACTTTGAACATGCTTTTCCTTTTAATTGATTGGAAAATATATATTATCACATAGCGTAGTGGGACGATATGTCACAGGCGCCATTGGCGGTGGGACAGGGGGGACCCGTCCCTCCAATGTTGGTATTAGGGTTCCATGTCCCCCCCATTTAAAAAACAAAAAAATATGATATGTAACGTCGTTCAAAGTTTAAAATATTTTCTCTTTCTTTTCTTTTTTTTTTAATCTAAGGAATGCGGTTATATTTTTTGGTGTAGTATATTTAGTGTAAAATAAAAAAAATGCACTTTGTCATTTATTTGATGTAATTATACCTTTTGTTGGATTGTATTATATAGCTCTCTTTTCTGCATGGCAGCGTTTTCATTGACGTGTTATTATTTCAACTTTCAAACGGAACATTTTTAATAACGTTACAACTAAAACTATAGTTTCTTTATTTTAATTTTGCAAGATTAAGGCCTTTTTGGCCCAGGAAGCTTATTATCAACAGCATAAATTAAAGAGACAGTCTATATGACGACTGGCGGAAAATGGCAATGAATAGCTCGTTTAGCTTACGTGTATCAATAGTGTACATTATTGAATAGTGGTTTAGAATAACAACAACGAATAACATCAAAGAATCCCAACATAAAAAACTAATAAATTTATTGGTGAATAATGAATAACATCCGACTTTTTGCTGAACAGAAAACCGACGTCCTTTCCCTCCAAAAGCCAGAATAAAAACTATTGAACAAAACATAAAAAGCGCCCTCTGGCCTTTCATGTCCTTTGAGTTACCACGACAACCAAATTAAAAGAAAAGAATTAAGAACAATTGACATTTCCTACGTAGCTAATATTATCTAGTTTACCATAACACAGTGGCAACACTCAATTTCCATTGGAAATTATCCAATTTTATTAAATTTTCCAATTATGTAAAAATTATCCAATTTTGTTTATATTGAATTATTAAATATATGTTTCTATCACACCGTTCGGCTCACCCTCCCTCATATATAGTGGAACATCAGGTTAAACTTGCGCAACTTACGTTTGACTGTGCAGACGATGAAGAGCACTTGTGCAACTTACGTTTGACTGTGCAGGCGATGAAGAGCACTTGTGCAACGTAGACGTGTGAGAGCAGTCACCTTGTGTTTATCCCCCGTATTTACCAATCATGCACTCATTTTCAACTTTTTATCCAATACTGGCTTCTTCCATTGCATCTGATTTTATTATATCTTTTCGTTTGCGACATTTAATACATCATTTTCAACACATTTTTACTATTTTAGTTTCAATTTATTCTCATTTTAAAACCTTATGTTCGGTCTCACTTAGTTGGACTAGAATGACCCTCGCTGTCCTTGTGCTGTTAAAATACTAACAACCAACCATGTTTACCTATTACGTTTATTTTAATTAAAGTTTCTAATCGTCCATATATCTGCAGTCATTTCATTTTTTCAGTTTGAGGTCTCTAAAAGGACCAGACCGAAATGACCGGAAATGATGCGTCACCTAATGATGACTCATTCTGTTAGAAGAAGAACCATTCTCATTTCTACTTCATGAACGATTGGAGATGACCGACCAAAGAGAAGGGAAATGAGACTGGAATAGGAATGATTCCAAGGAATCTAATCCATTTAAAAAATGGGAGGGTGTACCCAACAAAGCAATTCACTTAAATGTGAATGAGAAACATGGAATGCATTCTAAAATGTAAATAAACAAATATTATTACTAAAAATATGTGTTTCTGTTTATTTCTGGATTTTACTCGCTGTATTTGTTTTAATTTTAAGGTGTTCAAGATCAATTCGTGAAGTTCCGGCCACATGAAAATTGACTTATCAACTCTTTTGACTACGGTTCTATCATGATTTATGGTGACACTGCGGGTTCGAAAGACGGATATTCAAAAACCATGGTTGCCAAGAAACCAGGAGCCAAATTCTACAACCCTGACGAAAAGACCAGCATGTCGCTCAGCGATATTCAGAGAGTAAGAATACTTTATGAATGCAAAACGAGAATGGCATAATGCAATAATGAGTCAACAGTAACAATTTATGTATACTAATGTACCTGAATAAAGAGATTGTTATGTTTCTTGAAGATTCAGTGTGAAAAGTGCGCCATTTCATTATTTTCGAGGAATTTGATGTCTAAAGCGTTTACGTTTCAATAATCTAATTAAGCTTTCATTTATTGAATTTGAAAAAAAAAAAAAAAAATTCAACGTCCTACTCAATTTTGTTAATCATATAATTTGCCAATATATATATTCACTAGCGGACGCAGGGGCTGTGGATGGGGGGTTGTAAACCGCATTGCAATGAAATTTTGCATATTTAACATAGGAATGTATGTGTAAATTGTAGCTATTTAACCTCCATTGAGCCTATAATCCCACTTGTGAATTTTCTACGTAAGCTTGTGTATGCATTAAGCGAATTTTATAATTTTTTTCAATTTATAAATTTTGAGAAAAGAGTCGAAGAAACCATAGATACCAAACTTGGACCTGTTCATTTCTTGCGGTGTGCTCCAGCCATTTTACCTATGGTCTCTAATAGCTTTTTTATTTATTAAGGTATATAAGTAGGACAAGAGTTTTCGGGAAAACGCGTTTACACAAAAATGTTATTTACTTTTGTAAGTATTTTCAGTAAACAAAGGGCAGTAATTTTCGGTAATTGTCTTTAGATTAGGTAAAAATCTACCCCAAAAGATAATAATAGACCTACACCATTCATTGATAAACAGCCATCTGATTTACTGTCATAGTGTTTGGGGTAATTTGGGAATGGTTGATGAAAACATATTAAAGAACTTAAAACGTAAGGCAATCAAATTCATAAATTGGAATAATAGATCGGAAACAAAAAAATATTTTACTGCAATATAACATTCTGCCTATCGAACAAATTTACAAATATGACATCTTGGTCAAAATGTATGAAAAGATAAAGGATAATAAATACATTGATATTCCGAGGTTAAGCTTCAATGAAAGAAATAAGGAAAGATATCGAAACTACATTGTGAATTTTCAGTACCAAAAATAAGAACAGAAATAGGAAAGGGCTGTATTAGTTAACATAGTTAAAATAACATGCCCAACTGTTTGCTCAACAGTTTCGTCACAGAAGCAGGAAGAAGATTCTTCTCGCAGAACGAATCTTTGAAAATATTGGCCAAACCTTCCATGACCAGCTAGCAACTGGGTTAACTTGTAAAAGAGTTCTAGATGGTTTGCATTCGGCCTATCTTTGACGGTTGGGAACAATTTCTTCGTAACGCTGTCGTTCCTTGAATGCTTCCATAGTTCCTCTCATTTCTGAAGTAATACATCTTCTAAATTTTTTTTGATTACAGCCATAGGAGCTGTATCGTAAATTATTGGAAGGTCAACTGGAAGAAGGAAAGTCAGACGCAAGATGAACCTACAAAAAAATAAGACCATGTTCAATAATTTTGTAGAGAAAACAAAAATACACGTTGATAACATAGAGCTAGAAATTGCTGATTCATACATTTGCCTTCGTCAGCTGAGTTCAATGGAAGGCAACATTATGAAAGAACTAAACAAACGTATTAAACTTGGCTGG
>QLNU02013614.1:12091996-12107895 GCA_006491805.2 Dysdera silvatica
AAACTAGAGCTTATATAATTTTGGAGAAAAAGAGACGCTTTCCCCATCCTGGATTCGAACCAGGGTCCCTCCGTTTAGCCCGGAGTGTCTTGGACCGCTAGACGAATGAGGACAGGAAACAACGCTCTCTTTCTCCGTATGTAAAGGTGTTAAGGTATTATTACCCTCCGCAGGGATAACACAATTGCCAAATATGGTCAACACGGAAAAGCGAAGGGTAATAATATCTTACATCCTTATATACGGAGAAAGAGAGCGTTGTTTCCTGTCCTCATTCGTCTAGCGGTCCAAGACACTCCGGGCTAAACGGAGGGACCCTGGTTCGAATCCAGGATGGGGAAAGCGTCTCTTTTTCTCCAAAATTACATAAGCTCTAGTTTGAGCTGTAATTAATACGTGGGTGGCAAAAATTATTGTATAATAAATTCCCCCACGAAAACTCACAAAAATCTCGCCCCGGAGGCTTTCTTGTGTTGACCATATTTGGCAATTGTGTTATCCCTGCGGAGGGTAATAATATCTTGCATGAATCTCATTTGCTATGAAATTACACGAAAATTAAAATGCAAAAACTTTTTAAATAACAATTAATTCATAAATCATGACTTGTCGAGCTTGTCGAAATCAAAATAACTACATCATTCAATTATCTAAGGAAGGGCATTCATAAAGTATGTTAATTCTGTCGATATCGCTTGGCGACAAGCTGTCTCTTGTGGCTGGATCTATGATTGTGACGTCTGTGTCCTTGGCAACCATAGTCTTGGAGTACCCGTCTTTAGAGTAGGCTTTCTCTCCATAGAGCATAATTGAAGAATAGTCAAAAGGGTTAATCAGCCAATTCTGGTGCGGTTTCAACTTCCGGAATTGATCTTGGGTACCTAAAAATTTAGAGAAAGGCGTTTGAAAATGATTAAATATAAAAGGATAACGTACATTGTGCACGTTGAAATGGTCAAATTTAGAAAAATATTATATATATTTCATTCCCTGTTCTTTAATCTTTCAGAGCATGCCAAACTTTTTCAAAATTCCCAATAGTTTTCGAGTTGTTCTTATTTCTGTGAATTTAGGAGTGTCGAAATTAATGTGTTTTGAAAATTTCAATTTCTGAAGAATTAATTTTTGCATTCCTTACAGCACTTGAACAATAATATTTCGAGTTCTAGTAAATATAATGATAAAATTACAACTGATTCTTAAACATATTGTTCCTCTCCCAGTAGTCCTCCATTAGCGATACTGACCAACTACTCACTTCTGCTGACTTCTGCTGGTTTTTACAAGAGGACAGCTGAATACGTATACAGTCCAACCTCGTTAAGACGAAACCCTTATAATACGAACCGTTTTTCCTGACATCCCGCCAGACTTTATAGCATATTATTCTTCCCGGAGAAGATAAACAACTCTTAATGCGAACGGATTTTCTGTTCCCCTTGGTGTTCGTCTTAACGAGGTTCGACGGTATGCAGGAAAAATAATGAACTTGTAGAAGAGAATTACTTTTAATAATAATTTAATTAGTCTTCATTTCTTACTTTATACTGAGTGGGCAGTACCTATAGTAGTTGTAATTTTTGGATAGTGATCTTGTAAATAATGAGTTATAAGCTGTAATTTAAAAATAATGTTTATACCATATATGCATACTTAATGAAATTTGCTGTAAAGCGGTGAGCAATTTAAGAAATCTATTTCCTGGATAGTTTCCACAGTCAAATTTGAGTTTTACGGTGCAAAGACCACATGGGTCGTGCTGCCCCTAAACCATCTACCAAGTCGAACTTTTTTAAACTGAATTTAAATTTGTAATTTCATTATATTATTGCATTTTTTAACGTTAAGTTCACATTTTTTATACGCTAAAAAAAATCTATCTATTATATAATTATGAGTTTGCACCATCCCGGGTGGGGAACCATGTAATGTGCTCTACACATAAAATTACATTCCTATTTCATGAGGAAAATAAATTATCCTCGTTCGAGTAAAGATCTAATTAGCTCATTAATTAGCATAAAGTTAGTTAACAAAATGTGACAAATGATTTATGATCCAAGAAAATGATATTTTTTATGTATTTTTATACTATATAAAAAAACTGACAAAATTATTCAAAATTGAAGAAAATTATATCCAACGTGCACATTCCCCTTAAGGAAATACACTTTTAATGAGACCAGGAGAGAGCGAGAGAGAGAGACAGAGAGTCGCAAGGGGAAACAGCTAAGACAATTGAACATAATGATGTGAATCCGTAGTTTTAATATATATGGGAATTTAGGAGAATACTTGTAATCGTTCCTACATTAACCAACTATCGACTTCACTTCGAATTCGAACCTTCCTTGGCAGATTGCAAGACGTATCGTGTTTTTTTAATATTAGTTTGATTTTACATTTTGAAAATTGCAAAAACTTTTGTAAAGATTACTACTAAGTACAGTAAATTCTCATTATAATAAATACCGATATAACGAAAAATTCACATTGCTACACGGAATATAAGTAAACCATTTGAGCGACAACGTTTTATAAAATGGAAAAGTTAAAATTTATTTAAAAATCAAACGTTTTCGGAGGATAATGGATCCTCCTTCTTCAGGATGATTGCAAACAACTTATGAGAAGTTGCCAGATGTTAAATGGAAAAATTACTATGGCTCAGGTTATGTTTATCCAAAAACAGAGGTCTCCATATCGAACGAAGTACAGGTGGCGCTTCAAGGTCATTTACAACAGACTGCCTATTAATGTAAATCTTACTTTTTAAATTTCTTACACGTGAAATTACTTCAGTTATTCAACCAAGTGTTCTATCGGTTTCGAATTCCTCGGAATTCATTTCAGCTCTTCTAGAACGGTCTACTGCCTCCATTATATTATCCTTTCATGTTACATCTTTCTTCACCTGTGTACCCATACACAGGGTTTTGGATTGTGTAAGACAAAAACTTTGTGACTCAGGCATTTCTTCTGACAATGCTGATATTATTCGACACCTCACATTACTGTGTGTTGATATATGTTATTTTCATATCTCGCTGAATCTAGATTCACATCAGTTTTATGTGCATCTTCATTTTCTATCTTTTGGTTAGTTTAAAAAACTACCTTCTTTTATCACAGTTTTGAGGATTTTTGCCTCCTTTTCCCGCTTCTCGTCGGCAAGTTTTCTATATTTAAAACCACTTAATCTAGATCTTTTGTTGCCCGGCATGGTAAAAGGAAAAAAAAAGTAGCAAACACAATCACAAATATAAAATTGTAATGAAAGAGCGATGTCGTTTTGTTCACCTTCAATGACGCCTGTAAAATGTTTCCGTACTGGCTTTTTTCAAAGTCAGAAAGTTAACATAAATGAATAGCAATTTCCAGGTGTTGATCCCAGATACATCCGTTTCTAATGGGAAGTATCGGATATTGTAATGTAAACAATATGATCATATGGTCATATCTCTTTGTCTTTCGATTCTGTAGTTTGCATTTGCCGGCAAGTTAAAGTAGGCTCCTATATAATCGCTGTTGGGGGAAACAGGGCAATAATTAAAAAGAAACATTATTTTCAAAATTGTTCAGTTTGGAAAATTTTATTTTTAAACTTTTTGAAGCCGCCTTCTCCCCGAGAAGTGCCCCGCCTAGGCCTGTGCCTTGTGTGCCTACTTAGAAATCAGTCACTGACCGGTTGTGAATATATGTGTATGCTGAACGGTTTTAAAACTAACGCTGTTGGTGGCTTGCGACCCTAGGTCCTATGACAAATATTGTTCATCTTGATGGGTACTATCACCACTTCAAGTTTGTCCCATCCCATGATGAGGCATCCTATATAAATTTATCGATTGTTGATTTTTAAATACCTCAGGAAATAGCGCCAAATTTCTTTTCTGATATATGTGTGCTTACCTTCTTTTCTGGTATATGTGTTCTCATTTTCTTTTCTGGTATGTGTGTGTGCTTACCTTCTTTTCTGGTGTATGTGTTCTTATTTTCTTTTCTGGTATATGTGTTCTTATTTTCTTTTCTGGTATATGTGTTCTTATTTTCTTTTCTGGTATATGTGTTCTTATTTTCTTTTCTGGTATATGTGTGCTTATCTTCTTTTCTGGTATATGTGTGCTTATCTTCTTTTCTGGTATACGTGTGCTTATCTTCTTTTCTGATATATGTGTTCTTATCTTCTTTTCTGGTATACGTGTGCTTACCTTCTTTTCTGGTATATGTGTATGCTTATCTTTTCTGGTATATGTGTGCTTATCTTCTTTTTTGGTATATGTGTGCTGACCTTCTTTTTTGGTATATGTGTGCTTACCTTCTTTTCTGGTATATATATGCTTACCTTCCGCCATGTTATCATAATAGATGATCAAGTAGTCATCTCTGTCAGATCTGTTTTGCTCATGCTGGAATCCAATAGCGTGAACAAGTTCATGGATGATTGTGCCTAAATATTGGCATCCATTTCCCAAGGACAGAGGTTGTTGGCCGCCGGTCTTTCCCCAATACGAATAGCAACTAAACAAACAAAATAACTGGCTTTAAGTTTCTGAATAAGTAAATTGTTTTACAGAACTTGATTTAGAATATATAGAAATTGTAAATGAAGCATATTGCGCGGCTTTATTAAGTGTGCGAATGTGGCAGATACTGAATCGTCGATACTTTATCATAGATACTTATTACAGATAGTTTATCACATGGAAACACAGGGGGATCACACAATGCCATGTTAATGAGTAAGTCAACTGACCGGGGCCCAGGGCTCCAACACAAATAGGAGTTCCAAAGCAGCCGAATTTGTTTATTATATTGTAGCGCCTTTGGAATTCGGTAAGCAAATAAAAAAAGAAATATTTTATTGGGACATTAAAGGTTTAGTATTATTATTACATTAAACGATAAAATAATTAGAATACAGTATGAAAGGAATTTAGTACACCTTTTTTAGCGTTGCCTTCATTAGTACGTATAGTTCGTTCACGAAAAGTGGTCCGATGGTACCGTTAGAAATAACGGGAACTGACGTCGCAAACGGCCTAGCCGATTACAGCAGAGGGGAGGACGTCATTTCAGAACTGGTTTTTGGCGCAGACAAACGTTCACTAAAAAACAGTTCTGAAATGACACCCTTCCCTCTGCTGTAATCGGCTAGGCCGTTTGTGACGTCAGCTCCCGTTATTTTCTAACGGCACCATCGGACAACTTTTCGTGAACGAACTATATGTACATATTGATGGTAAATGGAAGATTGCCTTTTCCAGAAAACAGTTATGCATAATATTGTAAATATCAAAAATTAAATAACGTTGTTTCTGAACATAAAAAGAAAAATCAAATAACATCCAATTAATGGCTAGAATTGTAATTATCGAAGTTACGTTGCCAGGCTCTCTCAGCGGCATCAGCTTATGAAGCCCGTAAAGCGAAGAGTTCACTACAATATATTATATTTTCCTCATATGACGCAGAATTACTCTTAATGTCCCTGCGCCTTCAAAATACGACCAACTAACCAATTATTCTTATTTCAGAAATTTGGAAATTGACAACTTAGTGATAAAAAGGGCCCCAAACGAAATTCCCCAAAGGACCCCAAATTGAACTCAGGGCCTTCAGATACGTTAAGACGGCCTTACGGATACAAAGTCTGTTAGATGCAGTTCCGGGCTGAAATATTGTGATTAACTGAAAAGATTTGCGGAGAAATATAGATTTTCATACACCATATGAATACATAATGCATCTGTTCTTAATTCGACATCTTTAACTTTAACCAAGTCTCTTATATCTGTATTGCCCCCCGGGAAATGGTAAAGATGTCAAAGGAAGAAGAGATGAACTATACTCGCGGCAAAGCTAACCTGGTACACTGACAAGGCGCAGAGCAGTATAATTCCGCAAGTTTGATCGCCTCTTCTTGCGTTAATGGAGTTAATGAACGATACATTTTGTACATAAAACATTAACATACTGCTCAAATACATAAAACATGGACATACTTGTGAAATTCAAATCTGCTACTTGCTAAATCTTGGAAACAGACTTATTATAATGATCGATGACGTCATTCAAATAACTGACCACTCAGAGGACTTCGTTTGCTTGGCGAGAAATTTGGCGCGTGGAATTTTGGCAACCGCGTTTTTCTGCATTCCAAATTAGGCGATAAATAGTCTAATAATGTTGAGGGCTATCTCATTTTTCGTTAATCTGCGAAAGAATACTCGTTGCACGGGAGTAAAAAGGTTGCCGTAAGCTTAACGGTGTACAAGATTAGATTTGCCACGAGTATAAAAGAAGAAACATAAAATTTGAACCAAAAACGCAAAGTTACGCAACGAAATACGTTCTCAATTACAAATGCTCTAAAAAAAGTGCTTACCCCTTGCCAAAGAAAACACGAACGTAATTCTCTTGAGTGCCATTATAAGGTTCAAACGAGATGCAAGTGTGATCTTCAATGTGATGCATAGCCTTTTCAATTAATGGAACGATGGGCCCTGAAAATTGATTGATTAGTACAATAACATATTAATTAGTTACTTACATTAATCACTTAAAGTACTTCCGTTATTAACATTAGCCAACTAAAAAAGACGAGTTACTAACCTTAAGGCAAAATATTACTGATAAACCTTAAATAAGCAATTGGTAGTAAAAATAGACTAACATTATTTACCTCATAGATTCAATGATTTGAAATTGGTAAAAAATATCAATACATTTGCACGTTCGCATTCAAAAAAAGGCAGATAAGATTTAACAAGTCATGTTCCTTTATCTTGTATAGGTGCAAGGACAGCGAAAATCGTGTTGCTTGAGGACCTAAAATCTTCCAAGGAATCCGAGTCCTTTAAGGCCTAGGGAAGAAACCCCCAGACTACAATGAGCAGGTATTCCGTAGTTCTTTTTCTGGCAATATTGAGAACCGAACCCGGGAGAACTTTGCGTTAGACGTACTTATTACCACTAAAGTGAGATTGGTTTAGTGCATTTTGAAGTTCTGGAAGTTAAATCGCGATATCGCGACTTTGAAAAGTT
The DNA here is from genome assembly GCA_006491805.2 of Dysdera silvatica. Taxonomy (NCBI): domain Eukaryota; kingdom Metazoa; phylum Arthropoda; class Arachnida; order Araneae; family Dysderidae; genus Dysdera; species Dysdera silvatica. The sequence continues at coordinate 12,099,041 of QLNU02013614.1, forward strand.
CGAGTTCTAAATAACCAGTAGTAAGTGCCATTCAGTACAAAGTAAAAAAAAAAAAGGAGTTAGTGCGTGAAATTGCTCTTCAAATTGAAATTAAAAAAAAAACCACTTTAGCAACTAAATATTTATTTCTGGAGTTCAAAACGAAAAAAAACATACAAACATGGGATATACAAAAACATATACAAAATAAAGAAGTTCAAAATAGAAGAATATGTAATTAATAATGATAACTTAATAATGATAATATAATAATGATAATGTAGTAATGAGTAATGATAATGTAATAATGATAATGTAGTAATGATAATGTAATAATGATAATGTAATAATGATAATGTAATTCGCGCTCAAGAAATTCTAAAAGAAATTCTAAAAGAAATTATGAATATCAATCCATACACGGATTAAAAAATACAAATCTGCTGAGATATGAACAAGAAAAATTTGGTAATCACGGAAGAAGGTACGAAGAATTACAGAAGACACCAATTTAACTTAAGTCTTTGGCTTTTTGAACAACTTTTTTGAATTCCTTAATTATATTAGCATCGTCTGTGAATTTATCTGTAGGTGTTGTATTTTATTTTTAGACATACAAATGTGCTACGGATAGATTATCCTCAGACTGTTATTTTCCTGTTACCATCTATCTGTTATCCTCATTATACTGCTTGTCAGGTAATAAATTTTTAACTGGTTTATGTATTTTCATGGCATGCGCAGTTGTATTCAGAAATAATGTAAAAGTGTTTTAAAAGATTTTGTAGAAGGTCGTGGAATCGTGCCCAACCAGACGCGGAAAACATTTTTTTTTGCAAACGTTTCACCATCTAACCATGCCATAACATCGGTATTACTATTACTACGCAAAAAAAAAACGTTGACAGAAACTGTTGATAATTTTCAACATGCTGGAACGCATCTGCTATTCGTATTTTGTGCCCCAAAAAAGTGTTGCATGCAAAAAGTGTAAGGTAGGAGTGTGAGCGATGTGCCAACTGCTCCATGAGTGCAACCATGTAGTTTTACTTACTGGCATTACGTAGACGTGACGTTTCTTGTTATGTTAATCCTTGCGTTGAACCGATAGGGGTAATAAAAAGAACTAGATCGCATACAGGAGAAAGGTCGTTAGAGGATCTCGAGTGGTAAAGTTTCGGTGGAAGACCTAACAGGATTATAGGACTGTAGTATTTTATTCAAGTGATGATCTTGTATTAGGATTCGGCAGAGCCGATAATTGCAAGCGAAATGTTACCATCGTCTTGAGAAAACTGTGGTACAGGGTTTTATTCCAGTAGTCAACAGCGGATCTGCGCAGCAGGAAGCTGATACCAACGTAACCTGTTCATTGCGAATAGTTGATATTCGACTTTTATGGTCAACCTCGGCCGATGGTTTGTTTCACCGAATAGAAATACTGACGGGAGCTACGTTGCTGTGTATAGACTCGATTGGGATACCGAAAGATTCTATAGCCCGGTGATGCATTTTGCTTTTATTGCTTGAATATTTAGGTCGAGTCCTGAAAAAACCTGAAAGCATACTGAGATTTTGATACTCAACTGGTTGAGTTGGAATTATGCTATGATAAAAACAAAAACTACGACATTCACTCGCCAGTGAAGTAGTTAATTGTTTTTTGTTGTACTAACTTGGTTGCGTTTGTTGGGTTAAAAGCAGTTTAGTAACAATGTGTTAATTAAGTCTAATTCTAGTTATCTGTTTTAGTTAGAGTTGAGCCCTGTCTATAAAAGGTTTAGAACTGTTATTATTATATATCGAAGAAGAATCGGGGCAAAGCGACGGACTGTGGCGTCCGGGTCATTAACAATTCGATTTTCATGTGGTGATCTTGTTTTCTAATAAATATATTCACTTGCCCTTTAGTTAATGCAATCTTATCTCGTTCTAGTTGCATTCTTGGGTACTTTGCTATTTTATACACTATTTGGTATTGCTTAATATGGTAACACAGAACACCCACCCGGTTTGTTAACGTTAAATTCTAATCAGGATTTTGCGCCGTAACTACCTAATTTAGTAGTAGTAGAATTCGTTACAAAAGATCAACCCGCTTTTAAGTGCAATATTTTTTTACAACAAGAATCGTACTAAAACAGCTTCGGTTAGTATGCATTTGGTGAATATGAGAACTGCGTTAAATCCTCGCATCCTTTTGTCACTGGTCAGCCAATATACTGTAATTTTTTATAAAATGTTATGAATTTTATATACATATATTATGCAATTTTTATATAAAAAAGTGAACAGGTGACTTACCTACTGCAGCATCGAATTGGTATGGAATGATTCCATTCGGCCAGCGTCGTGTCATAATTGGGATGGCATTACGATCCTATTTAGAATAAAGTGAAGGAAACTTTTTAATTAATTGAATTGAACAGACAAAATGTGAATGAATGAAAAATTGTATCGAGAGACTTAAAAGGGCACATTTCGTTCCTACTAAGCAGAGAAACATTTCCAAGAGTCGTTGATTAAACTGATCAACGTTGAAAATGTATCTTGGACAAAACAAGTTGTTCCTTACTAAATCGACCATGCTGATCATGAAAACGACCAGGAAAATCTCCGATTTGCTCTAGTTTCTTATAAATGAGGGGAAGGGCATATCAGTTACTGATAAGCATTTCTTTTGGGCCTTCCTGACGTTGCTTTCTAAATCCCGTGGATGTTAATCAGGATAACTTTGTCCCTCTCGGGAAACATGATGGGTATATTGTTGTTGATTGTAATCTATTTTTAGCCTAGGTGCGTGGTAGCAGGAAAGGAGAATGGAGGGCCGAATCGTGCAGTACCAAGTGTCGGCAGACAATAACGTTAATCAGCAAGAAGGCCTACATTCTGTACTTCAGTTGCAAAATCGGAGACCAGAACAAGCTTTGGACCCTTCATACATGTTGAATTTCTTGTGCTTCTAGTTTTGGTTCCTCGTTGAGTCACAAAAGGGCGTCAATGGGCTTTGCTTTCCTCATGATTTGGATAGAACCATCAAACCACATAAATTATCGTTAGTTTTGTATGACAATCTCTGTAATATACGCCATTTCAAAGATGAAAAGTCAGTCTGGACATATCCTAACATATCTTCGACTATGAGACCAGTGATACGAAGTCGGACTGCCTGCTCCAATCCCACCCGAGTCTCATACAGTAAGTGACGAGGGCGGTAATGAATCTAGTACTACTCCACCATCTTCAAACCAGAGAACATTGAAATTCTGGAGCAAAAAGGAGTCTACACAGCAACATAAAATCACACAGTGTGAGTTGAGTAATCTGGTACGATATCTACAATTGCTTAAAGGTAAAGCAGAACTGTTGACATCTAGATTGCAGCAGTGAAGTTGTCTTGACCAGGCGGTAAATGTGACTACGTTTCGGGACTGCCATACCTCATTCCTTTCGTTTTCAATAGTAAAAATAATTTTGCATTTTGTAGTAATAGAGGGTTTCATGACAGCTCTGAAAATTGACCACAGAATTGATGAATGGAGATTGTTCATAGAATCATCAAAGCGAAGTCTAAAGTCTGTCTTTCTGTATAATGCAAACGTGTTGCCATCTACTCCGATTAGTTAAGCAGCTTACATGAAGGAAATGTATAACAACATGAAGCAACTGCTCTGCACAGCAAACTATGACAAGTTTATGTAGCAGATCTCCCGTGATCTGAAAAGTCGTTGCTACATTAGTTGACCTGCAACAAGGTTACACCAAATTCTATTGCTTCTTGTGTCTGTGGAAGAGCGGTGCCAGAGCAAGTCACTACAAACAGAAAGATTGACCTATGCGTCAATCACTTCAACTTGGAACGCATAATCTTTTTTGCCAACCACTTGGTGAATCCAACAAAGTTATACTCCCTGCACGTTGTGTAAAACTGGGCCTTATGAAATACTTCGTAAAATCCATGGATAAGACTGGAGAAGTATTTTTGTATTTGTCTAAGAAATTTCCACACCTTGAAGCCAAAATAAAAGAAAGGAATTTTTGGTCTGCAAATACGCAAGATGTTCAAGGATGAAGATTTTAATAATTTTCTCAAAGAAAGGTGATGAGAAGTTAGCCTCGAATTCCTTTATTCAAGTGTCCACCAACTTCCTTGGAGACAGAAAGGTAGAAAACTAGAAGAATCTTGTGGAAAATGTTCTGCAGTGATACGATAGACTGACGTGGAGGATGTTTTTAATGTTACACTTCTTAGATTTTCACTTGGACTTCTTCCCCGGAAATTGTTGTGCTGTTAGCGACGGATGAGAACACTTCCACTAAGAAATTTCGGACGTGGAAGACAAATACAAGGGAAAGTGGAGTTAATCAGTGTTAGCCGATTACTGCTGGACATTAATCAGAGAATCATCAGCAACAGAAAACATATAGCAGACAAAGCGATTGCGCCTTCAGTGACCTTTCTCAGAGGGAAACCAACAAGGTAAATACATGCATACGCTTTTACGCACAATTTTGAAATACTGTAATAATTAAAAATGAGAACTAAACTTGCATTTTCATGATGATTTTTGTGTCCAGTACGCTCGAAAACATCAAGATTAGCTGTTTTCGTCAAAGATACAGAAAAAAGTTAATTTTGTTGGCTAGCGATCAATTCGTATTGAACGGTATTTCGTATTAGCCGTGTTAGTAAAACTAAAAGCACATAAATTCTTATATAATTTGACGGGGACTCTGGAAGCAGTTCATGTTAAAAGTAGTCGGCCTTAAATTTTCTCGCGTTAAAGAGATCCAACTCTAACATTTAAATGTCATATTGATTTTCCAGAATTGTAAAAAATTTACTAATTGCTGCAAAGCGCTGAAAAAACGCTTTAATGGAAGTGCTATTTGGTCTTCTTAAATCTTATTGGATCTTTGTATCGCGTATGAAATTTAAGACAGTTAAGACAGCTTAAAATATATTCTTTCTCAGACAAGCTAAAGTAAATTCTTTTAAATTAATTCCACACAACAAAACAAAGAAAAAGGCTTGAAAAAATTGAGTGATCTTTATCTCAGTGAAAGTGTTTTATTGCTAAAAGCTTAGTAAACATTTTTTAATATACACAGCGAAAATCTTTTACAGTGAACTCCAAGAATTTGCACAAATTCGGTCGTTATACAAACGATAGTCGTTACAAAAGATTTTTTAAAAATAATATTAGGATGATCAATTTTTAAAATTATTTTTCTTAATTTATTTCGAAATATGTCTGTACCTATATGTTTTAAACTTAATTATGTAATTGATGTTTTTGTGACTGCGAAGTTCCAATTTAAAAACTTTCATGGTGGGCTGTCAAGTCGCTAAACGCCATTATATGCAGAAAAAGAATCTTCATCACAAACGTTAATGATGTTATATAAGATACATAAAGACGAATTATAAGTGGTATGATTACTATATAAAAGAAGAGAAACTACACTTCTTTTGAGGTGATTCCCTCGCAATATACTGTTAGTTGTTATAGCCGGTATCGTTGTTGACCACCTTTGAGGCTGGACCGTAACGGTAACCATAGAAAGGTGGTCGCAATACGGGGCACACTTTGGTGTAGGCATGAGTCAGTTCCTACCTGTTCTCTCTTATAAAAAGTGGTCACGCTATTCAGGTGGTCGATTTACCAAGGTGGTCTCTTTACCAAGTTCCACAGTATTTCCGATTGACTGTTCTTTTCTGTTTACCGGCGTCCGGTCTTCATCATCTCCATTTCCTGTTGTTGAATGTAAGTGTCTCAGTTGGTTGTCTCAACTGCTAAAGTTTCCGTTGTATATAAAGATTTAAGGAATTCAGCCGCGTTTTTTATTTAAGTTTAGTTTTACTGATTGAAAAATAGCTGCCAAAAAAGTTTCACCTTCAAGATAAGATAAAAATTAGGGAAGAATGTAAAAATGATTATGAAAAAGTAAACTAGAGCTAGCTAAACAATTTTAGCTACCCGAGTCTACTAAGAGTTCGTAAATAACTTAATAGAGTATCGAAATATTTAGAGTTTGTAAATAATTTAATAGAGTATCGAAATACTTAGAATTTGTAAATAACTTAATAAAGTATCGAATAAATTGTTAGACAAACAAATTTTTTGTGAATAACAAGACTTAAAAGACTAATAATTTACTAAAGTACCGAATAAATAGTTAGACTTTGTAAATAACTCACTGGAATATCTTCTTCTCCAGCAATATCACCTTGGTACAAATCTGGATTCTCCATCGGCTTGTAGTAGTCATTTGCCGCTAGTAAAGGAATATAAACATGTTTTTGTAGCGCGAATTAGTGTAAAGTCCTTGTAAATTTTTATAAACTTTAATGACCTTTTAAATAAAATTTTTAATATTAAGATGAATAGCCTGGCCTTGTTTCCCATGTCTTCGGAGCACTTAACGTGAAAACGTTTTATCCCTTCTTTGTTTAGGGTGAAATTGATGGTGGGGAGGGGGGAAGATAGGGTAGGGGTTGATGTTAAATTGATGTGGTTTGAAACTAGGGAGGCCGATGAAAGGAAAAACAATTAAGTAAAAATAATTAAGAACTACAAAGGGAAATTACAAATGGTGGATACAATTATGAATATACAATTAAGGATTACACTTGCGTAGAGAGTAAATGAGCAAAGGGATTTTATCTAAGTGGCGATGGCATCGAGAAAGACCGAGGACTGGGCCCAAGTAGCGAGTCTGCGCTCACATCTGGTCATTGATGTAGAGTGGATGACAGCTCGTGATTGGCTGGCGAGGATGTGCTAGCTGCCATATCCGAGACAAGACGAGAGAGATGGTGCAACCTGCTACAAAATATCGACATGAAGCACAGCAGCAGGAAAGCATGGAAATTATTAAAAACTCTTAGCAATGATGCAATAACGCCCCAACCGGATTATAGTAAAGTTACTCTGGTTGAAATAGCTCATCAATTGCTATTGAATGGAAAAACTAAAAAGAAGATCAGGGTCTGCAAAATTGATAGAGACGTGAGTAAAGAAAATCAGTTTCTATCCCAACCTTTCTCGACCAAGGAATTTCAAAATGCAGTTGGTGAAATGAAAAATAACAAAGCCGCAGGACTCGATGATATCAAAATTGAAGAGATAAGACATTTCGGAGAAGCGGCTCAAACCTGGATCGTAACATTAATAAATAACTACATTAAGAAGATGCAAATCCCAAAACTCTGGAGGAAAGCGCGGGTTGTTGCGATTTTAAAACCTGGTAAAGACCCAAATAAAGCTAAAAACTTTCTCCCTGTATCACTACTCTGCCATTTATTCAAAATTATGGAGAGGATGATTCTAAAGAGAATAGCTGCCTTTATTGATGAGGCCTTGATCAAAGAACAAGCTGGCTTCAGGCCAGGACGGTCATGCTGCGGACAACTACTTAACTTGATGCAATACATTGAGGATGGCTTCGAAAGAGGAGAGATTACCGGAATAGGCTTTCTTGACCTCAGTGCAGCTCACGATACCGTCAATAACAAACTTCTCAAGCAGAAAGTGTACCGGTTAACTAAAGAATACACACTCTCAAAATTTATTGAATGTATGCTCCAAAACAGATGTTTCTTCGTTAATTTGCAATCCAAGAAAAGTAGATGGAGAAACCAGAAAAATTGCCTTGCTCATGGAAGTGTCCTGGCTCCTATACTGTTTAATATATACACCAATGACCAGCTGATTAATTCTTATACGAAAAAATTCATATATGCCGACGATACAGCAGTCGCCGCCCAAGGCAAGACTTTCGAAGCAGTGCAAAGTAAATTAACAATATCTTTGGCAGAACTCGCAACCTATTACGAAGACAATGCCCTTAGGCCGAATTCAAGCAAATCTCAGGTTTGCGCGTTCCACCTGAGAAATAGGCAGGCCAGGCGAAAACTTGAAGTCAACTGGAAAGGCCAACGATTAGAACATTCTAACAACCCAAAATACCTAGGCGTTAAGCTTGATAGAACTCTTACTTTTAAAGAGCATTGCCATGACACCAAGAAAAAAGTCTGTGCTAGGAATAACATACTGCGTAAACTAACCGGTTCATCCTGGGGAGCACAACCAGACGTCCTACGTACTACGGGATTGGCACTAAGTATTTCCACGGCGGAATATGCAGCACCGGTATGGAGGTGCTCAGCTCACTCCAAACAAGTGGATGTCACAGTGAACGAGACTGTCCGTATAGTTACAGGATGCTTTAAGCCGACTCCTATCTCAAGCATATATCCTATAATAGGTATAGCACCACCTGTAGTGCGCAGGAGAATTGCAACTGAAATCGAGCGCTTGAAACAGAAGGAAGACCCTCGCCATCCTTTGTACGAGCACAAGATACAGACTGTTAGATTAAAATCTAGAAAAGGCGGCCGTGGGACTCTACGTCGATGGTAGCGTCGAGGGGTGATTCTAGTGGTGAGGACAGGAGGCCATTTTCTTGGGCGAAATCTTGGTTAGTATAGGTGGAGGAGACGGTATCTGGGTGGGGTAGAAAGAGGGTGAAGGGTTGAAACGCCCCACAAATGCTTTTAGAGGTCCGCTGAAGCGGTGGTGAGGGGTGTCGTGGAGAACGTGAAAGTTTGTAATGAGAGAGGTTTTGGTGTAGATGGATATGATCGAAGTAATTATGAGAAAGCTTACTGATGGTTTCGGTAATAGTGGAAATTTTGATATCCCAGAATATTTGATTGTTACGGATATACAAGGTATGTTGAGGATTCGACGTAGTGTGATATTTTCGAACCGTTGGAGGGAAAGCAGGGTTTGGTAGGAAGAAGAGACCAAGAAGGGGCGTAGCTGGGAATTGGACGGATGGCTGTTGTGTAAAAGAGAATTTTGTTTTGT
>QLNU02013614.1:12109668-12131881 GCA_006491805.2 Dysdera silvatica
TGCCAGTCACTCGGGCTTAACACCCAAGGTATAGTAGCGTTTTCCTCGCCGTAGTCCGGGGTTTGGAGCACTTCGCGGCAGAGTTTCGGATTACTCATGGAAGCGTCGATCGCCACACAAACTGACCTTTGCTGTTTTGCGTCGTAAACCACAGATAACGTTCATATTCTGGTTACTTTATAAACAGTAATTTTGGCAGGTATTTTGCTGAAGTCGCAACGAATTGGAAGATTTTGTATTCACGTCCTGTGTCAACTGTTTAATGAATTATCCATGACGAGACCGACTGCTTAACCCAACCTCCAAATCATGGTTCGTTAACCAATACCCATGCTCACCGCGATTTGAGCCTGGACCTCGAGCGTTCAAGACGAATTTTTTCAATGAAATTCTATTACGGAACGAAGGTGTACTACCGAAGATAGGACTGGGAGTGATAGGAAGTACTGGAATCAATAGCATAGCAGTTCGAAACTCATAGGGTGGGCCTCAAGCGGTCATTATGGGGGGGGGGTCACAAGTGGTCGTTATGGAGGGGCTCAAGTGGCTTCAAAGAAGATTATGTGATGCGGTCTTAGAGAAAATAATGTGTTTTGATATCCAATAGGGGCTTCACAGACCCTGACCCCCCCCCTTAAATATGCCACTGACTGGAATCCACCCTAAACTTGTGCGATGTAAGTACGACTATCAATGTTTTTTCTCACTCGCGACCCAAAATTTAGAGGTACCCTTGCGACCTAGTGAATATATATGTCAGTTAAAAATAGAAAAATGGAAACCATTGAGACACAGCGCAACATGAACGTAGAAGATGCACTGAATACCACTTGCATTCATGCAGCTTGACTGTTCAACTCATTACGTAACCCGTCAAAAGCCAGGAGTGACCCAAAGCAGAGTCGCGACCCAGAGGTCGAGAGCCACAGGATTGAAGAACCAGCTCGCCCCTAACGAAGGAATGAATCGTGCCATCTAGCGCAGTATGAATTTCAATGGCTTGAACACACCATGATTCACAAACCTTTTCAAGCCAAAATCTATTCCTCTTTAAGTTTATTGCTGGCGGCCTTTATCCGGATGTCGTGTTTCATTCTTCTCTCCGCATTCTTCCTTTCAAATTAATCTCGCAATTTAAAGATGGCGCAACCCCCTTTGTTATTCCAATCATTTCGGGCATTTCTCTATTGCAAAGGAAATTTCGCAGTTGCTTCAGTCAACAGACTTCGCATTCTACCATTACCAACGCGCAGAATAAGCAAATATTAAGAGGGGAAATACTAACCGGACGGAAGATCATGGCAACGATCTTTCTTCCCAACAATGCGAAACCAGAACTTCATCGATTTTATTTTAATCTAATCGATTCAAAGGAATCTGAATCGATTATTTGCATACGTTATTGGCTAGCGCATGATATAGTTTACGACGTTCCTCTTCACATATTACAATTATGGTCATTAAGAAAAAATTAAGATTCGTCAATTGGCTATTTTTCATTTAAATTTTCGAAAGTATGGCACGCCTGGCGGGTCCAGAATTTCTTTTAGGAAGGGATATAGCCAGGTCTGTGTCTTCCAGGATGAAGTGGCAACTGGGGTAAGGCAAAGGGCATACTGGGATTGTTCTCTCTCTCTCTCTCTCTATATATATATATATAAATAAATAGCTCGATGGGGCAACTGGGGCCACGGCCCTGCTGTCTCCGGCTTGGCTACAGGCCTGGACTATGCTTTAACCCTATGACTGCTCAATTTCTTTTTTTTTTATTTAATCAAAAACTGCATATTTCTTTTTATTACATATTTCAAATCTACATGAGAGTTAAAATATGTAGCACATTTTTGTAACCAAAGATGAGAGATGAAACATGGAAAAATTTCATACCCAGGAAAATCGCTTGAAAAGAAAATCTTGTTACTTTCATGTTGCCCGTGGAAATCACGGGATAAGCAGTCAGAGGCATAGGCGTAACTAGATGGGGGGCCGGGGGGGGGCGGTACCCCCCGAAAATTTTCTGCAGTTTCATTTTTTTTATTGTGGATAAATGTAAGGTGCGTTAGTGCTAAAGCTCTAGCTGTCCCGCCAAAATTTCCTAAAAATGCAAATGTCGGTTTTGTGTGATTAAGTGGTTTGTCCTGTTTAAAATTTGAGTTAAATATTCACAAGGTTTGAAGAAAAGTGCTTTATTTTTTAACCTTGCCACATAAGAGTGTGCTTTTTTCTTTAAAATATTAGGAGAGAATAAAGACTTAAGTCGTTAATTTCTTCTACTTTTAAAAATGAAATATTCCTTTAAAAAATGCGAAAAAATATGCATCGTTTTCAGAAAAATAAGATCTACTTAATGTAATTTACGGTTTGGAAGGTGGGCGAAGTTAAGAAAAAGTGGCTTGTGAGCACAAGGGGATTCGAACACGGAACTTGTTGGTCCGAACGGGGTTAAAGCTCGTCCAATGCTAGAGATTTCTAAAAAGATGAATGAAAAATTAACTGCTGGTTTAAGGGAGACGAAGCCTTTCTTCCCGATTTTAGAGCATGTTGTGTATAAAAATAAAGTTAAACATTTATAAGATGTATAAAATATTGCTTTATTTTTTGACTCTGAAAAATGAGACAGAGATATTTCCTTAAGTTATTAGGGCGGGGTGGGGGAAGGATGCTATTTACGTCGTAAATTTCTGTTACTTTTCAAAATGGATTTAAAAATGAAACATTCTTTTTAAAAATGTGAAAAAATATGAATTGCGTTCAGGACAATACGGTCCACTTAATACAATTTATGGCTTGGAAAACCGATGAAATTTGAAAAAAAAAAAGTGCCTACCCGGGGAATAGAATCCGGGACCCGGATGGGGTTAAAGGTCACTATAATGTCAAAGATTTTTTAAAAAGATGACTGAGAAATGAACTCTGGGCTTAAGGGAGATTGTTCTGAGAGCATAGGCTGAAGAAGAATGTGCTTTAATTTATAAGTCTAACATAAAATACCGAGGTTTGACGTCGAATTTCTTAAGACGGGAAAATAGATTTCAAATGTTATGAAGAAAGGCCCTTTTTCAAGATTTAAGGATAGTTGACAGGGACACGAACCCGGGACCTGGTGATCCGAATGGGGTTAAAGATCGCTTCAATGCTAGATATTTCTTAAAAAAGTGAATGAGTAGTCAACTATTAGTTTAAGGGTGATCGTTTATGATGCGTAGGCTGCATAAAATTATGCTTTAATTTATGCAAATGACATAAAAGGCAGAGGTTTGAAGTGAACTTCCTTACGAGTGAAAAATGGATTTGAAACGTTATTTAGGAAGTCCCTTTTTTTTCCAAGATTTGATAGTTGCCCTTCTGTTTAAAATTCTGGTTAAGGAGGCACATACCCCTTAAGTGTTACGAAATGCCTTCTGATAGGCTGAAGTTCAACATTCTATAACTTTTAAAATAACACATATCCAAAAATAAAAATTTGCACATAGGATTATTGTATTATGAGCTTACTAAAATCATTAACAAAATGTATTTACATATTGCTATTTTTTTATAATAAATCAAAATATTATACTAGATTTTGCTCGTTAAAATTTTTAATACCATTTTGCGCGCATAATATAATTGGTTGTTATTATCTAATTACCAAAAGTAATGTGCTAAATGATAAATAATGAGTATAGCATTCAACTAACGAAAAATCTTAAGAAAATAATGATACTTAATATTTTTTAAAACAATAAAAAATAAAACTTTTAAAATTTGCCATTTTTTCAATATTAAATGGATTCGAAAGCAAATTATCTGAGAAGACGAAACAGCTCATGAAAAGGCGAAGAGATATGAAGGTGGACAATCGAAATACCAGTTCCAGGATTGAGTACATAGAACTTTGTAAAACTCTGCGCAAAAGCATGAAAGAAGACATAAGAAAATTCAACTGTGAGCTAGTAAGGAAAGCCATTGAAAATAACAAGAGCCTTAGGGTTGTTAAAGGAAGTTTATCTGTTGGGAAGAAACACATCATTGCATTAAAAGGAGAGGATGGCACCGTAACAAGAAATAGGGAAGAAATACTTAGAAGAGTTGAAGAATTCTACAAAAAACTATATGAAAGTAACAGTGGATTAAACGAAGACATTGAAATAGTCGAAGGAACAGCTCCTAAAATCTTAAAAGAAGAAGTTTCATTTGCAATAAAAAATATGAAGAAAGGAAGAGCCCCTGGTGATGATGGTATTACATTAGATATCCTAAAAGAAGCTGGAGAATATGTAGAAGACATACTTGCAAAATTCTTTACCAAATGTCTTAACAGCGGTAACATACCAAACCAATGGGATTCTGCAACAGTAATTCTTTTGCATAAAAAAGGTGATAAAGAGGATTTAAAAAATTACCGACCAATTAGCTTGTTACCTGCTATTTATAAAATCTTCACAAAAGTGCTAACACATCGCCTGCAGAAAAAATTAGATGCAGCTCAACCAAGAGAACAAGCTGGATTTCGAAGTGGATTCAGTACAGTGGACCATATTCAAGTATTAAGAGAATTAATTGAAAGAACACATGAATATGAACTTCCATTGTGTGTTGCATTTATTGACTATGAGAAGGCCTTTGACTCTATAAAAACATCAGCAGTCATCAACTCTTTAAGATCAACAGACATTGAGGATGTGTACATTGACATGGTGAAACGTGTGTATAAAAATGCAAGTGCAAAATTTCGGTTACATAAAGATACCAAAACTATCAAACTTGGCAAAGGGGTGAGGCAGGGAGATACCATTTCTCCAAAACTTTTTACTTCTGCTTTACAGATGATTTTTCAGCTGATAAATTGGAATAACAAGGGAATAAAAATAACTAGAAATAAAATACAGGGTACCAGGGAGGAAATTACATAAAAAGGTTAAACACTGGTAAAATAGCAATGAAAAAGATCACCTTTCTCCGATGAAGGACTGCTGCTGACAGAAATATCTTCATTATATTCAGTGTTTAACCTTTTATGTAATAAAATAACTGGTATATATTTAAATCATCTGCGGTTTGCTGATGACATTGTTATTTTTTCAACGGACCCATCAGAACTCCAAGACATGGTACAAGAGCTCTCAACTAGAAGTAAAGAAGTTGGACTCAAGATGAACCTACAAAAAACTAAGATCATGTTCAATAATTTTGTAGAGGAAACAAAAATACAAGTTGACAACATTGAGCTAGAAATTGCTGATTCATATATTTACCTTGGCCAGCTGATTTCAATGGATGGCAACATTATGAAAGAACTCAACAGACGTATTAAACTTGGCTGGAGTGCATTTGGAAGAAACAGTTTTATCCTGAAGGGGAAATTGCCTTTGTGTCTAAAAAGAAAGGTCTTCAACCAGTGTGTATTGCCAGTCCTCTCTTATGGATCAGAGACATGGAGTCTAACAGTTGGAGCAATACGAAAGTTACAGACAACGCAAAGGAGCATGGAGAGGTGCATGCTTGGAATAACTAGGAGAGATCGAAAAAGAAACACTTGGGTGAGAGAGCAAACTAGAGTAGAGGACATCATTGTTAAAGTAAAAGGGCTGAAATGGCGATGGGCTGGGCATATTGCAAGAAGAACTGATCAACGATGGACAACAGAAATTCTGAACTGGATTCCAAGAGACCACCGAAGACCTAGAAAACGTCCTCAAACTAGATGGGTGGATGAAATAAGAAAACAGGTTGGGGTGACGTGGAAGCGAATTGCTCAGGATAGACTTGTGTGGAAAGCATTTGGAGAGACCTTCATCCAGCAGTGGATAGATAATGGTTGAATATGATGATGATATAATTAATATAAGATAATTGTATATTTAATGTGTTTTCTTCAGTTGTTGAAAATGCTTTTGTTATGCAAATATAGCGGCGGCGGGGCGAGGGGCATCGCACACCTTTTGGTTACTATAAAAGGGGGTCGCGGATTACTTGGTTACTATAAAAATGGGTCGCGGCTTGAGGAAGTGTGGGAGCCACTGCAATTATATTATCTCAGGGTCCAGATAGCAATTACGCTACTGTAGTTAATCCATTCTACTACATACAAGCAACGCTTTACCACGTAGTGGTAGTATTATATTCCAACGACCATATTCTAATTAACGGAGTTAGCCCCTTGCCGATCCAATATTCTCCGGATAACTTAGGATATCAAAAAAATATTTCTTTAATTCAGATACAGTTCCAAATAAGCAATTCTTTGCTATTGACGGATTGTATTTTTATCGCCGCTTAATGATAATAAAAATGATTGCGATAATCTCAATACATTATTATTAATAATATCATTATATAACTTCACAGTCTATGTTGTATTTGGCTGGTTTTGTTGGAGCCCTTTCCAAGAAAGAGGCGGGGACAGAGAGGGGGTAAAAGGGGCCAAATTCCCAAGTGTTTGTTATTTCAATAGAGGCACAGCGTATCTTTCATAACTTAGCAAACATAATTTGTTATTACATATAATTGCTTGGGGTCCCGATCTGTCTAGGGGCCCATAAACCCTGTTCCTAGCCCTGCTTGCCCAAAGAAAGGGTGTCTGTGATATGAGCAGTCCCCAGAAGTCCACTTTTTGATTTGGTGGCAGTAGTTTTTGTTATGTCTAGGGTGTTGAAGTGGGTTGTTGTCTTGAAATGAATTATTATCGCAAAGCAGGATAACACGGTCAAGGCTACTGCTATTTTTTTTTTTTTCCTAAGACTTTACAAGGGCACAAACAATCGAAGATACCTTCGTATCGTGCAAATTTTATTCAGAAATGTGACATTTCAGCCGTAAAACCATAAAACAAACAATATTCAGAAGTGCAAGTTGTGCAACTTTTCATATTTGATAAAACACTTACTCAACTCTGTCGTAAGTGTATTGATATACCGCTCCAATTTCTTGAAAATGATAACAATGCATCCACTGCAATAAAAACACTCCAGCGTTTTTCTTACTTAACCCGCGTCTGTTGTGTTTTGCTTTTTCAACATCTTTCTTACCTAAAGGTCCACCTGATAATATTATGACTTTTCATAGTCCATATTGTATTCGGTTCTTTTCATTCCCTTACTTATCAGTTCACTCTCCAAGGGCCTCAGATAACTAAAGGTATTAACATAACCTACCATTGATTTGAGGTAATCTTCAAGCGCCGAAAGTGACGTCAATCCGTAATCTTAATGGTTCTTCAAAATATCTCGCAAAACAGAATTGGTATGCAAATTAACAGAAGATATTCAATTGACAGAATACATGAACAACAAGCGATTACTGCTTGCTGACATTGTTGACTGACAACATGCAAGACGTATTTTCAATTGATGACAAGATCAATTCAAGAAATTTCTCGTTCGTCAGAAGTACTTCGCGAATTCGTATTGAAAGACGCCGTGACGTAAATCTGGAAAAACGTAGAACGTGGATTAGAAATTCAAAGTTGACCGCCAAAATGGAACTGAGTTTAGGGTTGCTACAAAAAGTTACGACTCGCCTTCTTAATCTACTACGAGACAAGATTTCTCGCCAAGTATTCACACTGAATAAAAAAAAAAACATTTTTTTCATTCACTTTGAAACAATAATTTTTTTCTATGAAATTATACTATTTATTTATTTATTTATTTATTTATTTATTTATTTATTTACCTGTTGTCTGACTACCTACCTATCTACCTATCTACGTATGTATGCATGTATGTATTGTAGTGCATTTTTTAAGGGAAATCTGAGACCTTTAAAGTTGTAATGATAAAGACATAATTTTTTTTTTTAATTTTATTTCAGTTTTCTCAACGAATATAAAGGCAATTAAAATATAATTAATAATAACAAAAGACATATATAACGCCATCAATGGTAATTTCAAGTGCCAAATAATTTTTTTTTAATTTTACAAGATACTAAACATGATTTTCGAATTTAATATTATATTGCAATAAACTACGCGCAGAACTACAGCTTAAGTTTATAATAATGTTAAACAAAGATTGACGATGGAGTTTCACGAAGACAGAAGTTTTGACATTGATGTAGTTTATTAAAATAATAACAACAACGTTTTAGGAGCTACCTGCCCCCTTTATCAAGTACAAGGAAAGCTGAGAAAGTGAACATTAATAAATAGAAAACAATTAGACAAGGCTGGCGAATACAGAATAAGGAAATAAAATACAAAACGGTCTGGTGTTACGTCACAAAGAGACAAAGTTATGGAAGAAATGAAAAATGGAGAATCATTTGTTGGTGAAAGTGTGACTTAAGTTGTATTGCTGGAATGTTGCTAGAATTGATTGATTGTTTGTTTGGCTTTTTTATGGCGCAAGAGCATCTGGGCTATACTGCGCCAAGAAATGTTGCTAGAAAAAATTGTTCACAAGTACTTCGTACTCGTAGTCTGCATGAAACAAAATCAATAATAAATTGATATAAGTATATATATTCATATTTTTTCTTTAAATATGATTTTTACGTATGTTAAGTCTCATGTTATTCCTATTTGTCTACCATAAAAATGGTAAAAAGGAGATATAAATTTTATTCTAAATTCCACGTAGTAAAAATTTTGAGAAATTTAATGCAATAATGTTAAACTGTTTAGAAATTATCATGCGCGCAAAAAAAAATAAAAAAAATAAAATAAAAACACGTTCTTAGAAAATCTAATTTAAATTTTACGAGCACTTGAAATTAAGATTTGAAGATTTCGTATCTTTTACCATCGTGCGCATAATTATGGATGCATTTCCCTCAAGTTTTCTATGAAATACGTCTAATTGTACAAATTAATTGTTTGTTAATAAACACAATTTTTAAATGTTTAAACGTTTTAGAGCCCTTTAAATTACGAAGAAAATTAAAAAGCCGAAAAAGACAAGTGAGTTCATCAAATTTTTCAATAATCGATCAAATGGTTTAATATCCCTTATTAATCATAATGAAGTTTTAATTATTATTAAAAGTAGACTATCATTATGAGCTTTAATTTGTGTGATATACAATAATACGTTTACAGGCTATTTATTTGAAATGCTATTATTGCAGAGAAATTTATTTTCCTTTGAGCAAATAACTGATAATATTGAATAATTTTATTGAAAACGTATCGTCCGATATAAAACCTAGTAAATGCATTTGTAAAATATGGGCAATAATGAACGAAATTTGTAAAATCCAAATTTGCATAAAGAACATGCACAATAGACTTCGATTGGTTTGGCGAGTTATTCACATGGCGATGTCCCGCCAAATGGCGACTTCCAGCGTCGACTTACGTCAGACAACGTGCACCCCTCCTGCTTGGCCTGTATTTAAATGGTGGCCCAGGTCGTTCGGGTTCCGTGGCAAGCTATAGCTCGCGGTCCAAAGTAGTCTTCTTCGCATCTCGATTTAGCGCTTCTATTTGGGCTGTTCTTTATGATATATCCCGCTCTCATTGTTACGTATTTTACACTATTTTAATTTCGCTAGGCTCGACATCGCATTTTCAAATTATGGCTTTGCCTTCATGGGACTTACTCGGCTGGTATCATGACCTAATGAATGACGGGGGTAAGTTTTTCTTTATTTCCGCATCCGCTACTTACTCTTAACTCTTTCAGTAAGTGCCCGTAAACTACAGGTTAATGTGGGCACCACCGGTTTATATGTTGAACTTATTTTAAAATGGACATGATAAAATTTTAGTTTATAACTGCAGTGGTATGGATTTTCTAATAGTAAATGTCGTGTTTTATGTAAGACATTAGACGCAGACTTTCGTTAATTATTACAACAATATTGAACAACGATTAAACTCTGTCAAATGCGAGACTGAGCTGCTAGCAGAAGCATGTCCGAAAGGACATCTTGTGGGTTGTAAACCCCCTCCATCGCAATAAAACTTTGTGTTTAACATAGGAATATATGAGTTGTAGCTCTGTAACCCCTCCCATTAAGCCTATAACCCTCCCCTTATGAACTTTCTGCCTACGCCACTTGCTAATAGTACCGAATTATTAATTGTTGCTATGGAACATGTCTGTCTCATCATGGATCGAAAGACCGTCTTCAAAAAAGTTCAAATTATTAAAAGCTCGGAACATGTTCCTGTACCTTCACTGAACAAAGCTTAACTTATTACACATCGCGTTCTGAAGTTCTCGATTCATATCCCCCACCTCCAAAAAAAAGATTTTACTATAACAATTTGTCACCTTGTCTGACGCAGGACCCTCGTTGTCCTTGCGCAATAAAATTCCAACAGTTTATGGTAATATGGTTAAAAAGCGAATGTAAATCCGTTTTCTCCTAAAGATGTGAAGTTTCTTATCTGACAACGAAGAAACTACCCGATAGAAGTATTTTTCAGATCCAACATCCTATGACTGGATGCAGCAAACATCGTTATCGAACACTCGTTCTTGGCGCGTTTATACTTGAAAAACGCACTCCAAGAATTCCGCTTGCACGGTGGTAAATCTTACATCCTGGTTGACTTGGAAATAGTTTCTTAACTACTCGTTCCCACCTTGAACCTAATGCAGAAATGGGACAAGTACTTCTCGATTCCCTTTGCACATTAACCTAGATATAGTCCTTCAGTCTCCCTACGCTCAAGACTCTTCGAGCGGGCAATCTTCCGACAATTTCATGACTAAACTGATGCGAGTTTCAGGTTTTTCGCAAATCTCATCATTAATGAACTGAATCGATGGCTCCCGGTTTTATTTAAAATTGAGATATGGCCAAGAGACTCGTGAAACTGCATCTTTTCGTCTCCTTTAACTTCATTTAGTAGTTGAATCTACTGAGGGATATTTTGTAGTGCATCGTAGTAAAATATTCTGCCATTTCTTAAATCTTAATTTATGAAGTTCGTCACACAGAACTAACGTAAAGCCACTTCTAAAATTTACAAAAATGACTCTTGATTCAGGTTTCTCAACGACTATATTAAAAATTCGTCTTTATAGCAACCTGTGTTTTTATATATTAATCGTAAATACGATTTTTTAATGTTATATTGCAACAGACTACGTTCAAAATTGTTCTTGTACTAGTTTATTGCTCGATTTGTTGTGTGCCATATACTTGAAAAAGAAAGTTTTCCTTAAAATAGTCGTACGCTTTTTAAAACTAGTTTATATTCAAATTAAATCCACGGTAGGCAGTTAAAATACTATACCTAAGTGATAGCTTTCTAATGGAATTATAAATATTCCATGGAAAAGATGAAAATACTTCAACTGTCTGTCTTGAATTTCTAACTTAAATATTTTCAGTAAGTCAATTTATGCTGCACTTCATATTTACAAGAAAGTAGGTTGAAATTGTAAAATATTACAAAACTTCCGAAAATTTCATTTCATTTAATTTAAGTTAAACGTCTTGAAAGTAGTCATGCGCGCAAGCTGAAATAGGAATTTTTGAAAAAAACTGAAGTTTTACGAACGTTTAAATTTAATCTTGCCTTTCACGCCACGTTGAACTTAACCATGGACTAGTCTTGTTGAGATTTGTATTAAAACGTCTTAGTATACTAAGACGTTTAATACAAGAATACAAGCTTTCCTAAAACTTGAATCTAGATTCCCCCCTTTATCCAGTTCAATTTTAACTTAAGACTTCTCGGAATCAAATGCCCGGAAGTCAACTACCAAAGTTTTAAGTCGAAACGCACCTCGTACGCATGTAAACTGCTTACATTGAAATGAGAAGTTTTAACATTCCTACTTGCTAAGCTTCACTCAAATAACTTTAAACTTCTCGCCCTATCTTAATCGAAGTAAATTCGTAAAATCTGCGAATTACGACGTTTATAATTAATCTACCGCATTACATGCGTACTTCCTACCAAAACGCATGCCTCTATCCATTTGCAAGAATAATTTCCTGCACCTACTTACGGTCGCGCAGTGGTAATCCATTCTACCATAATTCAATTAATCCATGTTAAGAGCACAACACTTCCCTGCTTTTTCAGCAATGCTGAATACTCGCAGTTGTGTTTAATCGTTTAAAAGTTTCCAATTTCCTGAGAAATTGGACCTTGGCCCCACACGATCGTCTCGTGTCCTTGCGCCACATGATCTTTGCTGACCTTATACCACGAAACATGTTCAGCATTTAAATTCCTTGTTTGAGACATGGCGGCTCACACGTATAACCGCCATTTTAATCGACTGAGCTAATTTCAATTCCTTCATCTGTTCCTGAATCTCGCGACGCAGAAATGCCATTCCCTGCTAAATCGACATCCTTGGCTCGATTCCGAATGATGTAAAAAAAAATCTTCCGAACATCGGAGACAGATCCGAACTTGTCTCCCGGGGAATCGAACGTCTCGATGAAGTGTTGCAACACGTCTGGAAAAAATGCCGTGATTCAAAAGTCCCATTTAGTCGATCCCGTCTCAGATGACGCATGATGCAATTTCTTTCATGAAACACGCAACCAAAAAAATACCAAGGATGTTTATCCTTGTTCCACTAACTTACCTGTAGCTCTGATTTCGTGCATTTTAATGATTATGCCAGCCATTCGCATAATCAATCTCGTGTTCATACCTCTTAGTTTCATGAATGCGATCAAGGTCGTACAATGCTAATTTGATATGAACATTGAAGGAACTTGACCCTTCAGATCAGGGGCGGACTAGCCCCTGAAGGGGCACAGGTCTTAGATCAGTGGTTCTTAAACTGTGCTCCGCGGAGCCATCGAGCTCAGTTATTTTAGGGTTCCGCGAGTAATATTTCAGGGCACCGCGAAGAACATTGGTATTAAAATATTCAGTAATTAGAAAAATCCTGGTTGCTTGACTAAATCTATTACTAGTTTTATAGCGCCAAAATGGTTACTTATTAAGGTAGGCACTTCATTAGCGTACTTTCTCCCATCTCTGTTTAAGGGTCGTTCAAATATTTACTCTCACGCATATATCTTGAGCTGTTTTATCTCCTTCAAACAGCTGACCAATCCCATTCTTACCTAAAGTTTCATTCCTATTTGCTGCTGCAAATACCACTTTTTAAAGCAACTTACACATTTATTTAGGCATAGGCGTACACAAAGTTCGTAAGTGGGGGTGTGAAGCTTAATGGGGAGTTAGGCTGCAACTCGCATATTCCTCTTAAATATACAATTTCATCGCAAGGGGATTGTAACCCCCTCAAAATCCCCCTGCGTACGCCAATGGATTCAGATTTCACTTGACTGCTTTAACAGGACTGCAATAATTCATTTGGTAACAAGGCCCACTGTGCTCGTTGTATTATTTTCGATGCGTAAGACATCGAAAATAATACAACAGAACTATGATTACGCAACTTACGTAAGCATAGTTCAGCCAACCATCCCCACGTTGTCCCAAAAATAGTTCAAACACCCAATCCCTCAAGATACTCGCACAATAGCTTAGCGCCCCCTCTCGTATACATAATGAGTTAACTTTTAAGATTTACATAATGGGATTTGGGGCTCCGTCACACAGCTTTGGATTTAAAAAGGATTCATGATTTAAAAAAGCTTAAGAAACGCTGCCTTAAGTTATCGGAGGGCGCGTGTCTTTGCTCGTTTATAGACGAGATCTATCGCCCATGAGGGCGCACCAGCCACGGAGCCGGCGGCGCAGTCTGCTTCACATGAAATTAAAAGGGGGCCCTGCAGTGGTAATATGATCGCCTACCGTGCCATTAACCCAAGTTAGGCTACCAACAGCGCCAAATTAGCACGCTTACCTAAGAATTGCTCACTATATCTCGAGAATTGGTTTCCTTGCTTTCAAGAGGCTCGGAAAAGTCAGAGCAACACAACCTGTCCTTACGGAGTAAAAGAAATGGAATCCAAACTAGAGCTTTCCTTTCAGTCTCTTATAACTATCCAACAAACTTGGACTCGAGCCTACGATCTTTGAGCTTCCATCCTAATGGTATGGCCGTTATAGGCCAAGAGCAGGACGCTTGTTACGAGGGACTGAGAAAGCCAGAGGGCTTAAAACTCGTTAGGGTTTGGATGCATGTTAATGTATTTAATACCAAATTCCATAAGCATACTAATATATTTAACGCAAATGAATTTCTCAATAGGAATTCTATATTCAAAAGTTGGAGGTATACTGAAATTTCATTTCCCTTTTATCTTTTATTAAGTAGATGGACTCAAAACCTGCAAAAACATTATGCACCATAAATCTGTTGTGGAAGTCTTCTTTCGAATGTTTAATATCAAAGGACAACTTCTATTGTCATGTACGATTTCGTACGAAGCAATCTAAGGTAAAATCGCAACGTTCAAAATATCTTCCGGGGCTGAGCAACACTATCTACGGCCCTAGTTGTGCGTTCGCGCAGACCTGACGCCCGATACCGTTAGTAGATGAGTTAGTCCATTGCAATTAATAGTAAGGCGTCTTGCCGAAACTGGTTTTTCCGCGAGGGAAAAACAGTTCGAAGACGGCCACTCCTTAAACTGCAATGGACTAACACTTCTGCTAACGGTATCACGCGCCAACTGAGCGCGAATGCACAGTACGTTTGCCAGAGGTAAATAAAACTAGGCGTACATTTTAAATAACTTCCAACATACGGCTCGCGGGCCACAAACTGGCCGCCGACAAATATTTATAAATTGTTTAGTAATTAAATTATAACGTAATTGATAATTATGATATATTACAAAGTAATTACTTGGTAAAGTAAGGATAATTTCTAACCCGCAAGCAGGGGTGCCGGGTGTTTCACACCAACTTGCATTTGTGAAAAAGAACCGTCCACCCTTGCTTCTGAAACTGGCAATTCTTTCCTGTTACCT
Source organism: Dysdera silvatica (assembly GCA_006491805.2). Lineage (NCBI taxonomy): Eukaryota > Metazoa > Arthropoda > Arachnida > Araneae > Dysderidae > Dysdera > Dysdera silvatica. Next base: position 12,124,465 of record QLNU02013614.1, read on the forward strand.
TCGAAGTCAATTTTCTGGGGCAGGGTGATAAAAAAAATTCCACTAATCGCTCCCTGTAAAATTGGGCGTTCTTAATGACATAATGCTGCATAATCAGATGGGGTGCAAAGCATCTCGCGCGTTTTCTAATTGGCGCGCCTGCTCGCAGGTTAAATGTGCTGTTAAGATTCCAGTCCAACGGTATAAATGCGTACTGCTTTTTGTCCATTTACTTTGACATGAAAATCGTACCTACGGTTTCGCCTTGAATGACCGTTTCCTTGCGCCATAAAACTTCCTGCTCATTGCTGGCGCGGCTACACACCTGAGCCACCCCAATGGCTCGGCCCTGGTTGCCTCATCGAGCCATTTTAAAGGACAATCCCAGAGTTCCCTACGGTCCTTGACCCTTCATCCTGGCTAGCTGTAGTAGTGTAGCTCCTTAAACAAGATGTCTGGAATACATTGGAAAACCACAGCATGACCGTAACCATCCTTGCGCTGGAACACAACAGGAAACTGCAAAGTTTGATGTTAGACAGCTTCCGTGATAATGTATAAGTTTTCTCGAACGAGATGTAACTAGCGAACTGGACAAATGAAAAGACAACGTCTATTGACATCTAAGAGCCAACAGCTCTTCCAAAATTACATGGCTTAACGTGGAATATTCGAACTTTCTCAGTGGAAGGAATAAGACGTCGCTTATGGTTACGTAAACGCAACTCGTTACGCCTAATTTCAGGTGAAGTTTCACCTGCAACAGTTCGATGAGTAGTGACCTGCGTAGTTTAGTATAAATGCCCTGAAATAAAATTTATGGGACAGATGAGGTCTACCAACTGCATTAAAAAGTGGACTTCGTATTTATGTAGCGGTAAAAAACCAGAAACTGGTTTTGTAATGGGTAGCTTTTACCCTGGTGAGATTTCAGTTTCGGTTCATGCAATTAGGTTTCGTTAGGCAACAAACCCTGAACGCAATACCAGCCTCTGCCAAGTGGAGAAATCACGCCATTTTTTTCTTTAAACGTAAGAACACTCTTGAAACTACTTCAAAAACAGTGATGCTAAACTCATAAATCTGAGTTAATATTTACTGCGTGTGAAAAGTAAGAATTCACACAGGAAAGGTCAGTGTCGCACTAAAATTTTAAATATGACACTAACCGTAAATGAGAATCCAGAATGGGACAAGCGTTCAAATGCTTGTCTACAGGGTGTCCATGAACTATTTTGACAAAATAAGCGGGATGATAGTACCTATGAAGACACTCGCCATAAAACGTAGGGTCACAAACGACTTGCAGCGCAAACTCGAATTGTCCAGCATGCACGAATGGTGACAAACGATGCATTAGCAACACAAAATGCGATGCCCTAATCATCTACCAACTTAATTAGCTTACCTGAGTTGTAGATACTACTCTTGCACTCGTTGTCACTTTGCGCATGCTGGACGGTTTTAAAACTCGCACTAAATGACTCAGGACCGTGGGTTCTATGACGAAGTTAGTATTATTGGGTACTATTAATCCTCTTCATCAACATTTTATTTACACAAACACCCTGTATATTCCATTACGGTATTATCGATAAGACTTACGTGTGGCCCGGCATTAGCCAGCTTAGTGGTAAAGTGTTCAATCGCCATGTTAAAAACGCGGGTTCGATGCCTGAACGTATTCGATGCTTACTAGTTTTCTACAAAATAGTTTTCTGAGGGTTCCTTTCCGTGAAAATTAAGGGAGTCATTTAAAATTGTAAATTATAGTGCATAATCTTTAAAACCTCTTACCGAACAAATTCATGTGCAGATTCCGTCCCGGAATGGAGAAGGTGGCCCTAGAAATAAAAGGGGCCCCAGTCTAAAATGTCGCCGTTGGCATAAGCTGTATCCTTGCGTAAAGTAAAAATACGGTTCTAATTTCGCTTTCTGAAGGCCTTTCAAACGTCTCTAAAATACGAACAGAAAACCCTAATTTTCCTGCCTGCCATATTGAGATAAGGCTAAGTCCTAGCAAGAAATAACTTAGACTAATTTGAAAATTTTTTATTTCCCCCATGGAAATAGGTACACTGAAATGAACTTATTCCTCTTTCATAAAAAAAAAAATTGGCTTCAATTCTTCAACACGTATTCTTTTATAATTCCGAAATATCAATCTTGGTGTCCTACACTGATTCCCCATATCGAAACCTTTGTCCTTGTATTCTAAAACTTAATCAACTAGCCTCGTTCGGAACAATGACCCTTGCGCCATAAGAATGCAACCAACCTTAATCAACCAGTACGTTCAATAACTAAAATTCATTCCACTGCAGGTCTGTATCCAGATGGCATACGCGTACATGCTTGCTTGCTTGTGGTGGGCGGTGCAGTGGGGTAACGCGTTCTCCTTTAACCCGGGTTAGACTTCCAACGGTGCAAAGATCGCACTGCTCACCGTAGTCCGGGGTTTGGTTCCTTATTCCTTGAGGAATTCGAACCTCTGGACTCAGCCTCTTAACTTCCGCGGTCATGCTGCGCCGGAAGTTTAATCTTAGAGCCGTAAAACCACAAACCTGTCATCTAGATTTTAACTTTAACCCATACGAATAACACCACGAAATTCCTGAACAGTTATAAACCAGTTTCCGAACAGTTATTGGGGGGGCTAAATGCAAATAACTTGGTAATGATTCCCCTTTACCTGAAAGCAGAATGACCATCGCTTAAACATTGGACAATATACCTTTTAAAATGTATTTTGTTTGAAGGGAGATATAGAACCCTAATGCCAACATTGGGGGACGGGTCCCCTGTCCCCCCCGCTAACGGCGCCCGTTCTCATGACTAGTATTTACTAAAAAGGTACTACTTTGAATTAAACCCATCCTTCACAAAACCGCTCGTGATTATAAACTTTTTAAATCTAGATTTAAATCTCAATGTTTAAAGGGTTATTTCATAAAATACGGAAAGTCATGCGAAAGAGCGGGCTGTGTTTAGACGAACAGTTTATCCGTAAGTTCCGAAAATCGAAGTTTGCTTCCCTCAGATACCGCTCTGTATCCCAGCGTTTGATTCCGCAGTCAGCGAAGTCTCTACCTTGAAAATAAAGTGCTAATGCAGTTATTGTAGAAAGGGCCGTAGCTAGGAGGCGACGTGGAAGGCTCGGGCAAGGAAGTGAATAAAATCGATTAAAATAATTCACAAGAACGCCCTTGCCTGAGGGGCGCAATCGGCTGTTCTACCACTGGCAAAAGACATAGGTACGATGCTAATTGTAGATACCCTTTCGCCATGAAACAAAGCAAGTGAATACTTCATGTATAGCAAAAACCATGAATGAGAATAATTTTTAACCCGTAATCGGTCGTTTTAACATGGAATCTTCGGAAGTGCTTGAAGCGAAGGAAAACTTTTTTAAACTATTCAGACAGATTATCCTCCTGAGAGGCTTAGTGCTCTAAATTATTTCGGAATGTCCCGTTTTATAGATTCGAGATTTCCAATACGGAAATCAGTTGATTGTTACTCTTGTGTATTCCTTTAAAAAGTACTGGAAAACTGAACTATGCATTTTGAATGTCACCATGGGGACAAAAATTATGCGTGCAAACCAACAACGCTCTCAAAATGGAGGTTAACATACGAATGCGTGCAGAACGAAAACTAGTGTTTAATGCCTTCAACATATTCGCGAAAATCGATGAAAAGGCAGCGAAGTGAAACATCGATAATGTTCGTCGGCGAACGGTTCCCTCACCGAAAAGCGAACGGGCCTCAATGGAAGATGGGATCTGGCAAGTACCGGAAGACCTTCCTTCGTCCGTGGCCTTCCAAGAAATGAGGTCATTAGGGACAAGGCTATTGCCCTCTTGCGTTGAAGACATCTTACCTTTCCTACCCTAACACAATTTAGGTTAATACATCATCCCAAGATGCGAGTGAATAAAATTCTGGGGAATTACAATTGGCCACATAACGGCCCTGTTTTAGAAAGTGGAAAACCTTCCGCCCTCTTGAAAACATTAGTAGTATCCTGGTAGGTCACGGCTCCCAACAAGACTTAAATTTAACCTTAACCTCATTTCATATGCACGTGAGCCCAACATGAAGGCGTTCACAGTTAACTGTTCTTCCGTCAGATACGTCTGCGCCATCGTTAGTTGCTTGTGAATTTATTACAAGTCCCGGAAGACTCATCTTCGAAAACACGTTTAGCTGGGACTGTTGACTAAACCTTACTGCACGTGTCCAAGAAACGTTGAGTTACAGCTTTTCAATGGCGTGTTGGGTACAGTCTCCACAGGGGCGGACTGTGTACTCTCAAAGGGCGCAAACCTTGGACTTCCTGAGGGCGCGAATTCTGTCCCCATGAGGGTGCACCGGCCTGGGTCCGGCTCCCAAATTCGCCCATGTGTACCATTAATGCGGATTCGACTCATTGGCAAACGCTTAGTCTACTCCGCGTTGCCTGGGTTTAGTTCCAGGCTTTAAGAAGTCCTAATTCCCTAGAAAAATACGCGGGTCACCCTACGATAGCGTACCTGTAGCGCTTTAGTCCACTAACCCTGGCTTGACGCTCAAAGATACCGCAATGCGTCCTGCCCACCGCAGTAAAGTATTTAATTTCCCTGGCTACCGATGTTTGGATTCCTCTGAAAACATTACGTCGTCTCTATCAGTAACCTTTAAATTCCGCAATTTCTAAATTGTTCAAATGCGTGGATTCCTGGTTTCTGATTTTTTTTTAAACACTGAAAACGGTACTTGGGAATCTTCAGTTAGCAATGGTATAATCCAAAGTAAGGCCGCTTCTTCGAAAATACTTCCTGGCACTAAATCTCAACGCACTCGTGAGTATAGTCGGCTTCACTACTAATTTACAAGAACACAAGTATAAATTCTTTTTATTTAAAATAAATAAGAACAATTCCCTCATCCTTACAGGCCCGCATCTACCCTCTAAAAGCTCTTATTACCCGCCTTAAAATTCATTCCCCTTTTTCTTGGATTTGTCTTAACCAATCGCAACACTGTATTCAACGGTGGCGTCATAGCGTGGCCATGTGTGGATTTAAATTGTCGCTAACCCGAACTAAAATTTATCATCCTTCTTTCCCGCTCTTTCCACAATGGCGGGCGTATGTAACTACATATATTTATAATGGAAGTTTCCGAACTGTCTATAATTGAGGGCCCGACAGTCTCTATGTACTTTTGTCACATTACCATTATGTATTTAATTCGTTTTCATGTTAAAACTCTTGAACTCCTTTGTTTGGTGCAGAATGACCTTTGCCGCTCATGCGCTATAAAATACCATTCCTCGGAAACTGCCGATCTCTGTATGTTTACGTCGGGAAGATGAGACAAATCTAAACCGGTAATAACTCGTTTAACCACCGGCCTCAGAACATGGATTAGAGAACAAACGGCTGGTCAGTTTGATTCTTCGGCAAAAAAAAAAAAATTTGGATTCCTAACAATTACAACTTCGCAGAGATTGGCCTCTTATAGCGTAAAAACAGTAGGACCCGCATTTAGCGAGTTCTGGCGTTAGTGAGAATTTTACTTGGTCTTGGCGTAAAAGTATTATATATAAAATTTAATTTCCTCTGGCGGGCAGAAATTTTCGTAAAGTTTAAAATTCCCCTTTTCTCGCTAAGAAATATACGAAATTCTAGATGGCTTTCAAAAGAAACACATGGTAATTAAATCTACAACTGAAGCGTGGATGATGAAATAAACTTCCATAACTTCGAAACCGGAAGATTTCTCTACTCTTCAGATTAGTAAGCGGTTCAAATAAGGTTCACACGTCAGCTTAATGTAACAATTGGTCTGTTTATTGCGTACAAAGTATCTTAAAGGGATCAGTTTCGCTTCAGGAAAACACAATTGTATATAGGGCATACCGCATTGATATGAGGAAAAAAATGTAACAGACTTAAGGGAAAACAAATGGACAGTGTGCTGAAAAAGGACGGTGACCATCTGATACATGGAGTTTTCTACATCTATTAATATTTTTATCTTAAAATTCGTTTTTCTTTACTTCATTTTTTTCTTAAATAGGACCAAAGAAAAATGGATGATTTAATATTTCGTAACGATAAACAAGAGAAAATGTGTACTTAAAATTAAAATGATTCTGTTCACAATTCGTTTATAGCTATATTTACGAAATTTCAAGGTAGTAACTTGAACTGCTTAAAAGCCTTGGCATTTTGAGATTGACAATCGCAAAAATGGAATTTCGAGAACTGAATTTACTCGCCTATTTTTATTATAAACGGTAAGTTTCAATTTGGTCTTTCGCTTGGCTTAAAAACAAAACTTTGATTTTATTAGATTTGTCAAGACTTATTTGTTTAAACAAATAAAATTTTCAAGTTCGGTCACTTTTTGGAAGGACAGACCACTTAAGCAACAATTGGGCCCTGAGGTGGCGCAGTGTGGTAACGCGTTCGCCTAGTGCGCCGTTAATCTGGGTTCGACTCTCAACGAACGCTTTCTCAGATGTCAAAGATCTCACTGTAGTCAGGGGTTTGGTTCCCTAGGCCTTAAGAGGTTTGGATTCCTCGGGAAACAGGTTCTGGCGCAGCATGGCTGTCGTAGTCCTTGAGGTGTAAAACCACAAATACTGCTCAATAAACGCAAAATGGGGGTTTTTGTAATCTCAAAGCGAACGGTCCTTTAGAGTTTACTCAAACTGCATGTGCGGCCTCATCGGCGCTGAATAACCCTTGCGCTTCTTGCCCCGTAAAAAAACTTATACCGAATTTTAAATTAAATGAGTCCTTTCATCGAAACTAGAGAAATCAAAGTATTATATGCATATTTACTTACACGGACTTTCGAACTTCCAAAATTTCCGGAACTGATGTAGCGAACACTAGAATCTCTCCAAAGCTCATTAGGCGAGTCCTATTGTAGTTCCACTGTCGCTGTTTCAAACTATCTTGAACCAAACGTCCAGAATTGAGATTCCAAATAAAGACCAGCTGTTCTTCAACTATCCTAGACCGCACACCCCTTTAAGAAATCACTCGCCCCCCCCCACCCCCGAGAATTAACCCAAAGTTTAAAGCCTGGAATTTGCATTATACAAATTTCTAACATTTCACCACTGATTTTCACCATTTAAGGAAGGAATTTTCGGTTTCCCCAATGTATTAGCATTAAAGAGCAAATACTCTTGTCTTTTTTTTTTCCGAACCTTCGTGGGGGGAAAACTGGTATCGCGGACCATACTGATCCATCGCTGATCTAAACCATAGGTAACGCTTGTGTGCATGTTCTCGCCTTGTTTGGCGCATAGTGACCCTTGCTGTCCTTGCGCCATAAAAAACGCAACCAACCAACCATAGGTAACGCAATTCTCTCCTTGAAACAGATTCTCAAATCGCCAACTTACAAAGAACCTGAAGAAAAGTAGACATCCATC
>QLNU02013614.1:12140088-12176192 GCA_006491805.2 Dysdera silvatica
CACTCCGTCTTAAGCGAGCTGGAACCAACACCCGCCAGCCCGGACAGCAGAGAACAGACATCCGCACGCCACCAGAGCTGAGACCGAACTCAGCAGTACGATTCTTGCTGTCCTCGTGCTATTAAATACAACCAATCACTTCAACGCTAGTAAATTTCTAGGAAAACCCGTTTCTACAACTCTTCTGCCGATTTCATTACCAAATCAATATCTCAACCTAAAATCCGGCCTTGACTAAAATTGAGTCGAATTTGGCCGAAATCGTTAATTGTGCAAAATCATTCGTTCGCCTGTCAAACCATTAAGTCAGATTCGGTTGATGAGCGGCTTTGTACATCCTAGGCACGTGTTTACTGTAAGGTACGGAAACGGAGCTCAATTTTCCAACTCGATGCTGAAATTGATGTCGTGTAGTGCAAGTATATAATGCAGGATAAATAAGTTTGTCTACGTCGACACAAACCTCGTCAATCGGATAACCTACACCTGCATAATCAGACCACTCTTTTCGCGTAGCGCACCTAATGTCTACAGGTTTTGAGGGGCGGAAACGAAGCCCAGGAGTACTATTCTCCATAACTCTACTCAACTCGAAGTTAAAGTGCGTCTCTAAGTGGAATAAGCGTCCTGTAGCCAAAATGAAGGGGAAAGATAAAGGGCACAGGGCACCAGAGGGTTGTTAGCTATGTATAAACTCGATGGAGTAACTGGGCATGGCCCTTGCTTGGCTAGTCCTGTGCCTAGAGGATGGAAGTTTCCTAAACCTGCGCGTACTTGTATCCAGTAACGACGGTATCTTTATTTCTCGTTGTCGTTTCTATGGAAAAGCTTCCTATTCAAAGCTTTTGGCAAATTCTTGACTTTTGCGACTACTTTAAATGTAAACATAAGCGTACGTCTTTAGCATTAAAAGTTACGCAACTTTGTTAGCGGATTGAAGAAAACAAACCCTAGACGGATTAAAATACGAAAACTGAACCCAACGTTATTGGTTCAGTGAAGTGTTGCAGGAGCTCACTTCGTAGTTAGGATTGTTTAAACTACTTGCATGAGCGTCTTGAAAACGCCTAATTCATCTCTGGTCTCATTCGATGACTCCCTGGTAAGAACCTATTGCATAATATATTTTAACCTTGAATTTTTCTCAAAACATCAAATTTAGTTGTATTTCGTCACGTTTCCATAAACCCATTTATATCAAACACTGGAGGGGAACTGAGTGCAAATCTTTCCTTGGTAAGAATTAACTTCGGTAAACATGCCAATTAATGCATTAAATTACGAAGAAAACACTACCACTTGACGGGTAGTTGTCCAAAAATGGGACGTCTAATATAATTGAATGAAATGACTTAAAGCGCTTCTGTTTTGCCGACTGTGAATATTTGGCGCCACTTTGAAGAAATTTGGCATGATGGAAAACCTGTTACGAAGCGGGACAGATGTTGAGAAACAGTTGGATGATGAATTGTCTAAATCTCGGTAGTTTTCAGTTAGTAAACAATTGTGTGAACAGAACGAAAACAGAATAGCATTCAAAACGAATTTATACGAGGAATTTCACGGCTTCTGTAAGGTTGGCTATTTCTAATGATATTAACATCTTAGTCGATCATATGTACAGAACTGCAAGAACGTCTTGGCAAAAGTGCTTTCATAGGGCGTTTTCTCCAAGAACTTAATTTTGCAATAAACGAGGGCGTTTAAATTCCCATTTGAACGTGTACGGCTTTTCTTACTCTGGTATATTTAAATTTCAGTGCACTGCGGTCTTTGAAAGCAGACTGAAATCCATCAATCCCGAAAATTTTCATGTACAAGATAACCTCCCTGTCCAAAGCTCTCTGAAGTAGCAAAATTTGTACATAAGTCTCCCTGTTCTTTGAATAGGTTATTCCATGAAATAAGTTCCAAAATCTACCTACAACATAGGGGAAGTCGATGCATTACAGGAAAATGCATAGAAAATCAAATATACCCAAAATGAAATTCTCAACTGGGTTAGTCAAATGAGACTTCACACTCAATCGAAGTTCTACTCCAGCGACGTCTTCCGATGTTGTGAAAGATGAATAGGTTTGAAGTTGTGAATTCGTATCTCGTAGAACTTCAATGAAATTTATTTCGCGTCGAGCGGCGTTTCAGCAATTTAGATTTCTGCGTCTTCCCTGTGCTTCGTTCCGGAAACTCCACATTTCTATCAGACCTAGGAACTAAATTACGAATCTCTACCCCTTGAATAGTGTAAATACACTTCGTTTACTTTCTGCTTATTAGAGCTCTAGTATAGGCAGTCATTAAATACCTCTTTTCAAAGACAAATGCTTTCGATTTTTTACATGGTAAGCAGTCGAAATTTGCAGAACCTGTTCAGAAGAGGGTGGGTGAAACCTCAGGCTTATTGTTATCTGCAGAAAAACGTACTTACCTCCCCATTAACACGCACTAAAATTCCATTTTTCTGTAATTTCCTGGATTTAGGTGGAAACAATCTGCATCGAAATTTTGCATGTTAACTTAAACTACCGTAAACTCAAATTTGAATCGCTGTTATGTCTAGCACCTTGAATTTACAAGGTAAGATAGTGACTTGGAAATAATTACGTCCCTGCTGCGCAATTTCAGATTTCAATGAACTTAAATGCTCTAACGCATTAGGATTTCCCGGTCAAAAATTAAATTTGTTAATCGCTTATATAAGATATGACTGCTAAAATTTTTGGCGTATGTTTTGAATGGACGTTTATCAACAGCATTAAGTAAAATGCAAGTTTTATCCCAGTCCGTTTATTTTAAATAGTACTTCAAAACACTGAACTACTAACTCCCTTATTTCCTAAGGTCTGTTAATGTTAACTTTCATAAAGCATCGACGTAAAATAGTTTAGAAGAGTTACAATAACTTCATTCTTTTTCCATTTAAAATAACGTGCTTCAGTTCAACGTGTTTAATCTGGGTAGCATTTCTCCTGCCACTAGCAGTAAATGTGACGATACCAAAACCCAGGGGAAACTTAAACATTGAGTGATAAAAGAGCTGCCATATTTTCAACTTGTACACTCAATACTTGAACATTCACACTTCGCTGGTTTTAACTACATTAATTATATAAATTAAACAACTCTTTACTTCTCTAATCTGTCTTCCGTCAATTATTTCTTGGACAGAAAGTTATTGCCTCTATAAAACCATATTTCAAACTTCAACACAAGATTTTAAGGAACTCTTCTCGAACAGAATTTTTCCGCTTTTGAGCTCAATTTCACGTTTTTCTTTTATGATCCAGTTTCCTCATCACGTTCTCAAACACGTGAATGTCTTCTCCCTGAAGGTAGCAAGCATCCTACATACGTTTTAGATTTTTCCTGCTTCTCTTAACGAATAGGAGTTACATTCTGCAAGGCTTCACTCTCTCGGCCCTAGATTTTCGCTTATATTAATCAAAGTAATGGCCGTAATTTAATAAAAATTGCTACGGACATTTCTTGGTGTATGAAAAGTTTGGCGACGTAAAAATTGGCGCAACAATTGTTCTAAGCATGCGCGAGTAGGAAATTTCGTGCTGTCTTACAGACGCGTGCTTATGTGTTGCAGCTGTGAGTGGTCTTCCATTCGTGTTATGATCAAAAGTACGGTGTGGTTTCTGTTTGCTTAAGAGCCAGTGGCTGTATTGTATTAAATATCTACAACATTTGGCAGGAAATTCATGCTGTGACTCCCGAAATATTGACGGTAGTCTTGTGTAACGTGGAGTGTGCAGGTTTGTCCTGGTGCTCATGGCCATCATTTACGTCTTCGTCACCACGCTTCTCACACGAACATGCGTACTGATTAATTTTTATTAAATTACGACCATTATTTTAATGAGTCGGACCGAGAAGTACACCCTACATTAGCGAATTCTGGAGAAAACTCGGACTAAATTTGACTATGTTTAAACTGGCAATCTAACTAAAGTGTTAAAATTACGCTCCGCGATATAGTTTCACTCGGGCTAATTAAAAGCAAATATAATTAAAAATATCAGTTCGTCACGCATCTTCAACTTCAATAAAAATCTCAGCTTGACTCACTGTTCAGAGTTCTGGAATTCGAATCCAGTGATAAGTTTGTTTTGCGTATCGTGATTCTGAAGTTTGTAATTGACTTAAATTTAGTCTATACAGTAAGCTATTCCTGAAGTTTTCACTCAGCACATTGCACTTTAGTCAAACTACCCTGCAGTGTGGTAACGCGTTCGCTTAGTGCGCCGTTAACTTGGGTTCGACTTCCAACGGTGTAAAGAATGCTTACTCAAACTTCAAAGATCTCATTGTAGTCCCGCGTTTCGTTCCCTAGGCCTCAAGAAGTTCGGATTCTTCAAAAACAAGTCTAAGCTCAGCATAACCATTGTAGTCTTCAAGTCGCAAAACCACAAATACCCGGCTTAGTAAATGCCCTAAAATAAGACGCTACGTAAAAAAAATTATTGCAGTTCAAAACTTCCCGCGTTAACTGCTAGGTTGATGTCACCCTACCACCATAGTGTTTACATACGGCGCAAGTCAATGATGCTATCTCGCCAATCCCAAACTTGTTGGTTAAGAGATAGAAGAAACACGTGCGTCCGTGGCGACTTTCCTGTTTTCAGCGACAAGGAAGTTCCTTCAAGCGGTTAAGATGGCATTGACTGGGAGCTGCTCATTTACTGTGACACTAGTATTAGAAAGAATGTGAAAGGCTTCGAAAATAAGATCTACCGTTAAACTCTTCGGATTAGATGCGCCTCGGAAAATGGGAATGGCCCACCATCCCACGAGCGTATGGCCAAAGGCAGATTTTGTGTTAAAACCGTAACTGGAAAATTTAAATACAACTCAGACCTAAATTTGTCCAAGTTATGAATTGTGCAAGGGTTTCATGGGAAGGGTGGCCGCCGGACGCGAACAGTGCGGGCCAGTAAGTAACTTTGTATAGACGGCCAATAAATATGTTCGTAAATACCTTTCCAATTTTTTCAAAGTTCATAAATTAAACTAAATTTTATGATTATACGATAATACTTGTTATCTCCACATACTGTGCGATATGTTAACAAATATACAATGAAATTAGTTATCAGTCACTGAATTAATGCCAAATAGAAAAATTGCTTCCCATAACATGGGCAAAAAAATTAGAGGCGCTCGGTCAGTTTTACTAACGTTTCTTTAGTATATATAATTAAATTGGTCGTTATGGTATTGCATAATCGATTACAAGCATTAAGTTATTGATCAATAAATGGTTCAAATGCCGATTATTCGCTTTAAAAGTGTAGAAAAAGTTAAGGTCAGATTTTCCCTGTTCTGTGAGGTCGGAAAGTATCCTCGTAATTAGCTTTACAAAAAGAACCGTTTTGATGCACTTTCCATAAAATATCGATATAAAGCTGAATATATACATATGCCTGCCTAAAATTTAAGTTACAGCTAAAATCCATACAACCATATACTTTAACCAAATTGTATGTCAGCAATTATACATGAACGATTTTCAGCAACATTTTAATTTACAAGCACATAAACAAACTTGTACAGATACCGCCTTTGATGCTTGGAATTTAATTAAATGCCAAAATTATATGTATAATGTACATATACAACCCCTGGAAAAAGTTTAGAATCAACATCTAGGGTCTAAAGTTTCACTAAAATCGGTAAGGTATTCTAAAGAAAATAAATTAAACCGAATTGATGCGTTTCTAAAATATATTGTTTCTGAAATGTACATGCAAAAAATCATTTAAATTAGCAGTATTTTTTTTAAATTTAATTTTAACTAACAATACAATGAGAAAAGTATCGAATCATGTGACGTACGCGGGAAAGTGTGTAATATTAGTTTAATTAGCACGTATGTTCTCCGCGGGCCTGGATTCCCCTGAGGCTCTTGACTGTAATCAGATTGTATGCACATATATGCGTACGTGTGATTAACAGTCGTTAAATCAGAATTTTATTACCAACGTTATACAGAAAAAAACAATTTTTATAATTTGCGAAATTTTTATCAGAATAAAACAATTTGAATACATTCGTAACATACTTAAACGTTCTCTAACTTTTAATTGATTTTAAACATCGTATGATTGGATTGGTTTTTAAATTTTTGAAACCTAGTCTATAACGTATATGCTGCCTCAATTTTCTCAATTTCCATGCAAATAAAACGCACAATCTCCCCTAGTTGGTCGACAGGCTTTAGAATGGTAATAGATACCTCATCTTTGTCTAGCAGTAGTCAATAGGTTTGGAATACAACGCCTTGGGCCTACCCCCTTCCAGCTTCTTGAAAGGGGTTTAAAGTCATGAATGAGAATTTGGTTCCAGAGGAAATAAAGGGCTTGGAGATACACAATGGTGTGGATCTACAACTGAACAACGGTTTTGTCTCATCTGGCAAAAATACTGCAGTTGGACATGTTTCTCACACTAAATCCACGATCACACTAACAAATTTAACGTTTCATAAGTCTGGGGGAAAAATAACTTACCATCGCTTATTGTTAGAAAAAGTTATGCAAGTGTCAAAGCAAGCCATCGATTCCATAATGTCGAAAGATACCCGTTGAATCGAGATAAGTGACTAAAGATCACGTGATGCAGCCTTAGAGAAAATGGTTTTGATATACAGGGTCTTTAATTATAAAGTTCCACTTTGAAATGGCCATAAAATGAAAACTACTGGACCAAATGTTATCAAACTTGGTAATAGCTTACAGGAGGTCATGGGATTTTATTTTCCGCAAAAAAAAAATAAAGTAAATATAAGTTCAAAAATCAGCGGAAATGGCGCTGTATGTAATATTGTTAAACGAAATAAGACACGAAGACATCGTTTTAAAACGTTTTTAATCGTTTCTAAAACGTGTTACAAAGCATGTTGAATGTGGCGACTACCATTTTCTGAAAGCAAGTTAAATCGCATTACTGCGTTCTCAACAGCAGCTCTTAGCATATCAGGAGGAATGTTGCGGACATGTCGGTGTATCGCATCTTTCAATTCCGCCAAATTGTTTATGTTATCACCATAAACAATTTGCATAACCCCACAAAGTTTCGTTTTAGAAACGATTAGTCTTAAACCGATGTCTTCATTTTGTTTGACAATATTGCATACAGAGCTATTCCCGCTGGTGTCTATTTTTTGACTCCTATTTTCCGCAAAAATCCTATGACCTATTATTATAAGCTATTACCAAGTTTGATAACATTTGGTCCAGTAGTTTTCATTTTATGGCCATTTCAAAGTGGAACTTTAAAGACCCTGTACAATGGGGGAGCTTGAGAATCCCGAGTCCCTGTTACGCCACTGATCTATATATCTTTACGATAAGCGATACCTTTTTATTCGTTATTTTGTAAAAAAAAAAAAATTTGAATCCTCCCCGAAATTAAATTCTGGCTACGTCCTTGTGCGGCTGACCACATTTCCAGGTGGGGACCTTGAATGAAATTTCAAAGCTGAAACAAAAGGGGTGACATGATAGTGGGGAACTACTAAATCACACCTGCTCTTTCAAGAAATTTATATTCTGCAAATGGGTTTTTCATTTAAAAGGAACCCACAGTAAGTGCCCCTTCGATTTTGTTTTTTTTTTTGAAAAAGCCAAAATAAGGAAATGCATGTCTCTGCATTCGTGACAATGTGGCTTATTTTCGGAGATGTAATTTTAAAGATTTTGCATCCGATGAGCTTAAAATATATCCGCAAGGCAATCGGTAGCCTAGTTGGTAAGTTACCGGCCTAGCGCTTCGTGTTTTTGCGTTTGTCCGCAGAAATCGATCACTTTAATACGTGTCTTTGTACATATTTATGTATATACTTAGTCTGATTTTGTTCATAAACTTAATAAAAATCACATGTTATGTTAATTGTATGCTTATTGGCAGTGATAATTTCTACTCGAATTTTAATTGCTGATTGTTGAAAAGCAAAAAGTTCCGGTGTAGCCATGCAGCCTGTTAAGTAGATCCTGAACACTAACGTTTT
Organism: Dysdera silvatica; assembly: GCA_006491805.2. NCBI lineage: Eukaryota > Metazoa > Arthropoda > Arachnida > Araneae > Dysderidae > Dysdera > Dysdera silvatica. Next base: position 12,148,103 of record QLNU02013614.1, read on the forward strand.
TACAAATGACGGCACCTCTTCTACTGTTGAAGTAATTCCACCTCATTGTACCCCATACTGTTAACCTCGTGATGTGTACTTCCTTCAAGTAAATTTCATTAATAATTATGACTGAAAAGGGTAATGACAAAATAAGACGAATTAACGCAGTTTTCGTTTTTATTTAATGGAATTGTTAAACGTTTTCAGAAAAATCTTTCAATCCTTAGAGACCAAAACTGCGTTATTGGTGCAATTCCATCCTTTCATCAGATTCCATCTCTTCACATGCTTGAGTACGCAAATTTTATAAAAGTTATATTCACATAAAAACTTACAGCTAACTCCTCAACTTTTTGTACCTTTACAACTCTTCAATTAAATGTTAAAATTCGTGTAAAAATTATAACTGCGAAAAATAGCACAGAATTAAATGTAATTATGAATTTTACAAACGATTAGATTTTGTAGATAATATTTATCTTTACATATTTTAGTGAAAATAAGTTTAAGTGATCGATTTCCGCGGGCATTAAACGCAAACACACGAAGTACTAGGCCGGTAACTTACCAACTAAGCTACCGATTAGTTTGCAAAGGATGTCTTATTATAAGCTCATATATGGGATGAAAAATCTTTAAAAATTCATATCTCCGAAAATAAGCCGCATTGCACGAATGTCGAGACACGCACTTCCTTATTTTGGCTATACTTTCATCAAAAATTTCAACTCACTGGGGGTTCCCCATGTGAGTGGATTTGTTCTATAAAGTTTATATTTGTATTCGTCATAAGACAATGTATTCGGTAAAACTTTAATTCAACAAAAAAATCCTTAAATTTTATCTTCTATTAAAAGATCTACAATTTGCTCCATATTTTCGTTCTATATAATTTCGTTCATTAACTACTTGTTTCTCGATGGTTTTCGTATAAATCAATACATTTTAAAAATTTTACCTTCGTTCACCAGAATACTGTGCTTCTAACAGCGTACACAAAATGTTGGTAAGGGGATTATAGGCTCAATGGAAGGGATTAGAGCTAAAACTCATTCCTATTTTAAATGGGCGTTGTAATCCATTGCAATGAAATTTCGTAAATCTCCTCTACTTAAGCCAGTGGCTTCTGATAAATCTCGAATCATTTTCGCTACGAAACTTGAATTTCGAATTTAACTCGACTTGCTTACCCCATACAATTGGCCCTCAACCCCGCTTTATGGTTATTTAGATGAAAGCGGGGGGAGTTCGGTCTCGGCTCTGGCGTGCGGATGTCTTTTCTCCACTCTTCGGGCAGGCGGGTGTTGGTTCCGGCTCGCTTAAGACGGAGTGATTGGGATATTCACTTTGGCCGCCGGGCGGCGGTGGATGGATGCCTGCTTCTGCTATTCTGGGACCGGACTCCGCCCTCCCTCGTAATTCGGACTTCGTCGCTAGGGCCGTGCTTGGCCTTCTGTCCATGACGGGCGTTCGCCATTGTCTTCGTCCGCTGCGATCGCTTGGGGGCCAGCTTTCGCAAACAGTGGATGATACTTTGGCATGTAATGCCTGTCCGGATTATGCTGGTCTCGTGCGCCCTGGTTGCGGGGAATGATTTTCTCCTGTTCTCTGCCGCTCGCGGCACCTCACCCACTCAACGGTGTCCGGTGGTCTCCTGTAGGAATACCGGCCGGCCCGGGGTGTTCTTCCGCGCCATCCATCTATTTCGGCCGCTCTTCGGGGCGGACTGATCGTGGGTGGTCTCCGGTCGACGTTGAATGACGACAATCATGTGAGCTGTGCGTCTCTGTACGCCTGTTTCGATCGACATAACATTTGACTAAAGCCTGTCTGGGAATACAGCGCTGCCCCCTTCGGCGGCCACCCTTCCCATTAATCTCCTTGCACAAACCACCCATCAGATAAAACAAATTAGCATTATGTCACAACGCTTGTGCCAGCTAATGTGCAATGGGAAGTAAAATTAAAAATATATAAAGTTGAAAAATAAATATTTATTTACGAATATTTTAAATACAATTACTTTAATTTTTCTTATCTACTTTTGATTACTTTTAATATAGTAACTTGAATTTAGCTGTCTTGGAAGTTGTAGTTAAAATATTTTAGAAATTATAAACGTAAAGCAACGTTAAGTTTCAGCCTCGCGATCCTAAAACAGAAAAAAAAAAAATCTTGTTCTTACGTATTGCATACCTTTTATTTCGTTAAGTTCTTGATGTCACGGCGACTCAAACGCTGATAAACGTTGTCACAAACAAATGAACTATTGCCATTTGCAATGGAATTATCAGAGGTAGATGTACTGGCGGACCCAGTGGGGGGCGATGGGGTGATCGCCCTCCCCTTGAATCCAGCGCATATACATCATGGAAAACAAAATTGAGTACGGGACACTTAACGAAAAACAGGAATCAAACGGATCACCCCACGTGAAGCTTCTGAATCACACTTGAGTTGACGTTTGGACTAAAGGCATGTGGAGTCCAAACCGTAGGCAGCGGCCACAAAGATTATATTGGGCAACAGGAGGGGGGAAAAGCAAAGCGTACGTCTCGGCCAGTATGAAGAGCCTACTCCTTGGGCGTATGTTGTACGCTTTGGCCTTCCTTTGAGGACTTTGACTGGTCGAAGCGCATACGTTATTCCAAAGGGTTAATCAAATTCCCCAGAATTGTCCACCTATCCCTAGACCTGTAAGCGGTCCCTAAGGGTTGCCTTTTCATACTGGTAAATCCACGTGTAACTTTCAGGGACTATTTAGTTAGTTTGAATTTGTCGTTCTTGACCAGGCAAAATCAATCAAATCAAGCTGAGTCATTCGTATTAAGGAAATTTGTCTAAAATCCGTAATACTACATTATAAATAAGATTAAATGGATTTAAGATAAGGTTGGATTTAAGCACGGAATTGAAAAGCAGGGAAAAACACTTTTCATTTAGTATAGGAACTTTCTTACAAAGCTGAAATCTTTGTCAAGTTTTAAGTAAAATATTTAGATTGGTATTCCTGTAAACATTTACCTTCACGGTAAAAAAGGCTGTGGAAAGTGAAAATCTAATCTGCATGAGAACCTTTCATACAATAGGGCATCAGCAATATGTTTAAATATTTAACTGGCTCTGTACGCTTCCCAATTTCGAATGAAATTATGTCTAAACTTATGAATGGGTTAAAGAATTTGGGAGTATATTGCGATTAACTTCAGAACTTGGTGTTAAGTTTAACGAGTGGGTTTATTATATTAATTCCGGGTGTTACCTGCACGTGATTTCGCATGTTAGAAACGTGTGCAAAGATGATTAGCTCATGGGCGTCACTTATGGGTCCTAGTTAAGTAGATTCTTAATTGCACACGTACCAATTAGTTTTAATCGTTTAAAGAACTCTTCAATGAACGTCCAAAGCCCATAAAAAAAATTACTTTACAATAATGTTCATGTTGGCTACTTGTGCCCTGAAAATTAACCTTAATTCGAAGCTTAACTTGCGTCATATTTGCGTACACATTGAGCCCATAAAAATATTAGCTTACTTTACAATAATGTTCATGTTGACTATAAACGTTGGCTACTTGTGCCCTGAAAATTAACCTTAACTCGAAGCTTAACTTGCGTGATATTTGCGTACATGTATTAGTGGCCGCAATCACAAGTTATAAACTAAAGACTTAAATGTTAATACTTTAACTTGCTCAGTACACGTTTTAGGACATTCAGTACGCAGCCCTTGTGTTAATAGCCAAGATTTACCTAAGTAGGGCAAATTATTCCAATTTTCTGAAAGTTGAGATTCACACTAGTATAACTAATACTTCTATCTGTACCTAGAATTTAAATTCACTACTGATAATAAAGCCAGCGTAATAAATTTCCAATAAGTTTCAATGTAGTGCGTAAAAAAAAATTCAAATTTTATGCAGCTGTCTTCACTAACTCAACCTGCAACAACTTCGTGCAGGTAATTTAGCAAATCAGTTACAAATACCTTTTTTAAAATTTAGCTTTTACAATTAACTTGTTAATTGGGGAATAAAACTTTGTGAAACTAGTTTTGTGATATTTAATTTAATATTAAATATTATTTAATTTCAGTGGCATTTATTTTGCAGTGATGTTTAATTTCAATAACGAAAAATGTCGTCATTCGCATTTTGGTAGTCTTCCGGGCATGACGAAAAATGTCGTCATACCCAGTTAACAGGTTAGAATTTATGCTACGATTAACAATTTTTAATTTCACTTATCGCAGATATACAATGGCTTAACTTTAATTTGGATGCGTCTGCTTAAAATTAATTTCACTTGTTCAGTAAGTTTACTTCCTTTCCTTCAAGCGAGTTCTGAATGGCTTATCTCACAATAGAAACTCCTCGGAAGTAGAAAATCGACCCATTTTTACGGCTTAACGACTGATTCTACTTTGATATGCCTTAGGTGTCAAGAAACTTCCGTCAACACGCATATGTAAGTCATTTGGTATTCAGGTAAAAGGGTGAAGCTAGCCAGTGGTGAAAAGCTTTCTTCAATGAGCCTCAGTAAACTGGATACTGACCTGCAGTTAGAGTAGCTGTTCAGCCGTCTGAATCTTGTTGAATCTTGTTGAATCTGGCCCGGGTGGTTGCGGTTATGGAAGTGATAAGCGAGAGGATTAAAGTCTGGGATATTCCCAACTGGGACATCTGGTTTCTAGAACGTGCAGGTTTGGCTTTTATTTCACTGTTTCAAAGTATAATTTCTAGATTTATTCTGAACTATCAATTGGTCTTTTCGGTCCTAATGAGCATTTCTCCATTGAAAACAGATTCAATGTCGCGTTACATCAATCCATGGTAAGCTTTTGTGACTTCCAACTCATCGTTTAAACTTTCGAAGGGATTTATGAAACTCTTAAAGCTAAACACGACTTTCCAAAAAACTTATCGGTGATGCAATGCTTACAAGGGAATCACTTTCGTACTTACAGATAACAGATGATGGTGCTCGACTTCCTGATCACAATTATGTAATGTCTGCTAAAATAACTTTCTATGAACATTTGAAGTCCAAACGTGACTTTCGCTAGGTTTGATATTTTTTAATCGCACTGTATGTGAGCAAAAACAGACTTGGTCTAAAATTATGATGGGTCATGGTATTAAATAAAAATTATCAGGTAATTCAATCTGTAAAAATTTGTGAAAAATGAACTCTTAGCATCGATATTCGACGACAATTTTGAAGGCGACGCCAGATTTTTGAAGTTATTTCGTATTATCTCAACCCATGTCGTTTCTTTTACACCTTTTCCAAAACATCTCATAAGGAAAAGAAACACATGACTATATAAGCATGCATACATGAGTGAGTAAATGAAAGATATGTATGAAACATGAGTATTCACGAGATGCGTGAATATGAGGAATAATGAATGAGTGGATAAATGATGCTTCTTGAATAATGAAAAGCTGCTATATTTAGGCAACCTGGATGTGGTCATTGCATATCACATGCTGTTGCAACCATGGAATTTAAAAAAATTGTGAACAAAACTTAATAGTAGGCTATTTGAAAATGCATTTATTGTAATTAGAAAAAATGTGAACAAAATTTCATGAAATGTACTTTATTTCATGAAGTTATGTAACCATAAATTGTGGATTAATCGTTGAATTATGCTAAAAATTTTGCAGTTATCCCGACCATTGTTGTATTAAATTTAAAAATTTCCTCAACATTTTTTAATTTTCCGGGATCATGATCGCTATAACAGCACCTAAACCAAGCATATTGTAAAATAGGGCGATATTTTTTAGACTGTAATTGATTGTGAACCAAAGAATGCATTTTTATTATCTCATTTCGATGTCGTATGTCAATATCCATTTCATCGATTGCTATTCTATTGGTTATTTTTTTTTACAAACTTTATATTGTCTAAAGAAATAAACATCCAGCGATTGTATGAGGGATGTTGTTTCGGGGGGTATTTGCAAGGATATACAATTTTCCTGAAAACCTTAATAAGTGTTTGGGTTTGTACTACCTGTCCATGAGTCTAGTAAAACGCAGGAAGGAGGAGACATGATGGGTTTCATACAACATTCTACCCACTCTCATTTTGATTTTGTCCATTTTTCTTGACTCGGAGCATGTAAAATATAAGTTTGGAGGTTGAAATTCCTTTTGACAGTCGGGCTAAATTTTCCCCGCAGCTTCTCTTAAAGTAACATTTTCCCTGTCAGTTTCCCACTCGTTGATATTGTATATGAATGTGTTCTACCAAAATTAGACCCTATTAAAGAAAATGTCTGTTTTTCATCTTTATGCGATAGCTGCCTTTGGTTTGGAAGAAAATAATTAAAACCACTTTGATCAGAGTTAAAAATTTGATGGGGGATAATATTAGCAGTAACATTTGTATGCGAAGTAAGTTATGGCACTATCTTCTGTTCCTCGTTCTGGGTGTATATTTGAGTGATATATTTTGTTACTTTCCGCGCAACTGTTTTAGCTCAGATAATTTTATAACTTGCAGAACATTTAAAACCCTCAAATCCTAACTCTTGGGATTTCAGGATCGCCCATCTTTTCAAATTTGTATCATGAACAGGTAAATAATTTTCCCTAGCTTTTGTAAATCTGGCTAACAGTTCATTTTTTATTATTTTATACTTTTCTATATTTGTGCCCATATTTGATACATATTTTCTAAACCTCGAAATATAAGTAGGGTATTTTACTGTTGGATATCTCCTGTTTGTTTTCTGGAATTTATTTTTTGATAACTGTCAAAATACTGAACAATTGTTTGCATATTTCCTAAACTGAATTTGCCAATTGATCGCCCTTTACAGTAGTTGTATTCGTTAGACTACACTAATATCGCTTCATTGATACGAAAGTCATAATTATCTTCAAAATCTAAACTAATATTTTCACTGACATTTTTATTAAAAATCATTTTCGATTTTCGACAATACTTCCCGACTTTCCTCAAGTTCTTGGTCAGTTATTAATGACGGAAGCGTGTCGTATTTATTAACGACCAAATTCAAAACGGATTGAATTATGTTCACTATATTTTTCATTTTCTCACAATCGGAAACTCGTACAACTATATTGACGTTACACTTGCGGACGAGTTCATATAGCTAGTGGAATGCGAAACTTAAATGTCCCGCCAACTCTTCAAAATTGTCGTCAAATTCGCATGCTGAAAGTAATTTTCATATTAGCTAATTTAAACAGTATAAAAAAAAATTGAATTTATTTTTATCCGTTAAATACGATGATCCTTCATAATCTTACCGACTTCAAACCTGTTTTTGCTCACATAATGATTAAAAACATCAAACCTTACGTAAAACTGTCATTTTTGGACTTCAAATATTCATTGTCATATGATTTTAGTAGACGAATGACTACATAGTACTCGAATGATTACATAGTACTCGACTACCTGATTACTGCACTTTGAGATCAGAAATATGGGAAATATTCGTGAACAGCGGAAGGGGTCCCCTTGTTAGATCGACTTCCTTGAATTCTCAAACGGGTTTAAATCTAATTTTTGAGAATTTGCAAATATCGTTGATATCCCATTAGTCTTTCAATGATTTGTTCCGCAGTGAAAGTACGCGTCTTAACAGTTCAGATATCAAGGACTACAATGTTAAATTTCGATTCCTAAAAACTTGAGCTTAAATTTAATCTCCCAAATTAAAATAGTCGTCCATATTTCTACGTTATTGTAGTAAATGTTAAGCACATATCCAGATTTTACATTTCCCAAGTATCCAGAACTTAAACTCTCGATATTTCCTATTGGCTGACATTACTGCCTGCAATGAACTGTTACCTTTTAAAGTTGGATTCGCATGATGTGTGCATCAGATCCCAGTATCTCGGTCCCAAAAAGCATTTAAATTTCAAAAGAAGCTGTCATTCTACGGAGTTGTAAATCTCAATACTCGCAATGTTAATCTTCTCCCACAAAGCCAATGAAAAATCGCTAGTCCCAACTTGGAATTCTCCAGGATCCCAATTGCCTGGGTATTGCGTAAGATCTCTTGTGAACGCAAATGCCAGGTGGGTATCCGGATATTATTTGCGATGAACTGGGCTAAGTTTTAACTACTGGTAACATTCGAATGCTTCGCCAAGGATGGTAGCGCATTCGAATGCTCATGCGGAGTTACACTTAAGGAGCGTACGTAATTATGAACTGAAGTCGCGTTAAGCTTTCACGGTCCTAGATTACGTTATGTTGTCTTAAAGCGTAAAACCCGTTAGTTCAGAACGCATGGAATTTCATTTAAACTAGTGTCAAATGCTTTGCTCTCTAAATTTTCCATCCCAAAATGACTAGTTCACTTGACAAAGAAATTTTTAAAACTACGCCTATTTGCAAAGCCGTCGGCGCCTGCATTTTGGAAACGTTATGCATATGTCAAACAAGGAAAATTTGTAGTTCCTTCAATAGAAGTAGGAACAGCTGCTCAATTTTTCTTTTTGCACGCCATTGCCATCAGTTCATGTAGATTTGAAATCGGCAAACCGATTCGAATGTGAAAAGTTCAGCTAGCTGTCCATGAAACATGCAACGGTGCTTGTTCTTCGTGTGATGAAATGCTAATCAAATGAAAGGCCCTTCCTTATCGGCATATCTCCAAGGAATTTCATCCTTCGGAAGTTTAAAGTGTTGCTTGAAATATAATCCGGTGCAATTCTTCCCTTTAGCGTGTTAATACACGGAATTATGCGGAGAGTATATCCTTTTGGGATAAACTGCCAATTTACAGAAATTGGTGTTGATTAAAGCCACCCGAGCCTTGTTTCTTAAAGCCTTAAAACTACATATGTCAAACGATTATTAATAAGTAATCAGATTCTACCAATCTCTGCAGATGAACAAAATGATTTATGGTTGAACGAATCACTCTAACAAAATCCCAAATGCTCAATCGGTATGTCTAATCGCTGCATTTCAACTAATTACGTAAAACTCCCTCTTTCATGTAGATTCGATGGTGGTACATGTATTAGAAAACGAGCTAGTTTTCTCAGTATCTCATCTTGTACGATACACGAAATTACCTTTTCAGGCTAATAAGGCTGACCATCCCTTGTGTGATTTCAAAGCCATTTTCATAAAAGACAATTGCAGGGAGAATAACTGTCAAAACACAAATTTCCATAATTTATATCATCCAACGTCAAGTGCACTCTTCAGAACGGTTCTAGTTAAATTCAATTCGTGGTTCCGTGTCGCTTGGCTGGTTTCGTCACGCTGTAACGCACCTACGTCGTGCCGTAACTCTCAAGTACAAAAAGCAATCCTAGAGCTATTGGGGGGAAATAACTAGCCAATGGTCGTCTTCATCCTAGACTAAACTGCTGAACTCTATGCTGAATGTTCCTCAATGTAGCATGAAGTGGCAATGAATCATTTTGCTTACTCGGTGGGAACTGAATAATAGCTCTTCCGTACGTGATTCAGACAAGTTGAGCTTTTACCTAATCTTGATTAGTTACGTTGAGCAGTCTTGAAATGAAACTCTACGCTATCGGTAGCTTGAACGTGTTGGAATGTGTCTACGGAAAATGTAGCTAACAAAATTATCCTTCGTTGAGTCCCGTATGAAGGCTTAAGGACATCTGTAGGCTAAGAACTAGTATACAAGTGGGCAGGGAATTTACTAGGTTATTTCAATGACCTTAACGTTTAACTGTCTAAATTTCTCTTCAAAGTTGAATGTAAAGTCTCAAATTTCACTTGCCTTTGGTCATTTAAGGTGCAAACCAAACCTCGTAAAATCGAAAATAAACTGCAAATTATGATTAACAAAGTTCCATGGTAAGCCCAGTATGAAACTGTTCCTCTAAGTGAAGTTGTAATGCACACGAGGACAGTAATTTTACTTTCAATTACCGGAACTCTGTTCAATCAGTACTGGGTTTAACGTATTGCAAGCATTGACCCCTGTATAAAAACTTGGTTCATGGCGCTCGGTGTGGGTCCAAAATTTGGCACCAACCCTTCTAAACTTCAAAATACTTCCTTCTGTAGCGCAGTTTATTTCTAGGGATCTCAATAGGCTGGCTACTGAATATTAAAAAGATACTAATTACGACGGAAAGCCACGATATTCTTACAACAAATAAGATGCAATTAACTCACAAGTACTTGTTAAAAAATTAAAATTTTGACTAATAAAAATTAAAGCCTTGTATAAGTTTCAATAATCTGGAATGCCCTGTGTACAATCAAATAAGTTCATCCATTTAAATGTAGTTTCTATTTCCTAATTTCTTACTTCCAGTATCATATGAAAAATCAGTATACGTGTATTCATTCTGTATTGACCTAAACTTATTTCAGCAAACTCGTGGGAGTAAACGTTACATACAGACTTCAGAAAACATACAAAACGGAAGTTTTATTTATTGAAATTTAAGCTTGGCTGATTAAATTGGATTTGTCCTTAAATGCACTGCAGGGACATCAAACCATTTCGTCGCGTCCTTAGCTTGGCCCCCCAGTGCGGCGGCACCAGTCGCACCGCCATCAACCTAGTGATACACTGGTCACTGTATAGTATTTCCACGCTTACGACAAATGTAAGTCAATTGAAATTTTAATTCCAATTAAAGTTTGGTATTTGTGAACTACAAAATTTTAAATGTTGGGTTCAAATCTCTATCCTGACCTAAGCATTTAGAAGGAATTATGAAGTTAAATCAACCGAGCTTGTCTTTAAAGCATATACAGTTTTCTCAGGGAACTACTATATAAAACCTTAGTGTCTTGCTTAACGGTTTGAACTTTGTGTGTTTTCGGTAACAATATTAGTTTCTTGGTTTACTTCAAAGTTGTACAGTTTCATTATCAACGTAGTGGTTTGAAAATATGAACAGTTTTAAACACTTCCGGACAATCTGAATTTTTTTAAATCAAAGTTCACTTATCCGAGACAGTTCACCCTTTTAAAGGTTTATTATAGCTCAACTTTCGAATTCCTGTAACCAGGGATATTAACGTCTTATGATTCTTCTCGTAAATTGGAGACTAATGGTTCATCAGACCCTGACTGACACGGAAATTCTTTAACCTCCATAACTGTTAATACCTCAATGTTCCTTTATCTAGTAACATTTACTCTTGAACATGTAGACATCAGATGACTCAGCATGTAAACTTGAGTATTTATTGGAACGTGATGCAGCGGTTTCTCCACACGCCACCTTTTTGCGAACATCATTTTTAACAGCTGATTAAAAGGCGAATTCTTGCAAGCCAGTTTCAGTGAAGCGTTCGAGATGGCTGAAGGGTTCTTCTGAACTTTATTCGGCAGGTAGTCGTCCAAGAACGTGCTTCCGCATATCTGAGTAACAGCGGTCGCATGTGTTGGAGAAAAATCTTCCTCTTTCCCAGCGTGAACAGTCTTTTTAACCCGATTTTCGCAGTTCTTGTCAGGTTTGTTATCGCTGTTGCAGGTCTGTAGCTCGTTTAGCAGTGTGCATGGAAAGGTTTCAACCTCTTCTGCCTGCTTTATAAAACGACTGCGAATTAACTTCGCTCTGTAAACACCGCACTATAATATGCAAACTGGAAAATCTATTTCGATGGATTTTAATACTTGTACAATGAAAACATAAATTTATAATTTGGGAGTTTAAGCGTTACGCTTACCAAATGTGATAGTTATATATTGCTTGGCCTCAAGCAAACTACACTGAAATTGAGGCTAAAGTGGTTATAAGCATGGCCTAATGTCTGATCTGGAAATATTGATCTGATGCATATTGAACATAAGTCAGGTTCAAAGATCTAGAGTAGCGGTCGCCAACCGGTGGTCCGTGGACCACTGATGACCCGCGAGAAAAATCTGGTCCGCAGAGAAGGTTGGACATTATTTGACTTTTTAGTTTATTAATAAAACAAAACCTAAAACTCATCCTGAACGACAATTTTCGCCTTTATGTTGCACGAAATGTTGTCCGCTGGATTTAGTTTTGAATTAAATGATCAGTGAGGTCCGAAAGGTTGGTGACCGCTGTTTTAGAGCTACGGTTCTTTAACTGTTGTCCGCGAATCTCCCAATGTTCCATAAAGGTTCGGTAAAATCCTTAGAAGAGCATTCGCTCGTTTAATACTAAAAATTAAGGGAACGAAAAATTCCTTCGTGAAATGGAACACTAGAAACGTGCGCGATAAAAATTCCGGGCTTTAAACTTCGAATTCTTGGGTCCGCTGTCTAGGACAGTTAAAGAATCTTTTGCAGAGTAAAGTTAGTTGGGACTGTGAAGGACATGCTGCTTTAATGTCCGATTAATGGAATTTCTCATGACTATTGTAAGACATTGATTATAATGCCACATTCCAGCTCTTCAAGCTACCGAATTCTTGGAACAAATAATTCTGCGCATTCCAGGCTACTTCGCCAATAGAATTAAAACCATAAATTGATGGTCCCCCACCCCGGGGGGCTACTGGAGTGAAAAGGTTAAAGGAGAAACTGAAGATGGGTTTCGTTGCTTTGACTTCCGAATTTGTTTCAATCAAAAATTTTACGGTTTTAAAACTTAAGATCCCTTTTCAATGGGATTTGTGTTTGAAATTTGCGCATTTTTGATCTGGACAAAGAAGCAATGTCGACGAAATGTCAGAAAATTAGTCAAAGGCTCCTATAAAAATAAAGGACTTTTCGAATTCCTAATTGTTCCGTAAAATACTTCCCTTCTGCATCTTGAACTTAGTACGGAAACCATACTATTCTCCCCACTCTACAAAAAAAAAAAATCCTACTTTCCCCGCGCCATAAATTCAATTAACTTTTGAATAAGCTACATTTACTGTTTCTGTTCTACAGAACTGTTTCAGTAACTTGTCTTAAAATGTAATTACTTTATCAAAAGCTTAAGGCATGCAGGTAAACTAAAATTCTCTCACCAAGAACTTCAGGTTCTCAATTCAATTAAACAGCAGTTTTATGAACGGTAACTTCGTAAGACACTTCCAGAAATGTAATGCTTTTGGTCTTAAATACCGTGAATTCCAAAATCTTAAGTGTAATATCTTGAATCTTTGTGCTCTAGTCCTTGACACCATCAAATATGAATGTTCCTAATTCATATGGTAATACAATGGTATATCCAACGTTTTCCAGTCCCGACAGATGTATCACGTTATTTGTCTACAACACTATTCCCGATCTTCTCGGGATCGTTGTAGGCGGATTTTACAATACGTGCTTATGAATTGTAAATAGAATACGGATATTAATAACGTTAGTACCTTGTCCACTTTTAGAATTAAGGTGTGGCATTTTGAAATACGTAAATACTTAAAATACTTTACCATATTTCGTTAATTTGAAAGATGCATTTACATTTCTTCAATGGCCCTGCACTATACCACCGCAGGGCCATTTCTTCAATGGCCCTGCGGTGGTATAGTGCGGTAACGCGTTCGCCCAGTGCGCCGTTAACTCGGGTTCGACTCCCAACAGTACACAAAGAACGCTCGCACTGCTCACTGTAGTCCGGGGTTTGGTTCCCTAGGCCTGAAGAGGTTCGGATTCCTCGGAAAACATTAGGTCCCGGCGCAGCATGACCATTGTAGTCTTTGAGCCGTAAAACCAAACATTTAACTAAACATAAAGTACTTTAAACCAGAACTTCTAACGTGTGAACTTAAGTTTCGGACCTTAATACTAACGAATTCTACTCATTGAATCTCTAGCTTGAAGTCATTGGTATTGAAGGAATACAGTAGTTCATCCAGTTGAAAAGGTTAATATAGTTTCAATGACGTAACGAACTCACTTCAGTGGCTTAACGTACTAAGCTATCTTCCCATTAAACCGGGTTCGATTCAAATGGTAGCGTTGTGCGCATGCCTACTACCACCGTAATAGGGTTCGTTCCCTAGAGAAAAAATGGGATTCCACGGCCACTAGGGGGTCCCCGTGCATAGAATTGAACGGTCTGCTTATAGACATGAAAGAATCCGTTATTTAGAGAACGGTTCATTGGAAAATAACCAGATTAGGCAGATGTAATTCTGAAAATCCCTTGTGGGTATCTACTTGGGATCTTCGGTGCTTAATGTTATATCCAATAGCTTAAGTGTTATATTCGATAATGGATAATATTCAATAAAGGGTATCTAATGTTACATTTAATAGCCTTGGGCTACGTATGGAATCAACTATAATCTGTACACGGCCCAACAGTGGTATTCTAGTGTTTATAAGAGTTGAATACTACGCAAATAATTATATAAAAAATATACACGAATTGTTTATTTTAATGTATTCCAGTATGCCATGAACTACACTAGAGGCAAAGCTAATCTGGTAAGTTAATAAGGCGCAAAGCAGTAAGATTCCGCCAGTTCGATATAGTTTGCTCTTTTTTTGCGTTAACAGATTTGATACGCTTCGGACAAAGCATTAGAATAATGCTCAAAACAGGCATATTTGTGCATGTTGTGTATTTAATCTAACACTTAAATTTAAGAATCATATCGAGCACTGACATCATTCACTCAAGTAACTGACCACTCACTTTGTTCGCTTGGCGGGAAATTTAGCGGATGGAATTTTGGCAACCGCATTTTTCTGCATTACAGATTAGGGGATAGCCTAACATTGTGTGTTCTCATTTTTCTCCAATTCTCAAATGAATAGCCGTTATACGGGCGTGAACAAGTCGCTGTAGCCTTGACAGTGTACCAGATTAGCTTTGCCGCAACTAGTGTCTCCAACGGTATCAAAAGTATGAACGCAAACTCCTCAATTTAGTTCGAAAGTTGGCTCCGCAAGTCAAAAGTTCAAATTCTTCGGCAAATGTCTAGTTCCGGATCAGAATGATCTTCGTTCTTGCGCCGTAGAAAATCCTCCTTTGGCGCAGAATGGCCCTTATTTACCTTGCGCCATGGAAGTACAGCCAAGAAATCCTTCAGTACTTATGCATCTTAAGGTTCAATACTTAACGAGATAACGTTGCTTGAACCTTTTCACTGCACCTTATCTCGTACGATCGTGTTAATGCAGACAATGATTTCTGAATGCACTACAGTTCAGAGATCTAATACGCAATAGAACTTCCCAAATCTTAAGATTTAATATTTGAAGAGCCTGAAACAAACCAGTTTAAAGTAGTAGCTATTCAATAACAAACGTTACACGTGGCCAGTTTGACCTTCCCGTTGGCTGTACTTTCAGCGCGTGTGCAAACAATCCTTGCGTCGTAAAATGACTACTATAATATGTAACGAAACTTTATTTGCAACAAGATTTATTGCAATACCAGCTGCTAATTACGCAAGGACTTCTTTTCTAAACGAATTCTAACTTTACGCTAGTGGCACCAGTTTTGATTCGTCTTCATACGAATTACTTGCTAAATATAGAAACCGTTCTAAATGGTACGTTCGAACAAAGCTGTTAAATGGAGCCCGATAACAAAGGTAATTACGACTACGAAGACTACTTTGAAACCACTTCCGTACCACCTTGAGTAAATGAAACATCCAGCGTAAACTTCCTAGTGATGCAAATAACTCTAACCTGTTTCGTACTCCGATGACCCAAAATTGTTTTTGCAATCTGAATTGTGAATTTTGCGTTTAGTAATCGAAAGTGGGGATGTAGTCACAGCAGCAACCAGGTCTTCAGATTGCTGACAGAAAGTTTCACAACTTCAAGTTATACATATTAAAAAAAAAATTGTCAAGGACTCGGAAGTTCGGTTGTTGAACTTGGAATCAAATTTTCGGTGTATTCGTCTCAACTCGTCAGTCCAATGTAGACTCGCAGGAACTCCAATTGTTGGATATGAAACATTCATGCCGAGATGCCCGAAGATCTTAATAGTACGATCCCTATAAACTCCATATATTTAGCCATGTTTTCTAAAATACAAATGGAGTACAGGAGTTCCTCCCCCTCTCAACCTAATGGCGTATTAGCCAGAACTTACAATTTAGAGTTCGTACTTTAAATTTTAATGTTTCTAAATTTATGAAGGTTGATTCATGACGTAGTAATTCCGTTAAGTCTATGGAATTACCTCCATATTGAATTAAACACTTGCGGTACTATTGCATTGGCGGCACTGAGCAAGCAAGGTGGGAAACAATCGTTCATTCTGGAGACGTAGTCAGACCTTGATAATCTTTAATGTCAGTATCTCGCAAATTAGTAACAATGCTCGGCGTAAACAACTTGAAATAAAACATTTAAATGGAAATTTGGGATTCCCGTTGGTAATTTTGGGATCAATTCAAAAATCCTTCAGTATTTGACTACTTCAGCTCTAGTTCGATTCTTGAAGAGCAGTTATGCATAATTGTATGGTAGGTTTGAAGTTAAGATAAATGATAACTTTTGTCCCAAATGACTTGCAATCTTGACATATAAAACGCATTCGTAAGTGAACTGAAACCCTTGCATTCTTTTCAGATCCCAGAGTTCAAAACTGGACGTTCATGAAGAGTCCTGCAGCCACGATAACGATATGCTTGTCATATGTAGCTTTCGTTAAAGTAATTGGACCGCAAATTATGAAGTACAGATCACCTCTCAACATTAGGTGGCTGATGATACTCTATAACTTCGCTATGGTCATAATAAGCACGTACATCTTCATGAAGGTAACATGTTTTAATATACATTTTGACTACTCGAATCTTGGCTCATTGTTTATCTAACGTTGCTTCTGCATAAATTGTACCCCTTCATATAACAGTAAGTTTCATTCAATTTCCGTTTTTCTTCTGGACAAAATGGCGCTTTGTTCAAGAAAGCGTTTGAAGTACTTGAAGCTCCCAAAAAATTTAATCAGCATGGCGATATAACGTGAACAGACTTCAAAATACCCATAGGTCTAGAATGGTATCGTTGAATTTGGATCAAATTCCAGGCAACAGCAAAATTTGTACTTCAAAGTTCGGTAACAGGAATTTTTGAAATTCTGAAGGAAGCAATGTGTAAGCCTTTTAACCCATGTAAGACTTGCAAATGATGCTAAGTAACTCAGCGGTAATTCATAATCCTCAAGTCATTGCACTCCCATGAAAATACTGTGATTTCCACGGAAATACGAATACATATTTGCTTAAGACTGAGTTCTTACCTTGGTTATTTACGCCAGAGATTTAAAGAATTGAGCTTGACTAGTCACTCGTGGGTAACTTACTTGCATGGTAATAAATTTCGTATTTAAAATCTGTACAGCAACTTGAGTTATGACGAATGTCACGAGACCTGCGGATTATCATTGCTGTAGCCACTTATTTCATGCAACGAAATTGAATCACTTCGGCAATGGTCGTGAATTCAGTGCAGATCCACTGTACTCAACATGCCGCTCTGAGTTTAAGATCGCATCGATGTCTACATTTAAAACTTTAAGATTTAGTTCCCAACGGTTCCTTTAAATTCACTGTTTTTAATAGTATTAAATCGCTAGAATACATCGTTCATTTTACTCTAAATACTTACCATGATTTTAACCTCCCATTTTAAAACCACATACGGTTTCCTTGTTTGGTATAGAATGACCCTTTGACCATGAAGATGCAACAGATCCGATAAAACGCAACTACCATAACTACAGTGCTATAGAAGCAGGTTTCTCTACTATAAGTGGGCCCCTAGAGGTTATAATTACTTTCTGAACCGCTAGATATAACTTTACTTCCCTTGAACATGGTTTGTGTCTATTCGGATGTCACTTCAAGTCGTCAGTCCCATTACAGAATAACTCGCAGCGCATCCTTAGGTCCGAAAAACAGACTTCAATCGCTTGCAGTCTTTACTTATCCGTATTCAATTACCTAGACTTGTCAGGTTTCCTCGGATAGCTATAGGTCCTGGCGCAACATGTTCTTAGCTATCCCTACTAGGCATGGGCGAAATTGTTCATTGATAACGATTCTACGACCCTCTAAGACGGGCAAAATCACCATTGATTCGATTAAAAGTTTCAGATCTAGACCTTCCGCTATGCAGCAAGTTTGTCTTGTGCTGCCGATGATTTCAGGCTAAACAGATTGTGGATCTAATCGTTTACTGTCTTTTCAGCTTGGTATGTATGGATGGTTTGGAAAATATAATTGGAAGTGTCAACCAGTAGATTACTCAGCCAACCCAGATGCAACAGCAGTAAGTCTTTCTACTAAACTTCGTTGTGGAAGCTTCGAAATTTAGTTTCTTTAATTGCAAAACATCATTACTTAATGCTTCAATTCGGTACTTTCAGATGGCAAACCTTGCATGGTGGTATTACCTCTCAAAGTTCTTGGAATTCACAGATACAGTAAGTTGGACAAATTTTGATTTTCTTTTATTGCAAATTAATAACTTACTATTAATTTTCTAATGGTTAGTTTCCTAGGACGTAACCGGTTGAGTTCTGGGTTGAAGGTAAGTCCTGGCCCGTACTGTTCTTGCGCCGCGAAAATCAAACCTATCGCAAATTTCAGCTTAAGAACTAATAAAGCTTGTCATGGATTTTAATATACTGTGGAATAACATGGTTTAGAGGTCGCGTCGAATACACAATCTCGTTTCTTAAAACCAATGAGCAGGGCAAGAGTCCAAAAAGTGGAATGTGCATTCGACATGGGCGCCAGATTTGAAGGGACTATAAAAAAAAATAAGCCATTTTGAGGTTGTGAAACAAAATTCAATTCAAATTACTGTAATGGACCACTGCGATCTGTAAGCAGCCAAGCGTTTCTCGACCATCGGTCAAACTACGGCCAAAATGGTACTCCAATTTTTATTTCACAAATTGATGGTACTCCAATTTTTATTTCACATTGATCCAGTGCTATAATTTAAAATTGGCATGCAATATTTCATGCGAACTAGGTCGTAATTGACATAATTTTAACGTAAACTCGAACACTTAAAGTTGTTTGAAACTACATCCCGAGGAAGGTCGTCCGCTTTCGAATTATACTTCATGATTTCGCCGTGTCGTTAGCGTTATGGGTAGATCACAACGGTATATGTAGTACGGTGACCTTTTCACTTCATGAAGTTCATAGTCGTTAAAAACAGAAGTTTTTGTAAATGAACTTGTTCGTTAATGCGGAACTACTTTTCAACGTAGCAATTTGCAAATGTCTGCTTATCGTAATGTGCCCTGCAACTCTTCCTCTAAAGCAACTCGCGACGGTTTCACTATTTGATCTAACTTCATACATCTCTGGAATAAGCGGCATTACGAGAAAATTTGTAAAAATATTATACAAAGTTTCGATCACCTTTTGGATACAGATGACGCAGTGGTAACTCATTTGGTTTCCATGCGCTTACGCAAGCTTGGTTCCGGCTGGTATACATGTTTCCTGAATTAAAAAAAACAAATTTCTTTTACTACAGATTCCTTGGAGACATAGGCGTAGCCAGGGGGGTTTTGGGGGTTGTAACCCCCCATCGCAATGAAATTTTGTATATTTAACATAGGAATGAGTTGTAGCTCTGTAACCCCCCATTGAGCCTATAACCTCCTTATGAACTTGCTGCTTGAGCTCTTGCCACGACAATCTTTACTGTCTTCAAGACCATGAAACTAGCCCTTATGCTTAGTTTAGTCTCCATGCTTAGTAACCGAATTGTATTTCCTGTTTCAACAGAATTATAAAGTAGGAAATGGATGCCTTGTTTTCTTTACAGCACTTTACTGAATTTTTTCAGCATCAACGTTTTATGGAGTAAATGACTAAGTTAAGCAACATTATGAAATGACAGGCATTATCGTAACATGTATGTGTAGTGGTCAAAGTTCTAGTTTCCAGCTACGAAACGTTGATGCTGAAAAAATAAGCGGTTTAAGTGTACGGCCTTCAAAATCGCCATGCGTAAAAACAAAACACGCATTTTATGGAAGTTGTCCTTGTAATGCTACTGTTTAAGAATTGCTTCACTTTCAGGTTTTCTTCGTTTTGAGAAAAAAGTTTGGACACATCTCAACCCTGCATGTTATTCATCATGGTATCATGCCAATGAGCGTTTGGTGGGGCGTCAAGTTTACACCAGGTACGTAACTCTACGTGGCGTAGAGGCTTCGAAAGTAAGGCACCTTCAAGTATTCATCACCCCCTCCCCTAAATGAAACAAATTCATGCATATATAAATTCTTTATTCGATGAGAAGATGAACACCTGAAGATGGCCTTTACTTCTAAAGTCACGCTACATCACCTACAATAATCTAACTCAAATCTTCGCATCAATTTGAGATTACGCATAATAAAACTTTGCAATTTTGTTTCAGGTGGACACAGTACATTTTTTGCCTTTGTTAATAGCTTAGTTCACATAGTGATGTACTTCTACTATGGCCTTGCTGCCATTGGACCTCAGATGAATAAATTCCTCTGGTGGAAAAAATACATGACTGCATTTCAAATGGTTAGTAAAGTTCATTTTCTGAACGTTTCTTAATGTACAGTGTTTCAAAATGGAAGAAACTTGCAGGGAAGGTAGTTTTCCATCAGAATACATGGTCACAAGCGAAGAGGTTTAGTGCTAGAGGGACCTTTCAAGTGAATGTTTAAAAGCAGTGGTAACATGGAAGGTCAATACTCGAAATAGACAACAATGACTACAATACGTACTGTCTAGTCTCAGTAATGGCAAGAGCCAAGGCTTTACCGAAAGCGCTTCTCATACATTCGTTCCCTATCGTGTTGTCTCGCTTGCACCGCAAACTGTCTGAAAAGGGATCCTTTAGTGCTGCAATGCACGATACAAGTGGCAGTACGCCGGCCACGTCAGAAGATACTACCAGAGAGGATTAATGTTCGTGCATGTGATCTAACCTCGTACATTTAGTGTTCGCAATTTTGATTTAATTTCGTCATGTCAAGCAGTTCACGTTTGTCTTCGGGTAGTTTCAGCCAAAGCTAAATAGAAGGGCGCAACGCCCTGCGGTACCTATTAAGCGTCCTGCCCTTCACTTAGACCGCCCTTGTACTCGCATCCCTCATACAGATTGGGGTGGTGCGGATTAGTGTAGCGGATTGATGTTAATTGAAACCCGCTAAATTTACATATTCGATCTTGTGCAATTTCCTTCCACTTGTTTTTATATAAATTGCAGAGAGCGGTACAGTTCTGTAGCTTTTATGGAGCGAAAATTTCTGCCGAAATATTTGTTTCTGCTACAAAACTCCAGGAATTTGTTAATGCGCATAGATGGCGCTGCGATTTATGGTTAATTTCGGCAACGAAAATACAAGCTAAAATTAAGATGTAATTCACTGAACCAGAAAACTGTTTAATAAAGAACGTACTTAAATATAAATATTATTGAAAATGTGAAGAATTTCACGGTACAAATTTAGCCTATAGTATATTTATTTTAATTTATTTGCATCCCTTTAAAGCTTTGTTTAGATTCATGCCCATCCTGTCTTTGCATTGTATAAGACGGCATATGCGTAAAGAAATGGAAAGCGCCCTATATCGCGTAACCTTTTCACTTGCGACCATCAGTTCTCGAAAAACGTTTGTTACGACCTGGCGCAGTGCAGCAACGCGTTCGCCTAGTGCGCCATTAGCCCGGATTCGACTCCTAGCACTGTTGAGATCTGAGTACGCATTCTGAAGGCCTACGGAACTAAATCTAACTACAGTGCGATCAGAGTTCGCGTTCTTAAGAGGTTCGTATTTCTCAATCTTAAATCCAGAGGTTCGGATTCCTCGGAAAACAGGACTCGGCGCAGAAAAACCATTGTAGCCCTTGAGCCGTAAAACTACAAACTATTACGATCCCTAGAAGTTCATGAGATTCGAAGAATACTGTATACTAAGGAATATTCAGTATTAAGGTATACAGTATTCGAAGCATACTGTATACCTTAATACTGAATATTCCTTAGTAGAACGTTATGCCTGAAAAAAAGAGTAGTTATTGAAATGACATTCTTTAGGTACTCTTCCTATTCTGAACTCTCCCCAAAAGTTTAAAATTAAGATTGCATCAAACAAGTCAACTAAGTGATTCGGGATATTGCTTTCTGTGGAGTAGTCCTCGTGTAAAATAAATGAACATTTTAATATTTATGGTAATTACAGGTTATAAGCTCTAAAAATGTCTGCAGTACTAAAGCTGCTTTGCACAGTCTTCTGTAACAGTTATTGAAGTTTGTCTTTCAAAACACTGAAGTCTTTAAATATAACCCTTCAACGAAAACTCTTTTCGTGAAACTAAACCCCTTAATGAAATATTAAGAACATTTATAGCGAAAAAAATAAAATCAAGTTTTGAGGAAAATGGTAATCTGCCTTCATAGATTTCTTGTTCTCTAAAACAATTCGTCCTATGTCTTTCTAGGTGCAGTTTATCGCCATCTTCGTACACTCCTTTCAACTGTTGTTCCGGGAATGTGACTACCCACGGGGATTCATGTGGTGGATTGGATTCCATGCTGTTCTCTTCTGGTTCCTCTTCGCAGACTTCTACAAAAATACATATGGTAAAAAGTTCGCTGCTGCCAAACTCCGCGCATATCAAAACGGCCATGCTACCAACGGTATTTCCAATGGCAAGTGCTCTAACGGTTACGTAAATGGTAGCGCTCAAACCAACGGAAAGACACGCTGTAATGGAACATCAAACGGAACATCAAATGGCGTAGCACACAAGCCAGCCCTAAACGGATTTTCCAATGGTAATGCTAATGGAGTTATAGTCCACCGGACAACTAATGACCATACAGACTGAACAACGTAGTGCATGTATTTCTAAATACGCAAAATGTGCCGTTACATCTTGGAGAACGGGAGTGTAGAAGCGCCATTACTACTTGAACAGAATCGTACCTGATTGTAAAGTGTCCTCTACAATTTCTGATTGAATTCCAATGCTGATTCAGCGCTCTCGGAGTAATAGCGTTTTTCACTTCAATTCTCCTCTCGGGACTCGAACTTGACTTCGGCAAGCTCACGAGACAATTCCATCAAATTTTCATATTTATCACTTTACTCAGGTTGGTGGGCCTCGTGTCCTCGCTCCATACCACTCAGCTAAAAGTGAACCAGACTGAATTTTGCTCAACGTTCCTAAAAGGCACCTGCCACAAGCAGCCATCGGTAAACGTTTTAAAATTTTAATTATACTGCCAATAGTACCCTCTACTAAATTTCGCTTTTAGCTGAGTAGTTTCTTGATTACTAATTCGAGTTGTATGTGTCTTAGATGTTCGCAAAGTGCTCTTAAATCTAATCAGTAATGATTTAACTTGTGCAGATTTTAAACTCATTCACATGTAAATAACGTCACGCAGTGGCTGATAAAGATCAAAAATGACTGAATTTTAAAGAATTTTACTCTAATTTTCGTTTAGTGATTTTTACACGCTGTGCCTCTTGTTTTAAGTTACTGTAAACGGCGACCATATCGTTAATGTGTAACAGTTGTTTTCTTGGTGAAAACTTAAACACAAATTCGTAGATTTTTGTTATGATTGTATATTTTCATATTAACTGAAACGAGGCTTTTAGTGTTTTATGCCGAAGTACATAACATTGTATTTGCCAGTTGGTGTCTTAATAAATGTTTATTTGTCTAAATGAATCTGTTTGATTAATGACTTTAGAAAACTTAAAATTTACTAATGCCAATACATTAATTTCCCCACGTAGAATTACAAAACATTCCCAGGTGGCTGTGTTTAACATTTGGCATTCATTCTCCCTGAGAAGAGCGACTATTACAAATTCTAATGCAACTGAATTGTACCGTTTGCATGAAACTTAAAAGAGAAGTGCCAGTCGCACTTCAAAGCGAAACTTGTTCATTACTCGCATGCATTTCATACTATACAAGACAACGTTTCTGTAAAACTTTGAGATTTTCCATGAATTAAATTAACAAAACTTCACACTTAACTGCAAAGCTGTAAGGTGAAGTCTTCAATTAGGGGTAGTATTCACTTCATTTAAATTGCTTGGTGAAAAATAATTGTCTACTGAGTAAACTAACGTATATCTACTCCTGTTTTAATACCTTTCATCCCAGCCATGTAACGTTCTTCTCAATGAGATTTCTCAGACAATAAGAATATTTTATACTTCTCCGTAGTTTTCCCTGTGCAGTGGCATATTTGCGTATGCCTCATATTGTTCCTAGGTGAATTCTAACGTAAAAGAAATTCCTGACAAATGTAAAGAACTATATCGTCTGATTACTCATGACGATAACTTACATATATAAATGCATGAAACGCAAATTTGTATCGCAATTTGTACTTAAAAAAAAAAGTGTTCATTAAAACCACGTTCCCCCTGGTCAACGTGAAGTGAGAAAACGTGTAATTGCAAACTCAAGAGTACATTAACATAGGCTTGTTTTTGGACTGAATTTGACTAAAGGATGCGTTTTTATTTCTTCGCAATCAGTTAATTTTCTTGCAATTTCATTTACACTGACAGTTTGTAATTCTTTAACGCAAACTTGTAATGATAAACTTTTATACGAGGGTGAATCAGTCTTTGCCCCCTATTTCATTAGCCAAAATAAGGTACATACAGGTAATTACAAATATACGTACTATTCTACGTACCTTACACTATTTTTCCACATAGTCCCCACACCGGTTCAGACATTTGTCCCATCGCAGCACTAAATTTGAGATGCCCCTGTGGTAGAATTCGTCCGGCTGACTGTGGAACCACCGTCGGACTGCTGTCTTGGCTTCATCGTTGCACGTGAATCGCTGTCCTGCCAGGAACTTCTTCAACGGACCGAAAACGTGGAAATCACTAGGGGCGAGGGCCGGACTGTATGGCGGGTGGTCCAGACTCTCCCAGTGAAATGACCGGAGCTTGTCAGCGGTACTGATTGTCACATGTGGCCTCGCATTGTTGTGGAGGATAACCATGTTGTCCACATTGAGGATCCCTCAGCGCTTTCGCATGATGTCAGACGTGACAGTGTGGAACAATAACTGTCGGCATTGATGGTTGCACCTTGTGGCATGAAATCCAGCAGGATCGGTTCAGGGCGATCCCAGAAGACCGTTAACATCACTTTCCCAACAGATGGCACTGAACGGAATTTTTTGTCAGAGGCGAACCCGGATGTTTCCACACCATGCTCTGCTGCTTCGATTCCGGCATGAAATGCAGTATCTGCGTTTTATCGCCAGTAACAAAATGGTCCAGGAAACTTTCACCCTCTGCATACCGTTGCAGACGATTCAGTGAAGCAATCATACCCTTGCCTTTCAGCATGTCGTCCAACTTCTTAGGCACCCACAGACATGGTACCTTCTGGTACCCGAAGGACCCGTGAATGATGTAGTAAACACTCCCATACGAAATTCAGAGCTCCCGGGAAATGTATTTGAGGTGCACACGCCGATCCACTTTCACCATTGCATCCACGTGGGAAATGTTGTCGTCAGTCATCGATGAACGCGGCCTCTCCGAACGCTCATTGTCATGCAAGTCTTCACGGCCTTTTGCGAACTCACACTTCTCAAATCGACTCTTGTCCTCCGCATACGTGGGCTGCATTTCCCCTGTGGATTTCGATGTGCGTTCGTCCCGTGCTTCATAGAAAACGAATCGCACTTCGTTGCTCGTTCGCCGTAGACGTGTGAAGCACAACAGCCATTTTCAACAAACAGCAGCACCGTGCCGCGGAGCTACCGGCAGATAAGACCGGGTCGGTCCAAGAAAGGGTCACCGCTAGGAATGAATGTTTACTTCAAATTTACAGCCGTAATTTGGCTAAAAATATTGGCGAAGACTTTGATTCGCCCTCGTAAGTTAAATGAAAACTGTTGCGCTTGGGGAATGTAAAGTTAAATGCAATTATCTGGTTGATTATAGGATGGATCAGATGCGAAGAATCTAAAATAACGCAAAAAGGGATTTAAAATGGGAATTAAGACAATTTGAAAGCTTTCATAATTGTTTCATTTCTCTAGATTTTGTGAATGCTATATAAACGTTAGTGGCATACATCTGGCCCAAAATTCCTTTAGGTTCGCGCAAACATTAAGACTTCGCCTTGGAATTCACCATCCACCGATAAGGGTATAGTAGTATAGGAATGTCACTGAGAACGTTGAACTAAAGCTACGGTACTTCAAAATATTCTGATTTGGTATAAAGTAACAGAATCCGCTCTGATCAGAATTTGACTGCTCCGCAATGAGCAAATGCAACACGTGCTGCTTGAAATAAATTCAGGGGCTTTATTTTCACTTATCGTATATTTTGTAGCTTTGCGAGAGGTAATACCATTATATTTCATCTGAAATATACCTTGAAACTACGTTTTGTAAAATTAAAATTTGTTACTTTCCGATAATTTAATGAGTACCATAAATTGCTATATGGTTACTACTGGCATAATGAAAGTATAACACTGCTCGTTCAATTTCTCTTTCAGTACCTAATTGGGCAACATATTAAAACGTCAGTTTTTTCCAGTCTTTCCGATAACGTTTTCGAATTCGTTGAAGTTAGTTTCTTTTACAAGAATCGTAAAATCTTGCAATATTTTTCATTGCTTACAAACTGCAAGTCTCTTAACAAGTTTCATTGTTAGAAGTATATTCGTTGGATTTTTCATCAGTAGTAGTGTTTTCAGAGTTAGCATCAGAATATCAACCTAAATTGTTCTTGTGTCGCCATTTTGAAAATAGAACGTTATTTTCTCTTCAATAAATGCTTTTCAAAATTTTCTTCAAATTTAGATAAATCCTACCTTCATTTGTTCATCTGTTATCGCGAATGGAACCGTTCCGTACTTTTTAATGGAAAAGTTTAAAATTATAAAATATTGCTAATTTTGCGTATTTAAATATTCGTGTTAATTCATAAACTGAAATTGCCCAATAGTCAAATAAGACTAAAGATACGTTAAAACTTCAGGTAATAAATACACGGGAATCTATGTTGATTTAATATTTCAACTACCAAAGCAAATCGGGCCACATGGAGAGTAAAATGTTCTACGAAGAACATCCTCAAGTTAATTCGAAGCTCCAGCGATAATTTTCAAGAGTTAACCGTCCTGCATTAGTTTTAAATTACCATATATATATATATATATTCATTCCCTATTTTACTAAATACTTCGCAAACGAAGCTCTTCGTTCGCAAAACAACCTGTAAATCAATGACAAATTGTTTCAAAAAATCTTACTTGGAAATTATACCTCAGGGATTAAAAAGAAAGTGTCAATTCAATGACTTCTTAATTCATTTCCTCTTACAACAGGAATGAAATGAAATTACTTCAACGTTTTAATAAAACTAATACCCTGATTCAAACAGATCGAAGTTGATTTTCTCAAAACTAATCTGGCCAAAAACTAGAAAGCACAAAATTCTTTTACGTCTGTTAAAACATTGAGGTTACATACATGTATATGGTTGGAGCAGTATTAGAAAAATCCTCCAACATCGTATAAGAACTATTTTTCGCCAAACAATACAAATGAAAGGAAACTACCCCTAACTTGAAACTGCTTACGGTTTTGCAGATAATTACACTGAAATGCAGTTTTATGCTTATCAAAATTTTAAAATGTCATTAAATTTTACAGAAATTCGGTTTCATTCATTACTCATATGGATCTCATACTACGGTCTTGATTTGGGGTACGACTGGCACTTCGGAGGTTTACCTTGACCACGTACTCAATTCTATTATAGCAACTATGAAGTAAACAGAAACCTAAAGCTTTTACCAGAGTACGGCGAAGGAGGCAAGATTGTTTTTTTTTTCAATAATTCCCTTTGGTAAAGCTGGAATACATGACACCACCACCTATATTTTGATGTATTTTCCCCCACAGCAGGTTCTTGTAGAATATGGCTCACTTTAACTAACCCTCGATATCCTAAACCGCAGATGCTTTATTCAAACTTGGCCTGGTCAAGAAAAATAACTTGTAAATTTATATCTGAAGTTCAAATTATACGAAACGAAGACCATTTCATGAAATTAATAAATTTTGGCAAGGGGTGAACTCTAATCTTAATATATTTCCTATTTTAAAATGTCAAAACTTCCCATTTCAATAAATTCTTTGCGTGCGGTGTTATTTGCGGTTTTTTCAAATGTCTTCGATAGTGATACGG
>QLNU02013614.1:12182279-12230854 GCA_006491805.2 Dysdera silvatica
GGATGGTGGACACTAAAAATAAATAAATTTTGTATTTTTTCAAATTTTTCATTTTGGGATATTCTGGTAGTTTCATCCTTTTCACTCCACAAAGAAAATCGTTTCAAAATAAAATTATTTCTTGATTTCTTATAACACTTTAAGGGATGATTGGGCATCAGAGAGAGATTTCTGTATTTAAACGTGATTTTCTCAAAATGTTATTTTTCATCTTTTTTGGATGCTAAAAATGTGCCTCTCGCTTGTCTTTCAATGGTATTGCCATCGAATTTGACATGTTTTCCGATTATCAGCAATTAAAATTGGATATCGATTAGGATATTAATATTTACTCTTCAAATAGCTGCTGAAAAGCTTGTATTGAGGTAAAATTCTTAAACGAGCAACATATATTAAGTATTTTCTTGGTATGTCATTCCAATGCCTATACCCACTTTTCCTTACATTACTATAAAGGTTATATAAAATCAGAATTAGCCATGCTAGATAAAAATCCGACGCGAGTTGTATTTTCAATTTTTTCAGTTCATGTATTAAAAATCATATCTAAAAAAAAAAGTCATTATCCCAACCGAACTTCCCCAAAAGTTTCAAAGTTCCGTATCTTTATTAGAAGTTTCGAAGAGAGCTAATAAAAACTTCAAAAATTGAAGAAAAACCCACCATCCCCTTAAATACTTTTGAAGAGTCTCTACAAGCTGACACGACCTTGGCTGTCAGTATATTACTGCTTGATTTATAAAGTAACCTTGGATGAAATACATGACTGCGCCTTCACATGCGCATCACACTAACTCCATTTTCATTTCAAGTAAATCTCAGCTGCGGTGAGGGGGTTTGAAATCTTCTCTCCTGGTGAAGAAAAAATCAATGAAGAAATACAGCAGTGCTATCGATTTAAAACAATATTTATTAATGATTCAAATATTTAACTTAATTTATCGATACACGCTAAAACATTAATTATCTCAAACACAAAATTGGAGAAAAATAAGTACGACTATTTGGAAGAGCCTCCGAGAATGACGTGTGCGCGCTACAGTGGTAAGTTGAATGCTCGTTTGATTTTAGAATTCGGAAAACAATTACGCACACACTATTGTCAAATGTAAAAAGTAAAATTATAATTATACAATAGGCTTTGCCAGATACGGAAAGTCAAATTATGTACATACGAAAAATATCAAAAACGAAACAACTTGGCATTCTGCCAATTTTAGAAATCAAACTTTTTTTTTCTTGTGTTTCTAAGTGGCAACTGTTAAGAAAGCCTGCAAAGTAAACATGGTGTGTCTATTGTGGGAGCCCACACGGGTTTTACGCGATTAAAACTCCTCACCAATACATTGTTTCAATAAATTAATTTCATTTATGGCCGCTCATTTATGTCCTCAAATTATTCTTAAGAGTTTTGAAAGCTTATCAAAAAGAAAAACATCATCAGAAATTACCTAAATGTCTCTAAACGTACGCCACTGCTATTTGATTATTTTAGCACTAACCTAATTTTAATAGGTAATTAAAATGACTGGCTCAACCACATTTGTGACCCCCAACCTTCAAGCCGCGACCAGCTTTCATATAGTAGCCAAATGATTTCATATAGTAGCCAAATGATCCACGAAACCCCTTTACAGTAACCAAAAGGTATGTGACCCCCCCATGTGTCCGCCGTCACATTTGAATAAAATAAGCATTTTTAACAGAGTAAAGAAAACACATTGAATACAAAATTATATATCATATAAATTATATTAAATGTATACCATTGATGTAATTATTTAACAACCATTAGTAGAATACTGCAATGTAGCTATGCTAAAATACACCCCATAACAAAACAAAATCGACTCACCAAGAAGGAATTTTTCGATTGTAATGAAATTTCGTATGCAAAGACATTTTGACCGAACATGCAAATGATTAAAATTTGGTGTCCAATGAATGAATAGCGGGAACTCCAGCGCATCGGAACTGCGCATTCAGCAGGTGTATATAAGGAGCGATTCTCAATATGTGGTCAAAATTTCTGTTGCATTTTGACTGCGGATATCTTACGTCGACTGAAATATATGAATCAGCAATTTCTAGCTCAATGTTGTCAACTTGTATTTTTGTTTCCTCTACGAAATTATTGAACATGATCTTAGTTTTTTGTAGGTTCATCTTGAGTCCAACTTCTTTACTTCTAGTTGAGAGCTCCTGTACCATGTCTTGGAGTTCTGATGGGTTCGTTGAAAAAATAACAATGTCATCAGCAAACCGCAAATGATTTAAATATTCACCATTTATTTTTATTCCCTTGTTATTCCAATTTATCTGCTGAAAAATCATCTGTAAAGCTGAAGTAAAAAGTTTTGGAGAAATGGTATCTCCCTGCCTCACACCTTTACCAATTTTGATAGCTTCGGTATCTTTATGTAACCGAAATTTTGCACTTGCATTTTTATACACACGTTTCACCATGTCAATGTACACATCCTCGATGTCTGCTGATCTTAAAGAGTTGATGACTGCTGATGTTTTAATAGAGTCAAAGGCCTTCTCATAGTCAATAAATGCCACACACAATGGAAGTTCATATTCATGTGTTCTTTCAATTAATTCTCTTAATACTTGAATATGGTCCACTGTACTGAATCCACTTCGAAATCCAGCTTGTTCTCTTGGTTGAGCTGCATCTAATTTTTTCTGCAGGCGATGTGTTAGCACTTTTGTGAAGATTTTATAAATAGCAGGTAACAAGCTAATTGGTCCGTAATTTTTCAAATCTTCTTTATCCCTTTTTTTATGCAAAAGATTTACTGTTGCAGAATTCCATTGGTTTCGTATGTTACTGCTGTTAAGATATCTTGCAAAGAATTTTGCAAATATGTCTTCTATATGTTCTCCAGCTTGTTTTAGGATATCTAATGTATTGTGCGTTCGCGCAGACCTGACGCCTGATACCGTTAGCACAAGGGTTAGTCCATTGCAGTTTAGGGAAGGGCGTCTTGCCGAAACTGGTTTTTCATGTGGGAAAAACCAGTTCCTCCAAGACGGCCTTCCCTAAACTGCAATGGAATAACCCGTCTGCTAACGGTATCACGCGCCAACTGAGCGCGAATGCACAGTAATACGGTCATCGCCAGGGGATCATCCTTTCTTTACACTTTTTTTTGCAAATGCTACTTCCTCTTTTAAGATTGTAGGAAATGTTCCCTCGACTATCTCAGAGTCTTGATTTAGTCCACTGTTTCCTTTATATAGTTTCCTGTAGAATTCTTCAACTCTTCTATTTCCTCCCTATTTTTTTTACGATTCCATCCTTTCCTTTTAATGCAACGATGTGTTTTATCACAACAGACAAACTTCCTTTAACAACCCTAAGGCTCTTGCTGTTTTCAATGGCCTTCCTTACTAACTCACAATTGAATTTTCTTATTTCTTTTTTCATGTTTTTGCGCAAAGTTTTGCAAAGTTCTATATATGTATTCGATCCTGCAACTGGTATTTTGATTGTCCACCTTCATATCTCTTCGCCTTTTCATGAGCTGTTTCATATTCTCAGATAATTTGGTATTCTACTTTTTACATGTTACATCACCAATTTCCCCAGCAGTTTCAATTATTGTCTTAACAATGTTTTCATTTGCTTCTGAGATGTCAACTTTTTTAGTAAGTCCTCCTAGTGCAGAAAAACGATTTTTTAATTCCGACTTTAATGTCTCGGTGTTTTCCTTTAATTTCTTTAAATCCACCCCTTACGAACTTGTTTCCTAATGAGCTTCTGTCTTTCTAATTTAGTATTTAAGCGCATTTTACATCTCACCATTCGATGATCACTTACAGTATTAAATCTATTCAGTATGCTGCAATCTTTACCCTGCGGTGGCGCAGTGTGGTAACGCGTTCTCCTATTGCGCGGCTAATCCGGGTTCGACTCCCAGCAGTGCAAAAAGAACGCTTACTCAGAGATCTCATAAAGATCGCACTGCTCACTGTAGTCCGGGGTTTGGTTCCCTAGGCCTTAAGAGGTTCGGATTCCTCGGAAAACAGTAGGTCCCGGCGCAGCATGACCACTGTAGTCTTTGAGCCGTAAAACCAAAAAGAAAGCGGAAGGCTGAAATCTTCAATAATCGATTTCTTGTTTGCCAGGATATGGTCAATTTTGCTGTTTCCTCCACTGTGGTGATGCCATGTCCATATTCTTTGCTGTTTCTTCTTAAAAAATGAATTCATGATGCTAAGATTTCCAGCTTCTGCAAATTCGATGATTTGATCGCCACGTTCGTTCCTTTCCCCCATATCCATATTTACCAACCGATGCCATCCCTTGTTCCTGTTGTCCAATTCTTGCATTAAAATCTCCCATGATGAGCTTGATGTGTTGTTTCCCCTTGGTATGTAGCTGTTTGATTTCTTCATAGAATTCCTCAACCTCTTCGTCGGTATGGCTTGATGTTGGTGCATATGCCTGTACTATCTGAAGTTGGTATCCCTGGGTTAGTTGAACGACCCTCGCTGCTCGATCTGACGTGCTTTCACCTTCGAGAAGGTAGCCTATAATTCTTTTGTTGATTAAGAAGCCAACACCACTTGTTCTTCCAGTTTCCGTTCCTCTATAATAAAACAAATGTCCGCGTTTAAGTTCCACCAACTCTTCACTTTTTCTTCTGACTTCACTGAGTCCTATAATGTCCCATTTGATCTTTTCAAGTTTTTCTTCCAATTCCTGAAGTCTTGTTCCAGGAGCAAAGGATCGTCCATTATACGTAGCCAAGATCAAACAACCATCCAAAACAAAAACAAACGGCAGACTGGGCCATTCCAATGATTCTTAGCACCCCCTGCTTTTATGCCACGCTGACCGCTGCCTTGATCAGGTGCACTCCAGTACCTGAAGACCAGGGACCATGGCTTTTGGTGTATAAGCATAATGGAGGAATTAGCCATCAGTTCACCACGCTGGCAAGAAGGTTGGTGAATTAGCCCTCCCTTTCCGCCTTTCTATCCGTGCAGCAAATATTAATTTGCTTCATCGATAGAAAGCATGGCCCGCACCACTTGAAGTCGGGGTAGGACACCAGGTTACTGGCCCTGCCCGGTTCCACACATCGTCACATACATTCAGAGTTTGGGTCTCCTTCCAGTTAGATAACAGCAACCCTTTCGCAGGCCATAAATGTGTGGAACTTATGCTTTATAATGAGGCACTATGAATAACTCTAGAACTCTATGGATAAATATTATGTCCTTTAATGAATAAAGCAACTACTTCACACAATTACAACGTCGTACCGTCTGCTTTAACGCACATAACAGTGTCCTAATTCATCATAAGTATATCGTCGCGGTGGTAATATCCGCCATATTCCTATGTCGTAAGCATCACTGCCCTGCGTCCAACCTCCACCTCAGTTGCTTCACGTCTCCCGAGTTTTCTTTGTTTCCACGCATGCGCTACCGTGATGGTCCACACACTCTCCTGACATCTCATTTGTATAGGGAAGAGTGTTCCAACCCACATATACATTACTTTCTAGATAAATGTAATAAATGAAATCTCTTTCTTCATAATGCATATTGATTCAAATAACTAATGATTGCCTTTCATACTCGTAACAAATTACAGTGGAGAAATCTTGGAAAACGTCAAATTCTGAAATATATAAATGTTTATAGAACAAAGGAAACAAAGTAGCAAAAGTTAGATTGCATTGTCACTATTGTCAGCTGTCGATAATGCTAGTCAAAGTAAACATTCAAAGAAAGAAAGGGGAGAAGCGAAAGCAAACCCAAGTTCTCCTCGAAAGCGTGCAGCGATAAGCCGACCCCGTAGGAATCGGCTTATCACATCTGGTGGTGGGTGAGGGGGGTAGGGTACACCTAGATGACTCGGAATCACATAGCAATGATGGTCGCAAACCACTCACAGCGCTAGTTCTAAAACCGTCCAGCATGCACAAATATTTACAACCAGTGCGTGAAAAGCGCCAGATAAAACTCAGGTCAGCTGCTCAAGTGCATAGATGATTAGGACATCTCATTTTGCGCTTCTCATGCACTGGTTGTCACTATTTGTGCATGCTGGACGGTTTTAGAACTAGCGCTGTTAGTGGTTTGCGACCAGCATTACGTGATTCCGAGCCACCTAGGTGTACCCTATCCCTCCTAGAAGTTCGTGAACCTGGTTCTGAGACACCCTGTATATGTGTATAGCTTAATTTCACAGAACCAGATTCCATTTATTAGCGGAAGATTGAAAAACAAATACCTTTCTATGTCGGGGACCATGCATGCTAGCATTTATTGAAAGCAAAAAAAGGTTGTTTTATGGAGGTTGTTTTCAAAATGCCTGCCGTCGAATTTTCCCTTTTCCATTCGTGCATCTCTTCATTTCGTAGAACAAGACTGAATATATTAGGATTAAAATTTAAATTTGAAAAAAAAAAAAAATAGTGAGTAATAAGATGTGCTCTCATGTTGGGAATCGTACTTTCTACCCTGTGTTTAAAAAAAAAAATTTTACTAACGCTGGGTAAATAATAGTAATAATTATTAGTAAGGCAGTTAAATGCGCTACGACTATGCCACCTACGGAAAACACCATAAATGGAAATTAGAAAGACTATTACCACATAGTATTAAATCCATGACCGGCGCCATGGAGGGGCGAACTGGGTATCGCCCGGAGCGGTAGGGTTTTTAGGGGCGGCAAAGTGGGATCATTATAAAAAATGAAGTTAGTTTGGGGTGTCAAACACGTGTTTTTCCCGGGAGGAATATTACCTAACGCCGGCCCCACAGACCAAATATTACGGCCCGATAATTGGTCAAGGACAGCTTGTTACATCTCTCGCACACGTAATTATTGTTTATAACTCGAGCTAAATTAATTCCAGAACAAAGTTTATACTAAATGTAATAAACACCGCAATTACATTAACTGTATTTTTATTTTATCTTTAATCATCATATCTGTTTTATGATATAGGCAAAAATACCTACACTAAACAAAAAATACGTATATTCATGTTAAATCGAGAAGAATAGTGGGTCGCAACGTCTGCCTGTAGGTACCAAGGAGAAGCGATATCCGCATGTAAATGCAGAAGGAACGCAAAGTTAAAAAGTTTTAAAACCACTGCCACTGACTGCAATATTCAGATGATATCTCGAATTTATAATGAAATTCCAAAAGTATTTTGCAGCGAAAATTCCAGAGTAGTATCAAATAGAAATGAGTTTGAGCTCAATTTTCGAAGCCCGAGCCCGAAAGCTTGCAATTTGAATCTGCCCGAGCCCGAAAACTTACAATTTGAGCCTGTCCGAGCCCGAAAACTTGCAATTTGAGCCTGCCCGAGCCGGAAAACTTACAATTTGAGCCTGTCCGAGCCCGAAAACTTGCAATTTGAGCCTGCCCGAGCCGGAAATACTTTGTGGAAATTTAAGCCCGAACCCGAAACTTCAATATAGCAAACTCAGTTTTCGGCATCGGTTGCATCCGTCTTATGAGCCCGGGCCCGAGTCCGGGCTCTGGGGTTAAGCCCGCCTCATCTCTGGTATCAAACCCAACCAGTACATACCCTACCGGACCAAAACCCATAACAAACTCTACCGAATCCTAAACTTAGGGATAATACGTTGAAAGCAAGCATAGCGAGGCAGTAACAAAAGGCACAAAGTGGCGGGTAGGGTGGATGTGCCCATTTCTTGCGCATTTATCAGTAGATGCTATTGAGAACAAATGGCTGTACATTCAGAAGAAAAAAAAACCATCAGGTTCATCTTCTCGATAGCAGTTCAAAGATTATTTTATTTCTCAATGGATGGAATACCACTTTCTCAATAGAAATGTGGAACTGTTTAAATGCACGCCATCGAACTAAAATGCTGTAAAAGGATGGCGTTTTAAAATCAAATGGATATTGAACAGACCACAGTCAAGCTTTTCCAAAGTAGTCACGGGAAGAAGGGGAATTCTATGAGTATTTTATTGACAAAAGTTATCTTAATTTATAAAGAAATGAAAGATGACAGTAGATAAACAAATTAAGTAGAGACTTGAAGCATACAATTCGAACGAAGACCCACCTGAAAATGCCATACAATACTTTCATGTGTACAGAAAATAAATTGAAAATGAGAGAAAAATGTTTTTAAAAAATATAAAAACTAAAATATTAATTAAATTTCGAAACAAAAGCAAATTTCAAACACATCAGTATCAATGACGATGCCAGTCCCAAGCCAGGATAAAGTATGAAGAAAATTTTGGGTCACAATGGTAGCATTTTGGTGTAATTTTTGCCTGCATTTGATAGGTTAAAGGAAAAGTAAAATGAATATGGTGCAGCAGCTGCAATTGTTTTAAACGACCTAAAAATACAACTTCCGTGGAAAAATAATTTAAAATAACATTTGGAACTTTTGATTTCCAAAGAAAACATATTTCAAAATAACATGCGGTTTCTTGGTAACAGTTCAAATTTTTCCTTTACAGGTTATTCAAGGCAACTCTTATCTGATGAAAGTAGATTCCTCCGTTGTTAATCCCCTTTAAGTAAACCTTTTGTTTCATTAATAATCCTCCTTTTAACCCTTCCGATCTGAAATTTGGTCGGGAATGCAGAGGTCAAATTTTAAGCGACACCAAATTCCATAACATGGTGTTGCATCTTTAATTGAGATTTTAATTTACAGCATTATTTTAATTTTTCGCACAGTGTAATTGCTTAACATCGTCAAGATATTACTTGACACCACTTCTACGGATTTGATCTCCGTAAAAGCGTTTTCGACTTTAAATGCGATTATTTGGGGATAACCGAAGAAGAAAAATTGGTAGTTGTAAACTTACTACAAAAGTTCTACGCGCAGTTAAAAATCATAACGTAACTCCTTTACCGAGTCATTCTTGATAAAAAAAAACATTTTTCACCCCATTAAAACAGATTATTTAATCAAATAATCATTGCAAACTGACCGCCAAATCCTACTCGTTGATTATGAGAGACGCAGAGGCCGCTCAAATTTTTGCGAGGCCCAAGGCAGGGTGTATTGTACAAGGTCCTATACAAGAGGACCCGTATATAATGAAGAGCTTGCAACGAAAGGAAATTCTCGCTTCATCCGCAAAAATCTTGTACACTAAAACGATTGATTTCTACTGTACTTAAACGTAGGTAGGTAGGTAGGTAGGTAGGTGGGTCAATGGATTGATTGATTGATTGATTGATTTGAAATTTGTGTGAACGTTACAATAGTTTGGCGAACAATAAATTATATAAATTTGTGACTTATGCCAGTAGTGGATACTATTGTATGGTATAGTAATTTATATATATATGGCTAATATCAGTTATGGATTGCCAAAATTTTAAAAACAGGTTCTCTGGATTGCAAAAGAAACCTGTTCACTGATAGTCCGAGTGTTATAATAATAGTAATTTTATTTCCATGCTCATACAATTGTCCTCAACAGATTCCATTCAACATTTAGAAAAAAGTTGACTTATTGGAGACATGCATGGCACGGTGGGAAATACGTAAAAACGTACGTTAATTCCTCTATTCCCAAGGTTACACCTGTAATTGATTTGTTCTAGTTGAAATATGTGTTTTTACAAGAGATTTAAATCTAAAAATATTTCTGCAATTTTGCAATGACTCCGGCCGCCGGTTCCAGTATTTAATACCATAAAAATTTATGTTTTTTTCTTCCATTCTAGTCCTTATTTTAATAGGTTCATATTTCCCCATTGGTCTTATAGTTTTAACATTTACTCTTTCTTTTCAAATTATTGTATTAGCATGTTTTCCTATTTGCTTTTGTTCATATATTATTTTCAAAATATTTAGTTCATGAGTTTCAACAGTATTAAGTAGTCTATATTTATTTTTTATTTCTTCTCTTTGCTGATTTGATATATTTGTTGTAATTGTAAGTGCTCTATCCATAATTGACTGTACTATCTTATTTTTACTAGTTCCCATATTTCCCCAAACACAATTTACATATATTTAATGACTACTTATTATTATTATTATTATGTATGCAGCATGTCATAAAAATACGTATAGACTGTCTGCTATGAGAATCAGACGTGTAGAAAATGGGGCTTTCGGGCTGAAGCCCACATTAGCCATCAAAACATATTAATTTCTCTAAGACCGCATCACATGATCATCTTCAAGACTACTTAAGCCCCCTCTTCATTTTTGAATTGCTACACTACTGGTGAGAACTTCTCCCATCGGTAGGGCTGCATCTGTCCGTTGCCATAGAAACGAGACATAGCCCAGTTTCAATAGGGGATGTACCAATATGAATCCATTTCTTCAAATATCCACCATTAACGTTATTTATTTATTTTATTATTATTTACATTATTTCTGTTTCCATAGTAACAGGCAGCCGCAGCCTTAGCGCTAGGAGGAATTCTGATAATAGACAGGCAGCAACAGGTTTGGATGAAAGAGATACGTATGTTTGTGTCTATATTTTGTGTGTGTGTGTGTGTAGTAAATAATGCATGCACTCAGTGCTGTTAGTGTCAATTTAAAAAATTACTCTGAATAAAGTAATCCAAAGTCTCTTCCAATTAATAAAGAAGTGCCCTAATTACTAATGTTTTTACTATCCCAGAGCGTAATGTATGCTTATTGAGAGAGAAGGAAGTGTCATTTAAATTAAATTCCTAGTATGAAGATGACAAAATTAAAAATTAATTAATGTTGTAATAATTTCTCTTGCTACATTTTTCAGGAATATGTGCGCCTGAAGCTATTACCAAATTTACCATGTGTTTGGCAAGCGCGTGGCTGAAGTTTAAGCATGTACCATGTTATGTTTGTCACTTTTGTGTGTTTAACACTTTTGTTAACAGCTGTCTTATGTTTATAGGGAAAAGTTTTTGTTAGTTACACCTGCAATTCTTCAGCTGAAGCTTTTGGTTCTTACTGAGTAAGGAAATTCCCTTCTTGTGTGTTTGCGTAATTATTTATTTTTCTTCATGTTCGTATTCAGATAGGCCCAATTCTAGGAAAAAGCAAAAGTGCATCATATTTCAATCTGTGGGCAATCAAACTTATTTTTAATGCTCATTTACCTCATTGGCGTTAATCATATTGGATTTATAAATTTGTTTTGATATCCAATGGGGGTGCCTTGAGCCTCCTAGGCCCTCCCTTTTTTTACGCTGCATTGATTATGACCCTCATGAACTCCTTGCATGCGACAGGGTTTACAAACACTGTCTCATGCAAGGAGTTCATGAGGGTCATAATCAATACAGCGTAGAAAAATGGAGGGCCTAGGAGACCCAAGGCACCCCCATCGAATATCAAAACAAATTTATAAATTATACATATTTTCTCTTAGCATTTTCTTTTTTTATTAGGGATTACAGCGCCGCCTCCGGCGGCCACCCTTCCCAATTTCCATTGCGCACTTACTACTACATATTTTCTCATAGGCCACATTACAAAATCTTCTTTAAAGACGCTTGAATCACTCCCCCGCCATAGCCACTTGAGCCCCTCCCTTGAATTTTGAATTGCTAAACTACTGGCACTGGCGTCCGCAGGAGGTGTTGATGGGGGTTGTAACTCCCACTGCAATGGAATTTTGTATATTTAGCATAGGAATACATGGATCTGTAGCTCGGTATCCCACCATCATTGGACCTATAACCCCCTTATGAACTTTCTGCGTACACCTATGGCTACTGGTCATAATCTTACATTACTATGAAATTTTTTCTAAACCTATACATATCTGTATACAGGGGAAGTATTGTGTAGGAGCAAATTAGAGCCAAATCCAGTGATTCCAAAGATAGGTGCCTTGGGGAGCCACGGCTTCCTCACCAGGGCCGTAGCTAAGGATGGCGTACAGGTGAGGAAGGGCGTAAAATCAGCTGAAACAATTCACAGGGAAGAATATGTCCGAAGTTAAGGGGGCACCATATAGACGCATCTACCAAGGGCGGAAGATCATCAAGCAGAGATGTCGTTCCTCGCAGGGGTGCCGCTAAACAATAGCATAAATTTTTCATAATTTTATTTCTATTTTCAATTCAGTATGTCAGGGTGCGACATCTAGCGAACCTACTGCAAAACAATAACTCAGTAATAAATGTTTTCAGAAGTATATCTGAATTTTGGATATCAGTAAAAGAGCGATATCTTCTGAGCGACAAAGCTACGGTAACCTACTTTTTCTCTGAATTTAAAGGAGATTTAATTGCGTCGGTAACTAAAAATTAATTAATAGATATTAAACAAGGCAATTTTTGTTTTCTTTTTTTTGAGCAGAGCAAAACAGGGTTATTCAAGAAAATGTTCTTTAAATGGATAATATTAAACAAAGCAAATTGTTTACTTCTATATAGGTTTAATACATATATATATAATTAAGTGTGTATATGTATATAGACCGTGTTCGGTTACCACGTGTATAGACTTTAAGGGGTGGTAGGGTATACTAAAATAAGTAATACGATTTTTCTTTTTTTCGGAAGAGGTTTCTTTACCGAGTTACGACCCAAAAATCGTTTGGTGGATGGAAATTGGAAATGTTGATGCTACTACCAATCTGTACATGTGGGCTGTATTTTTCCGAATATGTGTTCTACCATACTAAATATTAAAGAAAATGTCCTTTTTTATTCGTTTTCTAGTAGCGAAGAAAAAAGTTGAGAAAACAGACATGGTTTATGTACGATTATAAGCACAAACACAATTCAGTCGATAAACAACAGCCTCCATAAGATGTATGCATCGAGCTTGATGGAGAAATCGATGGAAACGAATAAAAAAAGACATTTTCTTTAATATTCAGTGTGGTAGAACACGTAATCGAAAAAATACAGCCCACATGTACAGATTGGTGCTAGCATCAACATTTCCAGTTTCCATCCACCAAATGATTTTTAGATCGTAACTCGTTAAAGAAACCTCTTCCGAAAAAAAGAAAAACACGTGTTACTTATTTTGGTATACGCTACCACCACTTAAAGTCTGTATACGTGGTAACCGAATACCCTGTATGTATGTATGTATGTATGTATGTGTGTGTGTGTGTGCGTGCGTATGCGTATGCTTAATATGAAAAACTGATTGTGCCTACGTTTCTTTTTTTTAATGCTATATACTTTTAAAATCAGTATGATCTATCTATATATATATATATATGCATCAAAATGCACTGTAGGACTAATTGCTGCATAGACGAAAAAAATCAGATTCACACAAATAATTGTTGTGAAAATAACAAATAGGGGAAAAAATTCCTATTACTTTTTCGACTAATGGTTTGAATCCGTTTTTTAAATTTCACCAACATTTTGAACGAAACTTACTTTGCAAGGCAATTTTCAAAGCAGTGTCTGAAGTAATCGCTAAATTTGTTTGTTGGCTTGCGCTTTTACGGTGCAAGGACACAAAGGTCAAGTTTCCCCGAGAAAGGTCTATGAGGCATTCATAACCTTAAATCGATATTTGTTAAAAATATCGATATCAGAAATTGAAGAATCAAATAAAAAGTTTAAAAAGTAGCAAAAATTAATAACCAGTGAGTACGAACCAATACGAATGGTATCCAAATTACTGGGCCTTCAAATAAGAGAAAATTTGATAGTTGAATATTAATAGAAAGATATTAAATAAATACAATTTTCCTAAAACTTATGGACAAAACTGATTAGGTAATAAATAAGACATAGTAACATTTTCTATAGGAGAGGAACAGCACATTTATCATGTAGAAAATAATGTTTACAGAGCCGTACTGCTTCCGAATAGATCATCATTTTTTTCCTACTAAAATTGACCATTAGGAGAGTCCAAGATCTTTCAGTCCTCTGCTGGCCACATAGGCGAACTAGGCGGCTCCCAGGGCGGCACCACCTTAGATTTATTTATTTATTTATTTATTTATTTATTTATTACTTTTAATGCTACAGAATGATTGAGTTAAACTTGATAATCAATAAATGAAACCGGATGGACTATTTTCGACTAAATGCACTCACCAATATTTACTCTTCTTTATATGTCTTTCTTATCAAGCGAGGATCTAGAAATTTTCCAAGTGGGAGTGCAGTTTGTTCCCGATTTCTATTTTTAGCCTAATGTCCAGTATTTTAATTTCATTTTCCATGAATTTATCCCGGGTCAAGGGCGGGGCGATCGCCCCATCAACTTTGTAAAAGGCGAAAACCGTTCTTTATATTCTAAAATGAAACAAAATAAAAGCAAGAATTTTCTTAAAAATTTGCATTATAAAGTAAAGTTTCATTTTCTTCCCAATATTTTGGACTATAATTGGAAAATGCTTACAGTCGTAATGTAATTTTCTCTCAATGGATCCGAGTAATGGCATTACGTACCGATGGTCGAGATTTGTTATAGAATCTAGGAGGAGGAGGAATTGTGCAAGGGTTTCATTGGGAAGGGTGGCCGCCGGAGGCGGCGCTGTAATCCCAGATTATTATAGAATCTAGAAGTATGTGATCCTGCTGTTTAACCAGTGTGGGGTAAACTCCCAAATGCATATTTTGAAAACCTACATGCTTCTTGCAACCAAGGATTGTTCAATCAATCGGCAACAAGCTCGGGGGCGCGGTTCACTCAGACGTCATTCCAAACATGGAAAACAACATGGACGACGACAGTCCTTTGGGTCAAATTTTGCCGTATTCGGAATTTCGTCATAAAATTATCACAAGTACCTTCAATTCACCAGATAATTTTTTCTTTGAGCTACCGGTAGATTTAAAAAACGAAGACAACTTCCAAAAATGGTTTCAGCTTTTTCAGGTGAACACAAAAACGTCGTAGATTTGTCGAAACACCGTAACTTTTGAAAAATCAATATTTGTGTACTCTAGAGATTATGTGTCAGCATTTTGCTTTCGGAAAATTTACAAAGGTGTGAAACGTTGATTGCTTTTAAAATACATTTTTCCCCATATGTATGCTTGCTTTAAACTTACAAGGGAAGTAGGTTTCGTGTCAATCGTATTTCCTATCATTTGCAGTCACGTGCCAACAGGGGGGATTTTCGCTCCCCCAGTTACGAAAGCGAAATGGTGAAAGGTGTATTTCGCACCCCCCTGTCCCACTATCGAGTAATACTATTAAAATTTTAACTTCAAAAATAACAT
The DNA here is from genome assembly GCA_006491805.2 of Dysdera silvatica. Taxonomy (NCBI): domain Eukaryota; kingdom Metazoa; phylum Arthropoda; class Arachnida; order Araneae; family Dysderidae; genus Dysdera; species Dysdera silvatica. The sequence continues at coordinate 12,197,432 of QLNU02013614.1, forward strand.
TAAACATTGCCACTAATGTAGCAAAGCTGAAAGAACCTTGGATTTTCATTTCATTTTCTGTCAATGGATGTCCGCACTACTACTGCTACCTCGACAGTGCTCTGTAGCGTATCTATTGTTAAAAAAATGAGCGTCTCTTTACCTGTACATTCCCTTTCAGTCTTTGTGAAACTATCGATCTTAAAGCGTGGTGCTCTGAAAAATCAGTAAAATTGAAATCGTTCAAGTGGTTGTTGTTTTGTAATTCAGTTTATTTTAACTATTTAATGAGCAATTATTTTATCTAATAATATGCAATCGTTGGGAATTTGTGGTAATAAATGGCACCACCAGTTTATCGCCGTAAAATATCTCTCTCTCTCCCCACCTCTCAAAGACGTTAGCCCTATATAATTGTATAATACATTCTTATATACCTATTATATTTAATTATGTTTATATATTGTTATATTTGTTATATGTAATTATCTAATGTATTTAAATTTATGTAATTAAATACAATATTTCCTATCATTATATAATACTGTAAATTCAATGGAGGGTTTCATCTATGTTAAGAATAAATAATCAACTCTCTGTAAAACTAATTAGCGTGTAATTAATTGTTTAAGTTTGGCAGCTGCCCAAATTTGGAAGGGTTTTTTTTTTTATACTGAAATGTATGGGATTTATTTCCAAAGAAACCCCTTATTTCGCGTCACAATATATATTGCATTCTCACGCTGTAGTTTATAGTTTTAAATTCTATTTGAGATCAATTCAGTATTTTTATTTATATCTATAATATATTATATATAATATATATAAATATATATATATAAACACTAGAATTCAACGTATTCTTACATTAATAGTTATTAAAGCCGACAAAATTTATTAATTAATTATTGGCATAAAAACTAGAGTTTGCAATTTAATTGAGAACGTTTTCAAACAACTCTCTATATTTAACTGCATCAATATTCGCAATTTATTTATTTTCATGGGGTTTTTTTTATATTATAATATATATACTTTCTTCTTTTTTTTTCTTTTTTTAATTGCGAAACCATGAAACTCTTAAAAAAATTTTATATGCCTTAAAATGAGATATTTTAAAACTGAGTGATTACAAAATATGAAATTATTAATTTAACAGAAATTTGACTTCATATTCGCGATTAGGGGGGGGGTCAAATCCTTTAAAATGCATTAGGTTTCAATGCAAAGTATAGGGGACACCAGATGTAGTTTCTTTGTAAGTTTAATGCAAGCATACATATGGGGAAAAAAATACATTTTAAAAGCAACCAATACCTTTGCAGATTTTCCAAAAATATTGATTTTTCAGGAGTGGCAGAGTTTCTAGAAATCCATGCTTTTTTCGTGTTCAAACCTGAAAAAGCTGTCTTCTTTTTTTTTAAATCTCCTAAATCTTTTACTTTAAATTCAGAATATAGAAAATTCGAGTTAAGCAACATCTTCCTCCATGTTTATTTACTATTGGGGGAGACTAAAATCTGACGTCAAAGTTAACTACGCCCCCGAAATTGTTACCGATTGGTTGAATCATTCCTGGTTGCAAGAAGCATGTAGATTTTCAAAATATGCCTCCCGGATCGACCGAAGGACGTGCAGACTATAGTTCCCTCAATTTTTTTTAGAAAAACCGAGATATTTCCCAATGTTTACTTATAAAATCTGGAACATTCTACATAAAAACGAGACAAGTTAAAAATTAACAAAGCCGAAACTAAATATATTATATAGCATATTTGAACATGCTTGATTAAACAAAATTGCGCTTTTAAAAAATGCCAAATAGTTAATTTCATATTTTAGTTTTATCCGAATATTTGTAAGATTTATAGACTGACTTGTTCAAGAAGGGTTGGTTTTTTTTAATTCCGATATTTGAACAAAAATTTAGCACAAACGAAATCTTACAATAAATCTTCATAATAGTTAAAATTTTAGCTCTTTTAATTAAAAATCTTTTTATATCTCATTTATTAATGAAGAACATGTTCAGCAGCTACTTATTGTATCCTAAAGGTAACAAACTAAATCTAACCTGGAATTTCACGGTCTCAGAATTTGTTTCCTTCTTTGTAAAATGAACCAACATCCCGCAACGTGTTCCAATAATATTTGAATTCTTCAACTGACTTCACACTTTAAATTTGCTTTCACGTCATTTTTTTTCCACACATACGAACTCATCAAATAAGACCTCCTCAGCTAATAAAATTTGGTGAAACTGGCTTAATGGATATATAACTTTCTTGCATATTCTTCTAAATTACAGATCCTTTCATTCACACCCTTTTTCTAATTTAGCTCTAATACCTTTACTTTTTTCTTCAATATTTAAATTCAACACCTTCAAACCTTCTTCTGCATGATAATATCTCGTGACTACACTCGATTTGATAAGTTGACTCATGCTGATATGAAACGAGCTTCTTTTTGCTCTACGTCAGTCTGCTTTGTTGCAAATGGCGAAATAACGTTGGTGATTTTTTTTTTCTTTTTTTCTTTTGCGAATATTTGAATTTATTGTTGAAGAGTTTTTTCACGATGACTGTTGTGCAGTTCATAGACATGAAGCTATAGCTAAGCACCGTCTTGTGTAATAAGCGAAAGTTAATTAATTTACTGCCAGTAATAACTTTTTTCCATTTCACTCTGGGTATTCTTATTTACGAAAATACACCTATTGCTGTTGAAAGGCTTACTTTGAACAGTACCTTCAGGTTTTCCGTGTTCACGTGGCTGGCTACGTCTAGCCGACGACCATGCAAAATTTAAAATTGCATAAAATACATCCGTTGGCGTAACTAGGATATTTAGCTTTCACGAGAAAAAATAAATTTACAAATGGATGCTCTATGAAGAGCATTTTGGTGAGTAATTTAGCCCTCCTACACCTCGAGGTTATTTGTGCCAATCAAAACATTCTATATTTTCATCTACACCTTTGATGTAAAATTTTTGTTTATAGTGTACTTACATTTAGCCATCATTGTGATTAAAAATTATAAATTATAACGTCAAACAAACTATAGCAACCCCTATATTATGTAACCGGAAATGTAAAAAAACAATATGCTGACAACCAGAAACGTAGAGTTTTCAAAAAGTTGAGGTGAAAACTGCAGTAATCACTATGTTATGTAACCGAAAATTTATAAAGTAATGTATTAACAACTAGCAACGCGTAGAATTTTTGTTGAGGGGGCAAGCAAATATCGTATATTTTTATACATTACAATACATGCAAATTTGTCATTTATTTTAAATCATTATGAGAGCCCATATATTCCTACGTCTATGCTGTCAACGAAAGAGTAGAGAGGATTAAAAAAAATATAAAATACCGTCATAAATCTCGCCAACGTCGTAACAGGAATTGGTCAATAATATTTCATGCGTTGACCACCAAAAGTGTTATATGGTTATATTAAAAAATGAACAAAATCTGTCACATATATAAATTGTTTCATGAAAGACCATTAAAAAGACGGGATTTATTTGAAATAAATTCGGGACACTGGACGTTTAATCAAAACGCGAAACTCTACTGGGGAAAACGGAAAGAATGGGATCTCTAGTATAAACTCCAAGGGCGCATTCAAGGTATCCCCCCTCCCGAGAATGGCAAAATTCCCCTATTTTAGGTCTTTATGTTAGTTTATAAGCTTTGCCCTCCGCCACTGGCGTACGCAGGGAGTATTGATGGGGTTTGTAACCCCCCACTGCAATGAAATTTTGTGTGTTTAAAAGGAGTATATATGTTGTAGCTCTGTAACCCCCTTAGGAATTTTCTGCGTACGCCTATGCCTCCTCCGATAATATTTTCCTAATCTGCTCTTTAACAAAGTATATAAACTTGGGGTTTATGTCCCTTTCCCCATATTTTTTTCAAGTTTAAGCTCCTGTTGGCCATATTTGTTTATCTCTTAAAGACTGAGTATACTGAAAAATAAATATGAGTGTTTTTGCTGAAAATGTTGAATGAATGATAAATAAAAATGAAGTAAAATAAATAAATGAATGAATGATAAATAAAAACGAAGTAAAATAAATAAATGAATGAATGATAAATAAAAACTAATTGCATGTCATTCGGATTTCGGTTGGTCAGGGTTTTACTATATAACTAGGCGTGGAATTATGTGCACCCGCGTAAGTCACGTGCTTCCTCCTTCCCTCCCTATCCTACTAAGATAATATGAAATAAATTACAATTTGACATACATTACACTGTATAAATATTGGTAGTATGTGCTTCAGCCTGAATAATTTTTAAGCTTTACTTTGATGACCATATAGGAGTTCCAAAACCTACGTAACAATTTTATAAACAAATACTATAACGATTCAGTTTGAGTGCCAGGAAAAGTCGCTAGATCTAACTATCTATTCACCAAATTAACAACAATGTCACGTGCTAGGATTCGGCAATGGTTCATGGTGTCTAGGGGTATGCGCTGTGTTTTTGAGCAATTCTGCTACTGTTGATTGGGCGGGAAAGTATAGAAAAATTGTCCATTGCTGTGGCACTGTTTTCCCAAAAAAAAGGGCTCTTATAAGTAGTGAGAAATCACTAAAAAATTGCAAGTGGATAGTTGATAAAGAAATCATAATATTAAAATGAACATATTAATATAAAAAAATTCTTATTCAGTTGTGCTGCGGATGAACATAGGAGTTGGCAGCCAGTGACTCCCAAACTTCCAATGTTATTAGATGGCTTATGGAAAATTTATAGTAGTGTGTATTCATACGGACAACATAAATGATACTCCTTATCAGAAACGGTCACACATTCTTTTTTTTTTCAGACATATCAACTATAAGAATTTATTTCATGTTATTAACTTGCTCTCAGTACTTGTATATGATTTTGCCATGAAATGTGCAGGACATCAAACTAGCACTGCTGAGACCATTATTTGCATCATACTACCAATCGTACGGTCGGGTCGTTAGTCGCAAAAACTATGCATGGTTGTTTTTCCGTGACGTCACTCGTGGGAAGCAACGAACCGTTTCGCTTTCATTAGATGAAACGCGGGATGAAATCTGTGCGGCTCTGCTTCTCCTCTCGCAAAAATCATGCGTGGCTGTTTATCCGTGACGTTACGGGAAATTCTGTTGCAGGAAAAATGAAACCTGTGCGGCTTCGCAGATCTGCTCTTGTTTCAGCTCCGAAAAGCTTTCACTGGACTGACAAACTCTACTGCGTTCTGTTTCAGTTGCTGCGATTGTACTAGCAGAAAAGCGAGCGGCTTTCGTTCGGTTGCTCCCGCCGGAAAAGTCAAGCGTTACCACAAGGTGGGATGCATGCCAGAAGTATATATATGACATTGTGAGGAGGGGTGACGTGAAATGGAATACAATAGTTCAAAACGTTTGAATACAAATATGGGTCTCTGAGAGAAACTGACAGGATCTAGAATGCACCTACTGCTTCTCATTATTCTGCAGTGTACTCAGATTTCATTATGATATTTGAAAGAAGAGGATACAGTGAATCTATTTGTCTATATCATGCAAACTTCTGTCTCTTGTATTCTTATTGTCCACAGATTTTGTTCTGTATTTCTTTGTTGATTCAAACCACTTAAGAAAGTATATAGGATAATTTATACTGTCAGAACTGTTTTAGCGGTGAAATTCATTTTCTAACTTCAAAGGAAGAACCATTGATGGTTATCCATACATTTCTAAATTACCCATCCGAAATATAGGTTACTTGACCTTTTCTAAAATTTCAACCTGTGACGGATTTTGCAATAATGCTATAAAACACTAGTTTTTATTTTCGATGGGGGACTGATAAATTGGGAACGAAATGGATTTATAAGTTACCCTCGTGAAACTTTATCTTAACTGGTGACAGATTTTTCAATACTGCCATAAAACATTAGTTTGTTTTTTCAAGGAGGAGTGATAAATGGCAACGGTGGAAAGAAATTGCGAGAATTTTTTTGTTGAATATGGAGATTGTTTTCGGCAAGTGAAATAATTAGTTTTGGTCGCTTGAAGCAATAGCTCTAATGAAATCATAGAAAGTTGTCTATTTCAGACCCAGTGGAATCCATGTATATTTTTTTAATCGGTGTTTACCGCGACGCTTAATAAAAAGCTGCAACACGAATTATATCTTACCCTAAACGCTTAAAACTAATAAGGGGAACCCACGAGTGCCCTGCCATTTTTTTTTTTGATGAAAGTACAGCCAAAATAAGGAAAATACGTATCTCGGCATTCGTGCCAATGCGGCTTATTTTCGGAGATATGCATTTTTAAAGATTTTGCATCCGATATATGAGCTTAAAATACGACATCCTTTGCAAGCCAATCGATAGCTTAGTTGGTTACCGGCCTAGCGCTTCGTGTTTTTGCGTTCGATGCCCGCGGAAATCGGTCTTTTTTTTTTTAATATATATCCTTTTTACATGTTCATTTATGTATTTTTATTAATAAAAATACTTTGCTTACAATCGGATTTTGTTCATAAACTTACTTTAATAAAATTCATATTTATGTAGTTATGTTAATTGTATGCTTATTGGCAGTGATAATTTCTACTCGAATTTTAATTGTTGATTATTAAAAAGTTGAAAAGTAGAAAAAGTTGTGATGTAGCCATCCAGCCTGTTATGTAGTTAAGTAGATCCAGCACACTTTAATAATGTTTTTACAAATGACGACGGCACCTCTTCTTCTACTGTTGAAGTAATTCCACCTCATTGTACCCCATACTGTCAACCTCGTGATGTGTACTTCTTCCGTCAAGTAAAAAATTTCATTAAAAGGTTACAAAATTGTGTTGAAATCTTACAAGAAAATAGTCATTTAAACACGCGAGCAGATAGATGCTTTGAAGATCCATTCACTTATTCACAATCAACTTTCGGCGCCAACTTTTAAGAATACATTACAGTACTCTTGGTTTGTTGCAAAGTTAACAAACGAAAGAAGCGTTTTTGAAAATGTAGATGGTATTTGTTTTCCAGATGATATTAGACAAAGAAAATCAGTTGTTCGAACAATTCATTTATAAAATGCTCACGTTGTAGAATTTTTTTATAGCCAGGTAAGATCGGTGAACTACCATAATCTTACCCGAACACATGCATATTTTTGTGGTAAGACGTCGGCAATTGTATGTCTTTATTTTTGACACGACGAAGACTGCCGGACATATTTAGACAAAAGAGAGCGCGTTTGCATTACGCGAACCGATGAATATTCTACTTTCCTTTCCATCTTTGATTTGAGCCATTTGGATCAGGGTTTTGACTGTACATTTTGTGTGTTTCGAGACAAACTGTATATATATGGGACTTGATCATCAATTTGAAAACCTCACAAATACCGTTGCCAGACAATAAGCTAGCAGTTTTTGGCATCGAAAAAGTTTGATATTATTTGGATATGTACCTACCGGTGGTCAAACATCACCCAAACTCGTGTATGTGTTTGATCTGGAAACGAACATCTGGAAGAAGTTTGGACCGGTGTACCATTACTTGGATGCGTATGGCTTTTCATCATATAAACTTTATGTCATCCCGCTCAATACCCCGAATGATTTTGTGACTTTTAATTTACAAGTACACTTCCCCCACAAAGACTATGCTGCGGAGGCGGTGCGCAAACGGGGTCCCGTGAATCTTAAAGATGTAGGGATCTTGAATAATCTTGTAACTGGTTTGTAAATAAATTCTTCTGATCTATAAGTACCAATTTTTTATACTGTTTTTTCCATATAAAATGCACATTTTTGGCGATCCTGAAAACCGCATTAAAGCTAACTCTCGAAGCGACCAATTTTTTTGCATTACTTTGTTTGGTTTAATATTATGCTGATTCTAACTGTGAAGTTCTGTGGGATTTTGAGAAAATTGGTCAAAGGATTGGGCATCTGCACAGTGTACCAACTAAGCACTTTCTACGTAGGGTGTGATTGCCATTGAGACTAGTTCTGTGACTTGGATGTCACATTAAGCTACTTATGAATACTACTATTAATACTCTCCTTAAAAAATAGTAAAGTAATTATTATTATTAGTGCAAGAGAGAAAATTTGTGAAAGGTGGCCCCGTAAGCGGCTTAGATTCCTATTAGAGATTGAACTACTGTTTCTTTTCCTTATAGCCTCTTACCAATTTTTGAGCGACAAAAAATTAAAACAGTATATAATTTGCTCATTTAATTGTGTTTTGTTAATTTCTAAATCACAACATTTATCTTTAAATTCGGTTAAAAATTGACGACGAGTTTCATTTGTTTCCATCTCCTGAACTAAAAGTAAATATTAAATTTTATTTTATTCTACACCTTACAATCTCTTTGTACTGAAATATATTGTGTCTTATGATTTTTAAGCCGTTAATTTTGATACTAGTAAAGAGGATTCATTTTTCTTTATTAAATAGGTGTACTATGAACCTTCGAAACAAATTGACTTGACTTCAAAACATTGCAAGGAAAGAAATCATTTGGCAACACCAAAAATTTGAAAACAACAACGATGTTTATAGTTAGTTGTTAAACGAGTATTGTTTTTGCTGTATTGCAGCGGTTTAATAATATATGCATCGCTGCATGTTTTGTTCACGAATAAGGTAATGTATTCTCCAATACCCATCTGTTTTATTTCTTTTTATTTACAATGATTACGAATACCATTTTATATGATACTTGTTAAACAAAATTCTCACCACGTGGAATGTTATTAAATGCCGGAAAAGCACATTTGTCACGTAAATATAACGAAGAAGAGTGTTAGTTGTTGAACGAACTGTTCATGCTGTATTGTTGCACGTTAGGCAATATGTATACTGTACATTTTGTTCAATAATAACGTACTTTTTAAACTATATTTCATACTTTATTTACAATGGTAGTTTAGAATGCAACACCACACTCTTCCAAGCTTTATCCATTCACATGAATGATTTTCCAAAGCTTTGAAGCTTACTGATATATATATATATATATAATGTTTTCTGGATCAGCCGAAGGCCTATCAACTTCCACTTCATATTAAATTTAGAAAATATAGTAAGGGGTCAAAAAAATTCTACAGAACTAATTATTTGTTAGACTTTTCAGGAAATCTTTAGTCTTCAACATGGCAGGCTTGTAACACTGTTTGTGGGCCCACCATGATGGAAAGTTTCAGAAAGTCACCAAGTAATGCATATTGTGAAGTTAAACCCGCTCTTATCATGCGAATATGGAAAGTGTTGGTATTTTTGGTAAAACTACAGATATATCCCCTGTTTTGTCGCCAACTCGTCTCCAAAACTGATGCTATACTCTTAAAACAGAGGGAAAGTTTTGTGGAGCATTGAAAATACACCCATGCATGTGGCAGTTGTATTGTGGTGTTGTAGCATCCGTTCGTGCCGGTAGTGGTTTATGAGTTGTAGTGATAGGATGCGTGAACTTTTAAATGTTTTTATTTTTGTAACAGATTCAAAGTGATAGTTTGTTTTGGACGGAGGGGGGGGTATAGGAGGAAGAGGTTAGAGGAGGTATGGGAGGAAGAGGTTCGAGGAGGTATGGCAGGAAGAGGTTTAAGGAGATAGAGGAGGTATAGGGGAAGAGGTCTGGAGGGGAGATGAGGGCAATGTGGAGTATCACATTGTCGGTGATGAGAAGCAGTTGGACTCAGACACAGAAGGTAAGGGGTGGGGAGGAAGAAGGGAGAGTAGGTATGAGGAGGTCGTGGGCATGCTCCACACCTCCTCGCTCTTCCTTTCCTCCTCCCCTATCATGCATATTCCCACTTTTTGGTAATGGCATTGCAAAGCATCACTTAAATGAGGCCTACCTCATTATCTCATCTTAAATTCATACCCAGGTGAAATTAATCCTCCTTTCATAATCCACTCCAGCACATTTTTCTTTTTCAATTGTCATTCCACAAAAAAAGGAGTTAAAGAACAAAACACAGCCAACGGAACGACGAAATACGTGAAAATGCTCCTACCAGCTTGGAAGGCAACATATGTGTGACGTCACAAGCCCATCTACATCATCTGGCGACTTTCAGACTCATTTTTAGAGGAGAGAAGTAGTGCGGGACAGATTCTGTACTTTTACTGAGAAATGTTCTGATAAAACTGTCAAGTTAGGAATTTTTTCCTTTTACTATTAAATATACAGTATACGGAAAGACTTTTTATATATGTTATATTTTTTTTAATTGATATCGAGTAAATCATAAAATATTCCCAATATTTTTGTCATTATTCTAAATTAAGTTTTTATTCATGAAAAATTACTTTTACGTTGTATAGCTTATTGATTGTAATTATGAGAAAAACTGTGCATAATTTCTTTTATTGTAGATCTTTGTATAGAAACTAGATTTGCATACGTTGGAGAAAATGCAAGTGCATCAGCCAAAGTTAGTATTTAATTGCTCATTAAATTTTAAACATTTACATTTCATTGATATATATAATTCAATGTAATTAACGATTTTCGTACTTCAATTTCTATGTGTTATTTAACTGAAGTAGAAATCAGAATAAAATAAAATCGTTTTTACGACAGGTGAACAGTAAAAATCTCATGCTTAAATCAGTTTATTCTTAGCCGAAATGTAGTCATAACGTATTTGTCTATTGCCTTATTAACCTGGGTTAGATTCCAGTGGTGCCATTTTTCTGTCCACCAGAATTTAGTTCCCTGAGAAACGGATATTCAGGTTAGTTGGGGAAATCTCTTTTGTCCTTGTTCAACATGACCTAATCTGTTCTTGTGTGCATGCCCGTATCCAGAGGGGGGGGGATCTTAGGCACCAGCCCCCCCCCTGAAACTGCATTTTTAATGGGACTTGGCTACGGCCTTGCATGCTGTGATTGTATCGATACATGCTGTAAAAATTCTTGATCCTCCTCACTTTTCAAAATTAAATCCTAGCTACGATCTTCCTTGTGCGGTTAAATACAAACATTTTATTCTTCTGCCCAAAACTCTTACGATACATTAGAGTTTAAGCTGGCTCAAAAAATGTTAAAATAGGAAAAAAAAATTGTAAGAAAATGCTGAAAAATGTGATGTATGCACGTGGGTTATTTGTCATTATGTGTCGTAAAGTGGAAAAAGAGGGAGGAGGATTTACTGTAAGAAACATACTTTAAGGTTTAAAAAAAAAAAAGTTCTTTTAAGAAAAGCAGTCCAAGTTTGTTGACAGGATATTAAACTGTTCTATTTTCTAATGATTTCCGGATTATGCACCATAGCCCAATCAGGGTAGCCAGAGAAAGGGTCAGTAACAGTAAATACGTCTCATATTCTCAATCACTCATTTTCTGACGAGCAACCAAGCGAAGTCTTGTATTTTTACAAAGGGAAACTTGGTCGACTGTTGCTTCTGAGGATGCTCCTCATAGTACGGAGTGAAACTTTGAGTGTTTTTAATAAACAGACGAGTCGAAATATCCCGCAAAGCTCTATAATGTGAATTATTGTCTGATGAGTGACCTTTAAGAGAGAGGTTTTACCTTACTGGTTTTCATGGAAATGTTTCAAACCTTTGATGTTTGAAGAAAAAGCCCCAACTCCATATGGAGTTAAATCTCAGGAATTCTATTTAGGTAAAAGAATTTTGAGTTCTTTATGCATGCATGCTTTGGAGCAAAAAATTGTCCATTCAATCGAAAAATATTCTGTTGGAGTTTGAAAACAATTTGTGTAGTAACTGTAGTTTATTATTAATAATTGTCTTCGTTTTTTTTTTAGAATTTGTATTGTATGCAGTGGACCTGCAAAGTACTGCTGTCCAAATTGTACCAAACGAACATGTTCTTTGAAATGTGTTAAAATGCATAAAGTTAAATTCCAATGCACTGGAACTCGAAGCAAAACAGACTTCATATCGTTGACTAATTTTGATAATAATCATTTTCTGAGTGGTAAGGAACTTCTTTTAACCTCTCTTTTTATTCTAATCTTGCAAGCCAACATGGCTGCCATTCTTCCATCCTGGAGACAGAAATCTACATTTTGAAACTTTTCAAAGACTGACCATATTACCAGATTTTTTAACAGTTCTCCTCTCCCCCCTTTTTTTTGCATTGTCATTTTTAAATTATGCACCCAGGTAGGTTATATAAAGGGTGTTTTTTAGTTGTGATAGAACTTTCATTGGCGACAGCTCTCAAATAAGCTGTTTATTTGCACGTTCTCTTTCACATTTGTAGTTAGTATAGTTCGGCAAAATAATATGGAACGTTTAGTGCTTCAACAACGGTGCCAAATTATTTGAATTTACTTTGAAAATCAGTCGACAATTCGCATAACGTATAGATGACTTTGTGATTTTTATGGTGAACATAACTGGCCATCTGCGCAAGCCATCTGTCGAACTGTGGATAGATTTAAAGCGACATATTCCCTAGATGATGCAAAGACACCAACACGTCAAAGGAATGTGCGTATTGAAGAGAATATCGACGCTTTAGACAAAAGTGTAGAACATGATCCGAATTTATCGATTCTTCATCATCCGTTGGAGGAATTGGGGCTCTGTCCGTCCATGACGTGGAAAATTTTGCACAAACATCTTGGCCTACACCCATATAACATCCAGCTAGTAAGGAATTAAAGCCATGAGACCATCTTGTGAGTCATGCTTTCACCGATTGGGCTCTGGAGCCTTTCGAAACTGGTCCGTTGTTTTATTGCAGAATTGTGTTCAGCGATGAGGCTCATTTTTGGTTTAACAGGTTCGTTAATAAGCAAAATTGCCACATATTGAGTGAGAACAATCCATAGACTCCCTCACATCCAGAAAAATGTACCGTTTGGTGCGGTTTACGTTCTGGTGGCATCAATGGACCATATTTCTTCTAAAAATGAGGCTGGAGCTCACGTTACGGTCAATGGTGATCATTACTGCATCATGATCAGTGACTTTTTGTGTGCAAATCCTCATGACATAGATTAGGACGAGATATGGTTTCAACAGGATGGTCTATGTGTCATACGGCGACTACAACCATTGACTTATTGAAAGCCAAATTTGGCGATAAGTTGATTTCCAGATATGGACCTGTCGATTGGCTTCCTAGGTGGTGCGATTTGACACCGATGGATTATTTTCTGTGGGGTTACGTGAAGTCAATGGTTTATGCTGATAAAGCAGCAACAGTTGACGCTTTGTAAGACAACAATATCCGCGTTATTCATGACATACTGCCAGCAGTGTTGACAAAAGTGGCTGAAAATTGGACCTCCGGAATGCACTTCGTCAAGAATAGCCGCAGTGCAGTGGCCATATGCCCCAAATAATTTTCAAATTTTAATGCCACATATTAATCTTTGGAATTAGTAAAAAATTTTGATTAAAATTGCATTCTTTGTTTTTTCCATTTTCAAATTCTATCGGTATTAAAAAAACACCCTATATGTAATCTTCACTGATATAGTCAGACTCACCATCGTCGGTGTACCTCGATTTTCAGCTTTTGTGGAGAGCACCTTAGTGTCACGCATGCAAACCAAATGGCATCTAGCCTTCGAGTTTGGTTATAATGAGAAGAAATAAAACATTTGTTTGTAGTTGTATTCAAAATATACAGGACGAAAACCCTTCCTAGCAAGAAACAAACCCGTTATAATTGGATACTCATTATAATTGGGTTCGACTGCAGAATTTAACCTTCCATGTCACTTTCCCTGTTGTATATATTACAACACTGCCAAAATCGGGAAAGTAGGGCTTTGGCTTTGAATGTGTAATGCCTCGAAGCAGAATGTTTTGCAATGTCCTGCAACAAGCCTTTGTCTAATCGAAAGTGTTTTACAGGAGATGCATATATATATATGTGAATTATACACCTTTTTGAATAATATAAAACATAAATTACTTTTTAATAGAAATGCAGTAAATATTTGTTGAATTTATTTTTTTTTTTTATTTATTTAAAATGATTCACCCCACGATTGTTCTGCAGTGAAGTTGTTTGTTCTGCGACGTGCGTCACACTTTTGAGTAGATTCTACTTTGGGGTGTAATGTATATTTAATGCACTGTTAATGTATCTTTTTGATAGCTCAGTGTTATTAGTTAAATTTAGGTGACTAACTATTACTTTTTATTGAAATTGCATTAAAATTAATTACAAAATTGATGGGAATGTCCCATATGCGAACCATTACTTATTAGCTCATGTATGCGTTAATAAGTAAAATCTTGTGTAGGTCAATGTACAAGTAGTCGTGTTACTGTCAAAGGTGCACATTGTTGGGAATTTTAAATGGGATTCACACTGTCCTTACAAACTCCCTAATGTTCATTTAAAAAATGAAGGGCTCTTAAAAGTCCTTAACATTATGTGGGACTCCTTAATTTTGCATTCACGGTAGCAACTATGATTAACCAAATATGCAACCTTCATGACCCTTCCGATTGCGGCGACCTTGATGTATTGTCATTGTATTCCATAAAACTGGTTGGAAGTTTGATTTTCACAAATCGAATGCATTTTCCACTTTCGTTTTCTTTTCAGATACTGAAGAACTACTACCAGCATTTAATCTAAAATAATATACTGTGATTGAAGTACTTGACTGTGCCACGAAGTGGTTCCTTCATCTTAGAAATCAAGTCATAGTCACAAGGACTCAAGTCCGGGGAGTATGACTTGATTCCTTAGATGAAGGAACCACTTCATGGCATTCGCTTCAGAACTGTTCCAGAGATTCTTCAGGCAGTAGACCGGTCCATTCGAACTATCAACACAACAGGCGTTGGTAAAGATATCGTACAAATTCCAGATCGATAGCAACGGGTTGTGCACTATGCAGGTGACTACATTTAGGGGCAGTAAAACTTGGTAACATGCATCCATTTTGTGTCAACTGTAAACAAATAGTTGCCACTATTAAAGTTCCAACCCTCGTATATGTACAGCATCTGATACATTAACAGTATTACTTTGAAGATCGTTAAGTGCTTCAGAAAGTAGTTTTGGTTAATTTAATAATTTTGAAGCTTCAGCATAAGTCACAGTATTCATTAAAATATATTATCAATTTGCTGGTCAGACTCCTCCATATGCTCCAATTGGATTTCGTTATATTTATGGAAGTCTGTTACAAATGTGCTTAGATAATATTTCTATTGTAAATTCCAACTTGCATCATACGGAATTTGAGGCATGAGGCCATTTTTTTCTGTCAGCCATCCATGTGTGTTACGTCTGTTCTTAAAATGCTTCTGCATTTTAACTATATGTTCTACTAAATTATTTGGAATGTCTTTAATACATAAATTTATAATGTTAGCAGAACATCCATAAGTAATAATCATATGTGGATAGACTAATTTCAATTTTTCACTTACAGTATTTATTTTGCTTTTGTTATCGGCACATACTGCAAATACTTACTGACCATATTTCTCCTTAATTTCTTCAATACATATCTTATCAATATTTGCACGAAATTCGGCTGGTTTTTTTTCTCAGCACCACAATCTGTTGCTCTTAGTAAATATGTTGTCGTCCCGGTATGTATACTGCAAGTAAAAATGGAGTCGTATTTTTATTATTAGTCCATCCATCCATCAAAAAAAAAAAAAAGAGTAAGGTAACTTGTTCTGAAAGTTCATGTTTTAAATTGAGTTCAACTTGTTCATAAACATCATCTAACAGCCTTCCAGATAACTGTTTATTATTAGGTGGGTTGTGTCCAGGTCTTAATGTAGTAACCATATTAATGAAATGTTTGTTGTTTGCGACATTATG
The DNA here is from genome assembly GCA_006491805.2 of Dysdera silvatica. Classification (NCBI taxonomy): domain Eukaryota; kingdom Metazoa; phylum Arthropoda; class Arachnida; order Araneae; family Dysderidae; genus Dysdera; species Dysdera silvatica. Next base: position 12,213,196 of record QLNU02013614.1, read on the forward strand.
TTCAACGCTATTTGCATAGAAGAATTTTGCAATTTTCTTATCAATATCATACTTTGGAGCAGCCATGGTTGTCACCCCATATGAAAACATAAATTTCTGTCGAGTTCTTCTTAACACTTTTGATTCAAGATGTGAACTCTCACCTTCAGACGGATCCAATGTAATAACCTTAGATGGTAGCTGCACGTCATCTTCAGGAACATCAGCAGCAGTAGGACTACTAGGAGGAATGGGAAAAGAAAATTGAGTAGATGAACTTATTTTTTCTTGCACTTTTGACGGCGTTTAATTCTCTGAGCTCTTTTTCCTAATGTTTACATTTCACTTCGCATCCAAAAGCAATGACCCAGAAACAAGTTTTCTTCCAAAACCTGGAGGCATTTTTTTTTTTTGCAGGTTCTTGCTTCTTTTTTTAATTTGTTTCTATTCATTTATGGTTAAAAAAGTTATATACTATTTAATTATTTCATTTAAACAAATTTTAGAAGTATTAGTAATTTTATCTTAGTATCTTAACCTCAAATATCTCAGTTCCACGAACTACTAAATTTTAACTCTAAGGATTTCCCCTTTCTGCTTTTTAACCAAGAACAAAGTTGGAGGAGTTAAAAGAGATATTACATTACATTAGTGAACGAGGGGGTGGAATGGGAAGGGTGACCACCTAAAGTGACACTGTAATCCCAGACAGGGCACTCAAACAGTGCAACCAACTGCCATGCAGAACAGCCTCTGCCGATGGACCAGAAACACACCCCGGGGCTGGCCATGGCCCCTACAAGAACCCACTGACCCTGGAAAGGAAGGTTATGATGTCTGTGCAAAGACAGGAGGATCCGGAGGGATGCAGTTAGAGGAGACTCCTCCTACTTTTTTATCTACCAATCACCAGCTCAGATGAGCCATTACCGTAAGGGAGTTCTCTTTCTCTTCTGAAGACCTTTTATTACATTTATTTAGACTTTTTAATACAAAAATATACCTATCTAAAAAATAAGATTATTGATACATATCTCAGTAGAATTTTAGATTATTTAACACATATCAATAAAATTAAGGTTTGTTTTGTTTTTATCAAAAATATTTTAAAATCTTGTATTCTTATATTAAGAGACAAAATAAGGCAAGTTCTTGTATAAAACAAAAGACATTACATTCCTTAAAGAAATAGTTTTACATTAATTTAAGAAATTAAACTCTACTTAACCCTTTAAGGTTTTTTAACGGCTGAAGAGTTGCTATCCTTTCAGCTTTTTAAGTGGCTCTGCAGACGGAGTGTGGTAAAAATCGGGAAAGTATTTCCTCCCAATTTTCACATATTGCACCCGGCTGTCGCGGCCACTTAAAAACCTGAAAGGACAGCAGCTCTTCGGTCGTTTCGGCTGGCAAGAAATCGTAAAGGGTTAAAGCCAAAAAAGACCAATAAGAGCCAGTTAAAACCAAAAAAAAGGCACTGGCCAGGCCTTTTTTAAATTTTAGCTGGCTGTTTTTAAACCCTGACTTAAATGGCTTTGCCTGATGATCTGGAGATAGGAGCCTAGGAATAGAGAGGGGGGGCGGGTAGATGGATTGTATGTGTCAATGAAAGTTTGTAGTAAACAAACAAGTGGAAGAAAGTAAACACCTAGTGTCTGTCCCCTTCTAAGTCAGAAAGTTTAGCAAGCTTTGAAAGGATAAAAAGCAAGCGTGGGGACAGAATGCATTTTCTTTTATCAGTGTTTGAAGCAGACTAAGACTCATTACAAAAAGCCGGCCATTAAAATCTGTTGTCATCCATTCCCGCAGAGAGCAACTGATTTATGCATGATAGAGGGCCAAGTGAGGGGTGGGGAATGGACCAGTCTATTGCAATTTCTATTCAAGTGAAGTCTCCAGCATTATATGCATTTGGATGTCGAAAGTGTTAAAACTTCTCCTTTTTTGTCTTTTAGTGTATCTTGATTTTGATTCTTTGTGTACTCATTGGTAGCACCTGTGAATAAAGTTTTCTCCTATCATTCTCGGAATCCACTTTTGACTCCTGATTGGTTACCCAAAAAAAAGAAAATACAAACCGCTCATTTCAGTTTGTGGGTTGGTTCTCTTGACCTTTGGAAATTCAGATTTTTTGAAAAAATTTAGATCCCAGTACAACATATCCTTTGAAAGCAAGAAAAACTCCTCTCCCCAAGTTCCCTGCATGAAAGGAACTTCATGATTAGATGACGAAAACTACTGTGGAAACCCACAGTAGTTTTCGCCAATCCTGTGTGTTCACTTTGTAGACTTTGTTCGTTATTGCCACTAAAGATTCCAAGAAACGCAAACTTAAGTTTGGTTTCTTAAATTGGCGACATGCCGAATTGTTTCTTTTTATTTCATGCTTTCCAAATACTGTGTAATTGTTTACCACTAAAAAAGTGTGCATGCATCTCATCGAAGACTCTGCCAAAAAAGTGTGCTAAATTCCTTTAACGATGTATTCTAAGTAATTTATCTTTTGGCATTACAATTAAATATTCTAAACATTTGAAGCTTTTAATAAATGTTGTTTTCAACTGGGTGGAATTACCTCATTTCTTCAATATTTATATCTCCGCCTACTTCATAGTGTGTTTAGTTACTATATGCTAATTAGTTTTGGTTTCCAATTGTTTAATCAGTGCACGTGAATGTATAACAAGGTACTTTATCATCATTTGCTATTACAGATTATCGCTTCCTTGAAGATGTTTCACGTGCCATTGACAATGCCGGACGTTCTAAAAGGCATTTTGGAGGAAACAGTTCCTTTTTGCCCAAGGTACACTTACTTTCTTTTGCAATACTTTCTCTTTTTGAGCTTGGATTTTAATCCTGGTAAGCTGAGACTTATGTAAAAATGGTGACCTTACAATGGCACAGCGATAACACATTGGTATCTCATGCCATTGACCCGAATTTGATTCCAGTGGTGCCATAAAATACATGCCATTTTTCTGAGCACCATAAACTAGTTCCCTGCTACAGGTTCTGATTCCTCACAGAACTGCTGGTCTTGATGAGCATGGCCCTGCTTACGTTTCTGTTTTTGCAAAAAGCAAAATTGCAAATGTGTTAGATTTGTCTAAGTTGGTCATTCTTTTTCCACGTATTTTTTCTCTTACGCGCTTGCCAACTAACTGTTCAATGTTCCAGGGATTGGTTTCCTAGGTCTTGTGAGGTTCATATTCCTCAGAAAACCATAGATCTCGGTACATCATAGTACTTGCGCTATAAAACTCAAAACAGACTTTCTCTTTTACAACAATTTCTCCCCTATCTGCATGTCTTAAAACTAAGTCATTATTTCTCAGAATGTCTCCCACCATCTAAGTAGTATAGATTTTGATGTCATTCTTTTTAGCACTGCAGTGTTGTAACATGTTCACCTAATGTGCCGTTAGCTCGGTTCGACTCCAAACGGTGCAAAGAATGCTTACTTAGAGATCTCATAAAGATCACACTGCTCACTGGTTCCCTAGGCACCTTTTTGGTTCTAGGGTTTAATTCCCTAGGCCTTAAGAGGTTCCTATTCCTTGGAAAACCCATTGCTGTCCTTGCGCCACAAAATTACAACCAACCATCCAGAAAACAGTAGGTCCCGGCGCAGCATGACCATTGTAGTCTTTGAGCCGTAAAACCACAAACAGGTGAGTCATTCTGCATACTGGTCGAATAGAGTAACTGTATGATCATCCAATATTATAAAAATACAATAACACAATTGGCACAGTTGTAATAAATTAATTTAATTTAGCTTTAAAATATTACTCGATGGCTTTAAGGCATCTTTGATGAAGTTTTTTTTAACAAAGAGGGGGTGGATGCGTAGAACCGGTATAGTAATGAGCGTCGTCTGTGGACTTGGTGTCCTCTACTGGCCGATGACAGAAGTAATTTGGGGAAGGTAAACGGCATACAGGTAGATAGAAGAACATTAAGCCGCACTCAACAAAAAATTCGCTATCCTTGTTTCCTCGAAGTTCAACACTTCCATTCCTAGATACAGTCTTAATCTTTTCAAATAGACAGCTTTCTAGTTTTCAGACTAGACTCCTTTCGCTATAGTCCGACCAGTTCATTCAACTAAATCAATTGCGCCGATCGAAAAAGCACTTCCTTTCAATAAATTGAACGTGGAACTAAAAGATTTACTTTGTCATTTAGTCGCCAATGTCATCGCATCCAATAAAATCAAGAAACCTAACTTGGCACGCCATGACCACAACATATTGATTGACTTCGTACTAATCATAGCACTATCATTACAAAAGTAGGTAGGGGGGTGCAAATAGTTATTCCTGATTAAAAAAAACAATATCTGGATGTAGTGGAGACATGGCTACAGGATGACTGCTATTGTCCTATCAAGAAAGATCCTTCCTGTATTCATCTTAGCAAAGTTAAAGACTTTATCCACTCATGTCATTTCATGGATGAAAAAACACTCATATTCCCTCTGTCGCTGATATCATGCACCTATATGCACTGCCCAAAGTTCATAAGCAGGCATACCATTTCGACTTATAGTCTCAAAATATCAGCATCGTAAGTCACACCTCTTTTAAAACATTTGACTCAGAGGTGTTCATCATTGCTTCATAACAACCATTATCATTAAAAATCCTCTACTACAATTTCTGGGCAGACTCCGCAACCTTCCATTTATTTCAAACAAACTGGTTTTCTTTGACGTAAAAAGTTTGTTCACGAACATTCCAATCCAAGGAGCCCTCCAGTCGTTGACACTGTGCATGGAGTTTGTTACACCGATTTTGAAGTACGTGAACTTACCAACCTGACCGAAATTTATATTTCACAAACTTGCTTCTCTTTCTACTGACAAATAGTCTCGCAATGGGGAACCCTTCATGACTTATTTTATCAGATATCTACTTACACTATATCGTAGAAAAGTTTTTTAAACAACTTCATTTTAAGTTTTGGTTCCGGTACGGAGACGATATCTTTGCAATACTTGCTGACAACAATACAGATTTCATTCTTCTCACCGATACTCTTAACTCCATTTATTCATATATATATATAATTCTCCTTTGAATGTGACAATAAACTCCCATTCCTTGATGTTCTTATCAATAAAATAGATTCCAGCCATCTACTAGGTGTGTAAGATATTATTACCCTTCACAGGGATAACACAATTGCCAAATAATGGTCAACACAGAAAAGCCTCCGGGGCGAGATTTTTGTGAGTTTTCGTGGGGGAATTTATTATACAATAATTTTTGCCACCCACGTATATGTAACTCAAACTAGAGCTTTTTTTATATTTAGGGAAAAAGGAGCGTCATCCTCATTCTGGACTTGAACCAGGGTTCCTGCGTTGAGCCCTGCAGTGTCAGACACCGTGGGCTCAACGCAAAGGGTAATAATATCTTGCATCCTTAAGTTCTGTTTCTGTATTATTATTTCATAGTTTTCTATATTATGAGTTGTATATATTTGTATTTAATGCCTATGTTGTAGAATTTGTATAAGTTGAAGTCTGCTGCGAAGTTCAGGAAAACCGAACTTTCTCTTCTGCCGCAAATATTTTCACAAAGGAAGAGGAACACAACTTACCTTCGATACAGGTAAATCGTAATTAGTAATTATGTTTACATGTTCTTATGAGAGTATACATTTTTTTAAGCTTAATTGTGTTTTGGTTTGATCTGAAAGATCGTGCTTTTTTTTTTTTCCCTCCCCATTTTTTCAATGTAATTGGAGTAGACCTTTCATATTCAAACATAACTATATTACAAGATGTAGCGATTGCCCAGTATGGCGTGGGTCACTCTTGATTAATACTACATTTATATTATCACAGATTTCGGCAACTCTTCCAAATCTCAACTCACCTTCCAAAGCCAAATATTTGGCACCAGTCTCTGAAAATCACTTTTGAACTGTCCATGCATTAATGACAGCTTGTCCATGAACATTGCACCATTTTATTTTTAACTATTGCTCTGTTGTGTTTGAAAAGAAAATGACGTCATGCATTGGAATGTAAATTGTTCTTTCTGAAAAATTATTACTTTTAATTGAACTCCAAATTGGCTGATTTCTCCATTAAATTGCACTTTGAATCATCAACAGTCCATGACTCAATTTTGGGGATGTGAAATATACAAATTGTTATGAGTAATCATTTTGTGCACTGTAATTTTTCTTCCAACTTGTACAGCTAATTGGGGGAAATGATAAGTGAATGAGAATAAATTATTGGCAGAAAAGTAATCATCATTCTTAGTTACATTCTTTGAATGGAGATAATTCCACTAAGGAATGACACATTTAGAAGAATGAAGCACGAAGAATGCATTCTCCGAAGTGGGTAGTTTTCCCCCACCTCTAACTCCAAGTGCTGGGACTGAATGATAATAAACTATTTTAGTTACATGGAAATGTGCAACTGCCATTTAAAAAGTGTTTACCTTCTTCGTCGTTTTAGACATCTTCAAGATTCAAGAATTCATGGGATAGAAGAAAGAGATGTGTCAGCATGGTGTTACCCAGAAGTGAGACTTACCCAGTATTACCTAGCAATTCCTGATACAGTCAGACCCGCTTATATCTAAAGTTTTTCCATGTTGCTTGAACTTCGTAATATTCATCAACTGGTGTGGGTATATCGAAGTTTGCATATATTGGATATTTTTGTAGCTCCTTTCAACTTTATTGTAAGCATGTTTGACTGTATTACAAAGAAATTTATAAAGACTTTAACACAGCATGGCCTTTGCTGTCCTTTGACAGAACAAACGGATATGGTCATGGTAGTGATTCACCTATATAATGGTCAGGGCTGTGCAAAGGGGTTTGGGATTAACCTCCTGTGTGAAAAATATTAGTTGTAAAGTTTGTTTTGAGAGAAATGTTTGTTACTATCAACCCCTACTCGCTTTTTAAAATCTTGCGCATGGGTCTGATGACTAATTTGGGAAAATGTAATCTATTATTTGAAATATTCCTTCGTATATGTGCTGACATTTTGTGTTTTGTGCATCAGGAAAGATTAATTGGATGTTAGTTGAAATTCACTTCAGCAGCGTTCTAAAGTTTGATTGAATGCGTGCAGAAAGAACATGCCTTGTACATTTTGAATTACGATTCTTGTTCTGGCACGACTGTCCCTGAAGAACTTTGATGTCTTTAGCAATTGTCGCCCACTCTTCATCCACAAAGCTTTCTTTTACTGTCATTCTTCTTAGATTTTCCTCCTCCTCCATATTACCATTTTTTCTTTGCTCTGGGTTTGTTCTTGTAACATTCCTCTCATTCTTTCTACATGCCCAAGCCATCTAAGTTTTTTCCTTATATCAGTTACCAGGCCGAGGTCTTCATACGATATATTTCTTCTTGTTTTTCTAATTCATCATTTTCATTAACTTCTCCCATGCATTTTCTAAAGTACTTTGCTTTCCCATACTCTGTGATTGTTTGTCTTGACTCCATGTAGACTTGCAAGTTTATTGTTATGTTGATGGCATCATAGGTGCCAATCCTTCCGATTTACCCAAAAGGCTTACGATTTTTTATCGATCTACCAGTCGGAAAATGATTTCTTCTGATTTTCGGAAATTTCGTCTAAAATCCCCAGTGTTTTTAAAATACTGATTTCTTTAAAAAAATTAAATCCGATATCTCCTAAGTATCCGATTTAATCCGATGTCTCCCAAGTATCCGATTTAATCCGATATCTCCTAAGTATTTAAACTGCTGTACTCTTTCATTTCTTCTCTTTATAACCTTATCTTGATTGGCACAGAATGACCCTTGCTGACCTTTCGTCATAAAAATTCAACGAACTCTTTACAAGCCTTTCACACTCCTGAACTGTCTTGTAACTTGCATATTGATAATATATTTAGTCTATTCCTTATTATCGTCCATATTCTTTGGCGTCATTTTTAATCATCTGCAGTTCTCCTTTCAACCTGATTGAATTCCTACTTATTAAAATTGCATCATCTGCAAAGGGTAATTGCTGAACAGCTCTATTACAAATTGTATCATCGTGCCACCACTTATTTTTCATATGGTGACTTCTAGGCATAGACGTAGGCAGAAAGTTCATAAGGGGCTTACAGAGCTACGACTCATATATATTCCTATGTTAAATATACAAAATTTCATTGCAATGGGGGGTTACAACCTCCGAAACCACCCCCTGGCTACGCTTTTGCTTCTAGGGATATCATTGAGAAAAGGCATCTTTTTACCTCAAGCCTCTCCTCTGAATTCACCTGGGAGCTGCCCTTGACTTCTTAATTTGGCTTTGGTGGTCTTTAATATCAATTTTTCTTGAATGTTATTCGAATCTCACATTTGCTCTAGTCTGTTATAATCTTAAAATGCTGTTTTGTGTGTATGTAATGTAAAACCTTTTCTTGTTTTCAGCGACCAGATTATATTTTGGAGGATTGAGTGGTCCTTTCTGGATGCTAATACATGTTACGTTGATGAAAGGTACGTATCTTTGTATATTCAAGGTGGTTGTTTCTGTGCATAATGAGAGTGCATTATGTGTATCTTTCTACTTCTTTGTTGATATATTTTAGACATGTGAGTTTGTCATTTTGCCTGTTACTTGAACTATGACGTTACCATATACAGCAGGCCGTGCTTGAAGTATAGCTGAGCCTACTCCGTCATATAAATCCATAATCATATAGCTACATATGTGATATTGATCACAGTCAGTACTTCATTGATTATGAATGAGCATGGGTAACTTAATTACGGGCGTATGCCATACCAGTGCCGGGCTAGGTCTCGCTATTTTATGCACGAAAAATAACAATTTCAGTTCCCTACCAGACACTACATTTCCTAGTTCTGGGAAAATTCCGATTGAAGTCAGTTTTCAGCGTCACAATCTTACCAGTGTGTCTTTTGTGTCATGCCATTAATCATCATGTTCTACCATTATCCGCCTAATATTGGTCGCCTTCCGTCATGAGAGATATTAGCCATACTCTCTCCTTACTGGCTAGATAGATTAATGAATTACGTGACACTTTCTTCCATCCAGGATTCAATCACTCTCTAATGACTACAATGCAAATGGTCTAAATTTGATTCCAGCAGAGGCCCTGGTCACTTTGCAGGTTTTTTTTGTTTTTTTTTTAAATGTATCTGTAGATCGGAGTTTGATTTATATTTTCCTAGAGAAAACAGATTTGGATACCATGAAAACCTGTAGGTCCTGACCAAGTATAAGCTGAATTTTTTTTTCTTCTGGCATTATAGCAAAAATATAAGAAAAAATTTAGCAATTGTAAAATTTCTTTAGCTTTTTTTTTTTTTCTAATTTAAATACTTCCGATATTTTTGAAAATTTTGTCCCTTAGGCGAACACTGAACAAAATAACATATTTAAAATTTTGGCCTATAAGTAAAAATTTTTTGTTTTTACAAAATTGGACAATTGACAATTTTATTCGATCCGAGTTCTGATCTTGGTGAGGTGTGCGTCTTCTGTACGCCCTCATTATGCCTTTCCATTTGGACCACAAGCTTTCCTTTCTGGTAAACTTTGGATCCCTCAAGTCCAATCCTTCTGATGTCTTCGATATCATTTTTCATGTCATCGGCGATCCTGCGGGACTTCGTTGTCTTCAGCCGTGGAGTGATTTCAGATTTGAACTCACGTTGGCCTCCTTCCTGCTCGTTAACCTACTGATTATCTCTGGCCTCTCCATTGATGATGTTGTCTATCGTGTCTTCCCGGCAGCCGATTTCGGTTGCTGGGTCCGGATTCTTTATCTGCCATTCCAGTTTCCCGACTCCATTCTTCTGGACCACCTCCGCCAATGCGGTCAACTCAAATCCAATATCATATGGGAAAAATGGCACGGTGGCTATGACTTCTGCAATGGGACCTGTAAGGTCAAAATGGAGTTGTCAAAGCCCATTCCTGATGTCCCCTTCATTGAGAAGTTTAATGCCAACATCCACTACCTGGGGATCACCCCTAAATGCGTTCTTTGCGACGATACTGGTCATCTTAAAGTGAATTGTCCCACCCTCGCTGCCCCTCCATCTGATGGTGAAACTTTGTCGCCCGACACCCCTTTCAACCCAGTCCCATTAGCTGACTACCTTCCACCCGACAACATCACCACCTCATCACTACAATCCACACTCAAGAAGAAAAACAGAAGACGTTCATCTGCCAAAAGACCCCTCCATTTACAGCCTACCGTAGGACACGTCTATCACCCTGCAAAAGATCACTAAGGCACGTCAATTCGCTGAATTGTGGGCTTTAACCAAAGAACTCTCCCTGGGCAAATTCTCTGATGAGAAGACCTACCCTGATTCCGAAGAAATTCACAATGAAATTAAATACATTCACTCCATCTTCTACACACGGAACAACTGCTGGACAGCTTTGGAAGCCAAAATCCTGGATCTCCACAAGACCCATGGGCCCTGGTTTTTCAAAATCTCTAGTTGCAGTTTCATGAAATATTGGTATATTAAGGTATTATTACCCTCCGCAGGGATAACACAATTGCCAAATAATATATATATATTGGAAAATATTGGGATGATGTTGTGTCATGTAAAGAATGGTGGAAGCTTTTCCATAAGAAATTCAACTCCTGAGCCATCGAATGCCTCCCATTGCTGGATTGGGATCACGAAAATGCTCGTCTTGTTGCTGCCAACTTTAGCCAAGCAGCTTTGACCACCTAGATTCCGTCCACTTGCCCAATGAACTCTACCCTCACATTTATCTGTAACATCACCTATACTCTTCAATGATCGGTTGTCCCAGCCTAATTTTCTTATTGGACAATTTAAATTCATTTTTCTCCCTTGTCTCATCCAGACTTAAAAATTCTTCAAAGTTTTAATCTCCTTTCGAAACTCCTTGCCGATTATTGGAAAATCCAGTACCTTTTTTCGGCTTACTAAATTTAAAATTTTTAACCTCTCCATTCCAAGTTTCATTCCAACACCACTTTCGACCAACATTTTTAATTATCATTCCTTCCACAATTCATTTTTTTCGCATACCTCAACTCTGTCCCTTCAACGTGGGGATAAAACGTTCATCGTTAGGTGCTCCTTAATCATGTTGAAACTTGGACAATATTATTCCACAATTCTCCTTTGCTACACACCAGAGTTGATATACTCTTTCAAAATCAAACTTATTTCGAATAGGTCCTTCAATATTTATTGTTAGCATTTTATTTGCATGGTTCGTTGTTAAACGAATTTGCAAGTCACTTTTAATCAAGTTCATTTGGGAGAAAGCCCTTTCACAATCTCTAGTATGCATAGGTATATTTGCCGCATATTCAGTTATTGAGCGTAGTGAAAGAAATTCTCCATTCATTTCATTTTGATTCAAAAACTGTAGTCACTGCAAAAATGAAAACTCCTTTCTTTACATCAGGCACCTACAAATTTCTCGAAAATGTTCCATTTTGATAGTACATCGTTTTCTTCAAATTTATGCTTCCGATCATCAACAGTGGCTGCCGACATAAAATTGTGAATATTTTTAATTTCCAGGACTTTTGCTTTTTAACGAAAGTGGTATTAAAATTTTTCACATGCAATATCCTTCTGCAAAATTCGAAAAAAACTACAGCAGCTTAAATCTTGTCCTGATATGAGCTGACTGGCCTGATGCGCATATTCATATGCTAAAATCTTGTCTCTTAAAATTGTACAGAGAAATGCTAGTGAAATTTGTAAAACCAAGCGTCACAAAATTATGTAATAATATTTTGAAAGTCCACTATCATGAGAGGAGTAATCAAAAAGATGATGTTGATATCTTAATTGGAAATGGAACACTGAAAGTAATCCAAGATTTTAACATCCATGATAAAAATGAATTTTATGAAAACGTCAGAAGCTATTTCATAGCAGCATGTGACTACATGCACAATAAATTTCCTTTCGAGTTAGAAGTGTTACATCATGCAGAGGTTACACAAATATCGAATTTTGAAAATGCATCATTTTCCAGCTTAAAATATTTTACAGAAAAATTTCCTGTTCTTTTGTTCAATAATACAGAAGATGAAGCTGTTGATGCTTTACAAACAGAATTCAGTGAGTTCCAGGCTTTCAAAGTTCCACAAACTGTGAGTAATGAAGGTAGCATTGATGCACAATGGGCAGCCATAGGTAAAATAAAAAATGATACTTGTGAATTAAAATTTAAACGACTTTCTCAGGTTATGCTGTCAATACTTACGATCCCTCACAGTAATGCAGCATGCGAGAGAGTCTTCAGTCAAGTGAAGAAAATTAGAACTGACTTCAGGTCAACCATGTCTGATGACACATTAGAAAATTTACTAATAGTTAAATGCAGACAACATGTGAAATGTTACGAGAATGTATTTGACAAAAAATTTCTCGAAAATGCAAAATCTTGCACTACAGCATTTGTAAATTCTAAGAATTAATATTGCGTTTAATACAGTTTAATCCTCTATTATTATTAATTTAATAAATACTTAATTTCCTCATTGTGCCCTTTTTTCATAAATTATGTATGATTTTGTTTAATTAAAAAATGGTGGCCTGCCCACGCGTGCGTGATTGACTACAGATTTTTCACTTCTAGAAGTTGGCACCTATGATATTAGTATTTGTGAGGAAGTCTGATTAATTACAGTATCACTCATTCGTTCTAATTACCTTATGAAACTTGTATTTGTTTTATTTTACAAGTTTCTGCTTTCTTGTTTTTCTATTTTTTTATGTTCAATTCTTTCGCAAGTTTCTTTGCTCATATTGTTTAATAGGTTTTTCCTTATGTATATTGTCTTGACTTGATTACAAAGAATGAATGGATTTGCTATTATCGTTGTTCCCGCGGTTCTTGAAAGTCCTTGATTCTTTTTTGCCAAGTCAGGGCCCTTGAAAAGTACTTGAAAACTGCCAAAAATGTGAAAAATTCTTGAATTTTTCTCAAAACCATTTTTCTTTTGGCAAAAGAAAGGGGGGAATATAAAGGTTATTCTCCTTATTCCCAAAACAAATCCAGTAGTGCTTTGGACATGCTCCCTTCCTCCCCCACCCTCCGAGTGTGGCTGATACAAGGGATGCAAAAAGGGTAGCTTTTGCTGGCAGTGTGCCAAGTTGAAAAGGAGCAACAATATAATTAAACACTCTAATTTTAATATTATGCTTATAATGTCTTGCATTTTTAATTTTTATGTACATTGCGATTGACAATGTAAGGTCCTTGAAAAACGTTATTTGGTCCTTAAAAAGTCATTGAATTTCATCAGGATAAAAGAGTGGGAACCATGATTATTATTATACATTATATCTATTCATTAAGGTGTCTTTGATTTAGAGGTAACTGGAATGTATCTTTGATTCAACTGTACTTCAGTGTATGTGTAATTCCCAGAAATGTGTTCGACATCACTTAAAATATTGTGGATAGCATTTGCTGCTGGGAATATTTCATCCATTAAATAAATACTATTCGTTTTTCCCCCCCTTGACATTTTAAATTATATACAAATATTCTAATACTCATTTAGAATTGACGAAAACTCAACGATAAACTCATTGCTGGATAAGTATTTGATGCCGGAGCATTCCGACACAGAGGTTCAGCATTCACTCGCTTTCTATCAATCTTTCGGCCATAAAGGTGTTGCTGTGCTGTTAAAAAAAGATGGTGATCCTGCAAATTTACCAAGGTAAGTTACTTGAATTCTTAGAACGTTAAATTACGTAACATGCAAAAAATAATTCATGGTCAAATTTCGTTATAGTAACCTCAGTTCTAGGAGTAAGGTTACTATTACGTCAAAATTGTGAAGTCCCTTCATGAGCCCCATAAGAATCAAGTTTTACTTCGGTTTTAACGTTGTTTGTAAAATGTAGATATTACTTCAAACTAAATAATTGTGTCTTCTTATATGGTGCCATTTTATGCACTCTATATATTTTTCTCCGAATTTTTTTGTGTTTATCCCTCTGTATTAAAATCTTCAGCTTTCTTTCTCTCCCAAAGGCTTTTACACCCCTATGACATTTCGTTATTAATGCTGGATGTTGGTAACCCACTCACTCCATGTTTATGTTCATCTCCTTGCATTAATCATGTTCACTGCCCTGTGTTTGAATGCGGAAAAAGTAATGTGATGATGTAATATTAGATGATAAATCGCTCACAAAGAAAAGAATGGTTTCACAGTGCCTAGTGGGAACCAAACGCATGACCTCTTGGTATCTGGTCATATCTTGGTCCATTTGGATGTCAAGAGGTTGTGTGTTCAGTTCCCATCATTACATCATTATTTTCTTTGGCAAGAAATTCGTCATCTAATAAAAATATGATCCTTCGTTAAACTATAGGTACGGCTGTCCAGTATGTGAACTTAAAGCCAAATTCTCTGTATTTATTTCTCCATATATGTAACTTTAAAAAGGGCATTCACCTCGATTCCTTCCATGCTCCAATACTTTGGCATGTATCTGACTCCAATTTGATGTATGGTGCAAGGATAAAATAGTTATCTATTCGATTAAGCATTGATGCAAGAAATAATATCTATGACATAGTTGTTATGACCCTCCAGTAAATAAACTAATTCATCAGGCTGTTCGTTAACAAAACAAAACAAACAAAAAAATGATTTAACAAAATTAAAAGCATTTAAATTTTTAACTTGGAAAAAAAATGCACATCACTTTTGCTAGTAAATATTGTTTAACATTACACCCTCAACATTAAAATGTGGTAGACATAGTTCACATCAAGTATGCGATTCGTGACCTGCATACAATGGTTATCAAATATCGAGAAAAGAACACGATATAACTGCAAACTAAAGCGCTAGTTAGACATAACTGAATGGCCAGCAGACTGAAGACCACCTACCCTAAATTTGTTAGAAATAAGTGCAAAGTCCTATGACGTCACACAAACTATTGCCATACAACAGAAGAACAAAAAATTAACCCATGCACATACACTTTTATTAAACTGGCATGATTGCAATAGCATGCCACAACACTATACTTCGTTAAACTGTCACGCTTATAACAGTATGTCCACATATGTGTATGATGACTAAGAAACCTCCACCCTTAGGTGAATCGATGATACGTACATATGAGGGATTAAAGCCGAACTGGTATCAATTTTGTTTTTAAAATTAAGTTAGATCCGAAGGTATTGTAATTTAAATTAGTACTTATAGATTTGGAAAGTATGTCCCTCCACCCTAAACGCAGGGGTATGAGTAAGAGTCGATTGATTCATCAACTGACGAGTAGAAAAAAAAAAATTCAATACTCATTGGAAACATTCGCATAATGGATCCCTCGAGAAAGCCATAAATCCTGATGCAGCATAACTTTAGCTCTCCTAAAACACAAACAAAATTGGAACCAGGTTTGGTTCCAAAGTTCGAAAATTCATTCGAACGAATACAACTGACTATAGGATGAAGTAAGGAAAAAACTTGATAAAGCCATGGTCATTTCTGATGGAAATCATAAGTAATTTTACCTTCCAATGTACCACACCCATAGGGCTGGCCATTGTGTCCCTTAAATAGAGATGTCTCTTCTTTGGAGGTACATGTGTTGATACATAAACTGGGGACTAAAAGAAATGTCTCCCTTTATATAGAGGTCTCCCTTATATGAAGTGACAGTAATTACATATTAATCACCCTACTTTGACATAGTGATAAAGTGTTCCTCTATCATGTTCTAAACCTGTATTCTATTCTAATCATGCCATAGGGTAGTATTTCTCAGCTTTTGTAAGGATGATGCCCTGTAAATTCCTTTTTCATAAGACAAGGTCCCAGTAAATTCCTTTTTTGTATGACAAGGTCCCGGTTAATTTCTTTTTTTGTATGCCAAGGTCCCGGTAAATTATCTTTTTTATAAGATAAGGGCCCTTACTTGACAAATTTACTCGTAAATACCTTCTGTTTTTTTTAAAAGATCATTAAACTATCATAAATATGAATTAATTATGATAACTATAGAGCATATCAGTACACTCATTCTATTAATGCAGTCTTTTTCTGATACACTTCCTTGCTGACTGGTCATTTGTATTTGCAACACAGATGGTAATTCGCTCAGTTTTAAGAACAGAGGATGTACCACATGCTATTGTAATCGGCTTGCAGGCATTTTTAATTATAGCCCTTTCAGACTGTGTACGTGCAATTGTATGCGTCTGGTTTTTAATTTGTAATTCCTTTATTACTTCTATATTGGTGAATAAAATCCTCACCCACACAATTGTGCGGGTTCCTTTTTTTTGGCAGCTATGGTAGTGAATATTGAAAAAATCTCATTTACGACATATTTACGCCCTAACCGTTGCAATTAATTGAAAAAGAAAACAAATTTTTTTTTTGCTTTGAGGATTGACTTCAGGTCTGAAAGGGTTGTCATGTCATGATGAGTGGTATGGCCTTTCTGGAATTCTAAAAGATTTCAAGGTCTGAAAATTCTCAATTATTCATGAATACTCGCATATTTAAAAATACACAGCTCGGTCATTGGCAGTTGCTAAACGTACATTATTCAGGCATTCTTGGTTTAAGCTTTCTGACACATTCGCAATTATTGTTCTCAGAATATTTCCACAATAAAATATTTATTCGTGAAAAATACTTAGGAAACTAAAAATTGTAACAAATTTAAGGAGAATTTCTCATGACCCGGTATAATTGATGCCAGGGCCTGGTAGTTGAGAAACACTACCGCAGCACATGCACCGTTTTTTCTGCTTACCATAATCTGACGCTTGGTTCCCTAAACAGCAGGGTTTGGGCAGAGGCGGATTAAGCCTATTGGGGGCCCCTGGCGGTAAAAATTTCGAGGCCCTGAGACCCAAGCCCTAAAACAAAACAAAAAAAATTGTGTAAGGAACTGAGGATTTTTTCGGAAAGATTCCAGTATTAGGTTCTTAGTGCGTTGCTTAAACCGGCAATATGTAGCTAATAATAAACTCAACGTTTCAAGAAAAATCAGATATTTATTCAAAAAATTTAATAGTAATAAATTACCTTAGTGCTTAAAAAATGTTTTGTATATAAATTTGTGTCTTGGTTTCTCTTTAGCAGATTCATCAATTGTTTTTGTAGTATCTATTTCATCCAAAATTTTTTGTTCTAGGTATAATATGGCCATGTTGTTCAATCTGTCTTCTCCTATCGTACTCCTTAAATAGCATTTAACGCATTTTAAAACTGAAAAAGATGATCTTTCACCTGTTGCATTTGATATTGGCATTGTTAAAAATATTTTCGAAATAATATCTACATTAGGAAAAGTTCCACTCTCTTTATACACTTCGAACTATTATTCAATAGCACTTCTGGCTATTTATTTATCAACACTTCTGATTATTTATTTATCAGTTTCTCACGTTCTTATTATTTCTCATTTTTTAATAACATATATTAATATTCTTTATAAATGTTCTTGCAAACTTCTTTTATCATTTATAACTTTTTAATATCACTTGAGATATTATATCGGGCTTCCAAACATAAATTTTTTACCATCATTCATCTATATAATTATTATTTTTCATAAATTCTTCAAAAATAGAATAAACAGTACTTACAATTCGATTGGACTCTTTACGTCCTGGTATGTATATCCAAGCGATAAA
>QLNU02013614.1:12259557-12324562 GCA_006491805.2 Dysdera silvatica
GCGGGCTGATCTAGAGCAAAATATTTGGAAAATTGTGATTTTTTGGGAGTCGATATCTCAGCTTGGAAATAAAGCTGAAATTTCAGTTTTCTGCACCTGATATATACGTATTAATGCTTTGTTTTAAAATCAATCCGAAGCCTGATATTTAAATCCTAAGTTTCTTACGATACTATGAAAATGAGGGTTTCTCAATATTTCGCTAAATTTAGGCTTAAATATTTCTGGTTGGCAAAATAGGAAAAACGTAATTTTTGGCCCAAATCAAGTTCCTTATAATCCTAAGCTGCTACGAAAATTTCAAGTTTGAGATTAAAGTGGAACTAGAGTTATGTGTGAAAGAATTTCCATGATCAATGCCGTTTCGTGCTAGCCATATGTAACAATATGATTACTCTATTTCCCTGCATTCCAACTTTATCATTATTTTTTTTCTTCCTGTCTATCAATAGGAAACACTATCCACTGCAGTTAGCCAATTTCCTGAAATTGTAGAATGAAATGAGTTCTATGGCTGGTAGTGCTGTGAGATCAAAATGGAATCTGTCACACGCAAATGGTCAATACTTAAAAAGAAATCTTGCTATCGTTTTAATTACAATTTTTTTTTTAAATTCAATTCTTGGATCAATTCAAGGTCTAGATATAATACTAAACTCTTATGAAAATGGCAAATTGTAGACTAAAAGTAGAAAAACAGTCATATTTAATAAAAAATGGTAAAAACATGAAATGAATAGACTTTAAACTTCCAGTACACTTGACTTGTAAAATCTAAACTTATGGATTTATTCCCAACAGTAAGACTTTAATTAATTTAACATTAATAAAAATCTCTTTCATCTACTCATGTGATTATATTTGGTGTTTTATTAGTAGTTGGGAGATTTTCTTAAATAGTCCAGATTCAGTATTATGTGATTGTTCAGTGTATGTTGCTAACTCCTTTGCACTCAGAATACTTTTCAGAGGAACCCAGATTGAGTCCTTGTTGTTGTTCTATAATGATGTTCTTGGTCCTGCTGGATGGAACTATATGTGAAAATCCTTGTTTTTGAGCTCATGTCATCAATCTCTCCTAACCACCACTATCCACTGTATATACAAGCAACTGTGTCTTTGACATTGGTTATGAGGAAGGAACAAATTTGCTCACTTGCACTTCTACATATTCTGTAGAATATGAAGTTAAGTAGAATCTCATCGTGCTTTCTGACACCGGATCAAATCAATGGTAGCTCCTAGTCCCACGAACTTGTTGGCAGCTGTTGAATCTTTGCTTTCGTTTTTCAGCGTTTATTTGAATCTCCTGACTTGGAACACAAAAAGACGATCAAATAGGACATTACAACAGTAGCGTAGTGGGAGGCCACCGAGGTGAAATTGCGCATTCTAATGCAAGAATGTTACAACAGGAATAAGGAGAAACATCAGTTGGTAAGAAAGGATACGCTATAAATCAAGTTTTGATATTATTTGAGAGTTGAAGTAGGCAAATCTTCCAAAATCCTATGGTGTGTGGATAGTGAGGACCGCCGAGAGTGTGGTAAGGACTTGCCATTATTGAATCTCGTTGTTAAAAAAGCCTCCGACTAAACGGTGGAATAGCCAGAACGACGGGGCGAACAAGTGATTCTGTTAAATGACTAGTCCAGTTCATGCAACAGGCACAAGTCCTCAAAGACATGGATGAACGGCTACCCCTTCCTTTACTGAAGAGTAAAAAATTTGGACTTCGTCATAAATTCAATAAAACTTATAGGTAAAAACTATACAATACATTATTTTAAGTTGTGTTGTTGCCACAGGTTAGGTGCCACAGGATAGTGTAAGATGTTCCTGGTAGTCTCGAGCCGCAAATAAATTGCGTTTTCATGTACATTGTAATAGACGTATATATTTATATAATACGCGCTGAAGTTTCCCAATAACTTTGAAAAATACATATATGTTGAAAGTCGTATTCCATATAGCGACACTTCGAGTGTATTATTTTGGACCCGTTTTTTTATCTCGTTTATCTTGTGTTAGGTTTTATAGGATACAGAAATATCGAATTTCATCAAATGTTTCTCATCCTTCCTTACCACTCTTGCAGGAGAAGCAATATAACTGCACTGAATATAATTACATATAATGGACAATTAAAATTGCACAGATTTTAGTTACCAACGAAATGGTTAACACTTTACCACTTAGAAGGAACAAATATTCCTCTGTAATCACCATATTTCATATTAAAACCAACCGTGTTGTCAAGATATTATTTGAATCAAAGGAACGAATGTCCCATTGCTAGTCTAAAAGTGGGTAATAGATGATATTAGGCTCCTTACGAGATAAAATATACAGACATTGATAGAATGGCCACCCTCCTTTGTGCTATCACAAGGTAGGTATTGGCTCTATTTTTCTTAGAATCGGCTTATACGTATATATTATTTTGTAAATTGAATAATCGGAATTACGAATGAATGTTTCAAGATTACAAATAAACTCTCAAATAAAACAAAAATTCCTTTTATACAAAATATAAGATCCCATTATGATGAAGCTATAAATGTTCCTTTCAGGAAAATGCGCAACTTCTTATATGATTTGAATTGAGATTGATTGAGAACTGCAATGTGAGCAGGTCTGGTTCGGTTGTGCCAGAACCTAAAACCTAATATGCACAGAATCTTTGTTGACAATTACTTAAGCTCATCAGAACTAATATCATGCATGATCCAAAATGACTCGCTCGCAACAACAATTATGAATAAATCTCGACTAAGAAAATGCCCTTTGAAAAGCGAGACCGAGCTGAAGAAAGAAGGTCGTGGAGCATTTGATTCCTACGTATATCAAGCTGAAGAGTTTATGATTTATGCTTGGCTAGATAAACGTCAGCTAATTGTCACCTCAGATTATTAAAATGCTTTACCCACTTTCAAATGCACACGGCGAAACAAGAAAACAGGAGCAGTGACAGAAATAGAACGCCCAACCGTTGTGCAGACGCACAATTCATACATGGTTGGTATGAATGAAGCTGACATGGTGCTGACCATGATTGAACAAGATCGAACTGAAAACACGTAAGTGTTATCTTCGTCGCGTATTCCATTTCATGGATTTGGTTGCAGTGAATGCATGGGTTCTCTACCGAAGTATAGGCAAAAATGGGTTATTCGAAAACTTGAAGTTGGACATCTGCTGTTCATTACTCAAAGGATCCACTACAGGGAGTCATCCCGTACTAGTTCAAACTTTGGCTGAGGAAAACAATAATGACGTTCCAAGAAAATGTGCAAGAAGACCTGCCCTAGTGCCAACTGCAGTCAGATTTGGCAAAATTTCTAACTTCGTAAAAAAAGCAGAGAAAACACAAAAGTCCAGTGTTTGTCAACTGGTAGATTGCTTTAAAAATAGCAGATTCTACTGTTTCAAGCATATGGTTTTTCTTTGCGTAATGAGAGGAACTAATTGTTTTCACAAATACAATACCCAACAGTAATATTTTACATACCAACATACGTCTTGCTCATCGGTGTTCCTGAATGGAACAAATGTACCTATGTAAGTTAAGACCATTAAAATTTATAAATTTTATTCATGATTTTTTTAAAATTTATTTTATGCCCTAAGAACCGCAGAAATTGCATGGTATAAGTTTTGGCGTGTTTATTTTACTCTCAGGTGTTAAATTGTTAAAATAACAAAATAAATGATGTTAAGAAATTGATAATGTCCCTACATTGGCGTAGTAATAACTCGTTTGCATACCTTACCGGAAATTTGGATTTCAACACCAATGATCTTGAACTCTTGCCATTAGTTTAATCGATCTGAAGTTTGATTTCCTTGTGCAAACGAGGTTCGAATCCTTCTGATAACTGTAGACCCTAGCACAGTACGATCTTTTTGCGCTATAAAACATAAAAAAATAAAAATTAATGGATAGATTCTTTACAGATGTGCAACTCGTATAGGTTACATTACAGAGGACGGCGTACAGATGAAATTGATAATGGGATACGGATGCTTGCATCTGGGCACAGTCCTTCACGAGTTGCTTCACGTAATTGGATTTATCCATGAACACCAACGTTCTGATCGAGACGATTACCTCATCATCTATTGGGAAAACATTAGTAAACGTAATTTGAATTTTATTTAACTTTAACGATCATTAATTACAGGGCATATCTTGCCACTTCCGTAAAGATTTATTGCTGTAAATATACTTTAATAATACGGTTTCATGCTGTGTAGGTATAAACAGTGGCGTAGCTAGATACTTTGCTGCCTGTGGCGAGTGACTTTCATTGCCGTCCCCCTCCCATGGGATAAAAAATAAATTTTATATTTTAAATGATAAATGATAATTTAAATTAAATTGATAATTGAATTGTGGTGCCAGGGGTGACTGCCCCTTGCTGCCCCTTAGCTACGCTACTGGGTATAAGTCTTGCCTGAAAAAAGTTTCCTTTGTGTTGGTATGACCAGCTTTCTCTTACGGATCAGAGGCATGGTGTATAATAAAAAGAAAAGAATATAAAAATTGCAGACAACTCAAGGGTGCTTGGAGAGTTGCTTACTTAGAAAAACTAGAGCGAACCGAAAAAAATACCTTGGTTAAAAAAGTACACAAGGTTTGTGGGTGGGGACTTATTTATTTAATATTCGGTATTTTGGCGACACACTGCACTAATGCCACACTTCACTACTGCTATACTGCCACAGACGATTTTCATTTTTGTCATGATTGGGGGTCGGAGTTGCCAAAGCATTAGAGATTAGAAACTAGATGGATGGATGGATGGATAGAGAGAAAGGGATAGATTTCCCCTACTGATAGTACTTTCTCTATCCCTCAGATGCAAGAGGTTTCCAAGTGAGCGAGATTAGGTTATATAGGGTGTATATAAAAAAAATATAAACCTTCCAATTTGATTTATATTGAAACTACAATAGATACAAAGTTATTTCATTAAACAACATGGCAACAGTCAAAGTGTTTTTTTCTCAGTTAGAATATCTCCATGTAACAAATATTGTGCGTGCGTTTAAAGAACTTCAAAATCACCGAAAACAACTTCATTAAGTCTGCAATGGATATAATGGAATGCTCTCAATCTAAGGGTTAGAGGCTAAACTGAATCTTAGATAGGTACGTTAGAAAATAGACTCTTCAGACGAAACCATTTCGGAGGAATTACGATCCAACTTGTCAATAAAATTAAGAAAGTTTTAACTCTTAAGATATTATTCGTTAGGGGAAAATTTTCCGGACAGGGTATTCCGAAAGCAAATGAGTGAGTATGTGCCAATATTAAATACGATAAGTCGGAGCAGTAAGTCCCGGTTTATGCCGTTTGGTAAGGCATGAATTCGAACGGCTTTAGCTACTATAGTGCAATCGATTTTTTTTAATTTTCTCATTTACGGAAAAACCTGTCCGGACAGCATTATTAACACTGGAAAATTGAGAATAGGTAAAGTTTTCTTAGCACTTGGTAAAAGGCCATCTTTAGTGTTTTGACCGCTTCCGAACATCATTTTTTATCAACCATAATTTCCTGACCACCTTTGCCAAACTTTTTAATTGTGATAAGATCGCTGTTATAGAAGAGTATTTTCATTACGCGAAGTTCGGTGGATGGAATATGGAAAATAAAAAAAAAATCAATAAATGTACCTACACTATTAATAAGTTTGGTCATCGGTCGCACAATACTGGAAATTGCGATTCTCCTAAGAACACCGAAGTTTAAAGAACGCTTGGTCAGAAACTTGAGGGATGACTACCTGCAAAGTGTTGGTAACTCCACATGCTGTTGATCCTCACTGATACGTGGAACCAAAACCTCACCCTTCCTCTTTCCTGCAGAAAATCTGGGTTTATTCCTCGGTGTGCTATGTAGCGATGAACGTTTTACTACAACTCCTTAGTCCTGGGTTTTTGTGTGGTGAGAGGCACTCGATAAAGGGAATTCGGCGCCAAACTGCATTCTTCCTGAACATCAAACTTACAACTCTAGTGCAGGAAAAAAATCGATATCCATTGTTGCGAAAACTTGCATGGTAGGGCAAAGTCCTGAATCGGCATGAGATGCAACTGAATTTATTTATAACGAGTTTAATTATGAGTACAAAATTTTTTTTTCAATTTTACGCATAAATTCGATGATCTCACGAAAATAAAATATGAAGTTAATTTAGAAAATGGGTGTTCGTTTGACATTTTGAATGCCTATTTGACGGCTATTTTCTTATTGCAGGTATGGTGGCAAATTTTGATATAATGCCTCCAGAATATAATCGCCTTCTGACGCCATTTGACTACGACTCTATTATGTTGTACGGCAGCAAAACTTTCGATGATGATGGCCTTAATACCATGGTAAAGAAAAATGGAGATATCATCACGGACGTGGCCGTAAGAAATGCAATGTCGGAGAGTGACGTCAAACGTGTGAAGATATTATACAATTGTCCTAGTTAAAACAACTCCAATCAGCGATGCTGTTGGTTAAATAATATATACAGCAAATGACGCTATTTGAGAGGATGATTGATTTAATAAACGACATTTTTGGGAGTGCATCATATATTTAGTAAACGACTGAAGGAACAAAAATTGTGTAAAAAATTTTAAATGATATTTTAAAGGCAGTTAGCATACGTCTTCATTAAATTACGTTTCTATTCGTGGTTATATAAAAAGGGGCGTAATCGATGCAACGTTAAAATTTTTGCTATGATTATTAATATGAAGTTTCAAGTAAACGACAAACGATACACACTGCTGGACTTTGAACTTGACCCAATCGGTAGAAAATTTCAGTGTCCAAGTGTGCATTTTCAATGTTAAGTAGATCAAAATTGACCTATCGAGAAGAAGAATTTCATTTTTCAGGCTTTTATACTACATGTATTACTTAATATATGTAACATTTAATGTACGTATCTGAAGGACACAAATTTATAAAAAAAAAGTATTAACTTTACAAATAAATTTTCAAGGCTTGATATTTGTACTTCTCTACTGTTTATATTTTACATGGACGAATTTCTTCAAACATTAAGCCCTTTTATACAAGTCGAACACTACGCAGATTAAATTAAGAAACAATTTTTATCAACGTTCTTTAGGCGTAGTAATAGTAACGTCGATTTTATGGATTTGTTAGATGGTGAAACGTTCGTAAAGAAAAGAAATATTTTTTCCGCTTCTTGTGGGTACAATCCGGGTCCAGAAAAATCTGTAAAAATTTACATGCCCGGTCGGGCACGTAACCCAAAATAATATATTCCCGAACCAAAATTTTATATGCCCAAAACGTACCACTTCATTTTTGTTTTATTTATAATTTTATACTTTGTCGATTAACATCAAGACAAATTAAAAAGGCAAGATTTATTCTATGTAGGTTAACTCCTTCTAGAATAGAAAACCATTGGGATACTATTAACTGTGGAAGGATGTCCTGATACAAATACATTTCGAGGTTAAAGTTATTAAAATTTCTAATATCTATTATAATCTAATATTATTATAATAAAATAAGCGAAACGAAAAGGAAATGAACAGGAGCTTGACAAATGGCAATGAGTTGTGAGCTGCAAGAAGTCTGGCAAGATGGCAGCCAAATCTAGTATTCCCACAGGACTTTTTGAAAATCCTCAAATACATGTGGAGATGGAGTTTTTACCTTTTCCACTATTATTGGGGTTCACTATTAAGTTTACACTATTGTTAAGGTATAGGACGTATGTATAGGATGAATTGCGAGATTGTCACTAGGACATTGATAAAATCACTGAAATAAAAATGGAAATTTATTTTTAATTAAAAAAAAACTAAAAAACCTCTAGAGTTCTGTTAAAAGTTTACGTTTTTTAAAACGTTAAAAGCTTTCGATTTTTCAAATGCCCGGTCGGGCATGTGACTAAAAAAAAAACCAAAAATACATGCCCAGCTGAAATATTTACATATCCCGGGCCTGTTGGGCAATAGATTTTTCTGACCTTGGTACAATCCCACAATCTTCTTCTATCCGGGCAGCTGCTCTTACCAACTGAACTACAGACAGCAAATACGTTTTAAATACGTTCGTAAGGGAGTGAGAGTTGGTCGTCTGTAGTTCAGTTGGTAAAAGCACCTGCCCAAATATCATAAGGTCGTGGGATCGTACCCCACCGGATGCAAAAAACAAAAAAACATTTCTTTTCTGACGTTTCACCATCTAGCCATGCCACAACACTAGCGTTATAATAATTACGCCTAAAACACGTTGATAAAAATTGTTTCTTAATTAATCAAATCAATTTATTCCAGCAACGGGATTCCAATAGTTAAGCCTATTTATTACGAGAATCATTAAAATATTTTCAGCCGCACTGACATTAGCAATATAATATTCTCTGCAAAGAAAAAAGTAAAACACTTCAAACACGCGAATTCCTATAAATTATTTTATTTTAAACACTTCTAAAACAAAAATTGCTTTCCCTTCACCAAAAAAAAGAACAAAAGAAAAAAAAGCAATCCAACTTAACATACGTATAAACGACGACATCAGATATATTATTCCTTCCCAATTAATACTAACTTTCTAGAAACCATTTTTCAATCGAGCTTGAAGTGGGTGGTACTTTCACTTTCAAACTATCTGTTCCAAAATCAGCAAAAAATTGAAATCGTTTAAGATGTTCGTTTTTATTTTGCCACAAAATATTGCCAACCTGTGTCGTTCTCTTTTCCTTTCACACATTTTGCCCTGCCTACTTATAAATCCTACCTAATGCAACCGAATTTAATCCCCCAACGAATTTCTACTTTAATGGACATATTTTTCTACCTTTTCTAGTTACCTGACTTTAACTCTTGCAACATATAGCTCGTAATCTCAAAATTTCACGAATTGATGAACAACCGAACCATAAAGCTATCGTTTTCATATTAAAATACATAAATCAAAATGCATATACTTCTTATCGTTACGAATACAAACCTATGAAAATATGGAAATGTTGCCGAATTTGGATCGGCGTCTAGATTTGACCAGCACATGAAAATTGGACAATATAGTAGGCAAAACAGGTTGCCTGGACGTGATGTTGGCTAATGCAAACACTTCTATGTGACAATGCCTCGTAGCTGTATTTAGTAAGCTGTGGCTGTACTCTAGTAGTTAAAAAATAAATATTTTAACGTAGTCCTTAGGGTGTCACAAAGTAGAAAAATGCAATATTGTATATACAGAAAGTACCCTTGTTTAGTTATAATTTACTTCAATAGTGTTAAGAATTTATTATTAGTGCAGGGTCAGGTGTATATTTTTAATGACATTGTAAAGTTGTCTATTCTGGAACACAAGCACTTGCTTGCATTGAACGGTCCCATACAGGCAATAATTGACTTTTATAAACCACGTAATATTTCTTCCATAAGAATTTTATTCAATAGATCGATTGAGATCAATCGTGAAGCAATTTTATAATAAAAACTTATGCTCAAAACAAACACCCTTTATGAATGGAGTTAAGGGATGAGCAGACGAATCACGTTTCCTTCACACACGGAGAAAATTCTTTGCTAGCACATCCTCCAATTTGAATGACTTTTCGGTTTAATAATCAATTGAATCTGAAAATTTGGTTTGATGTTGTAGAAAAGCAAACTATTCCACGTTTATTCAATGCAGATAAAATATTACAAATAAAAATTGGTTTTATGCTTTTTATGCACAAAGATTCCCAGCTTTCGCTAACAACACCTGAATGGCTCTCAGCGGCAAGAACACGAAAATAAAGTTTAGCAGGGAGATCATAAATCACTTTGTATACATTTGCCAATACAAAAAAAAACTACCAAACACCTCCAGATATGTGACAATTTGCGATGCCCGAATCTGGCTGCCTGCGATGTCTTATACATGTTCGATTGGCGATAGGTCTTTTGACCTTGCTTGTTAAGGAAGAGTATCAACAGCACTGGGGTAGCTCACAGATATGCGAACCATATGGGGCCTGGCATTATCTTGTTGGAAAATGACTCCAAACTGTCGTGTCATGAAGGGTAACGTAAACGGCCACAGGATGTCATCAACATATCATTGAGTTGTCGAAATTGTACGCAGGATAACTGGGAGCATCCTGCTGTCGTATGAGATAGCACCTCACACCATCACACTAATGGTTGTGTGCTCCTGTAAAACAAAAGGTTGTTGGAACCGTTTACCCCGGCACCTTCACACACATGAATCCGATTGCCATTTGCTCCAAGACTGAAGCGGGATTCATCGTTGAACACTATGCGATGCCAATCTGCTGGCAGCCATGATGATCGGCTAAGATTTCAATTTAATACAAACTTTTTAAAAATTAATCGAGGAATTAAAATGCTATTAGATGAAAAAGAAATATGATATTTATTCACACGTTTATTTCAACTACTTGAAGGTGGGCAACAGATTTCTAATAAGGCGGCGCTGGTAACATTTCTCTTATTGAGAAGCGGCCAGACTCCCTCTGTTAGTGGTCTGTGCTCGCAAGAATGCTCAAAATTTGAATCCACAATACTAAAAATGGAATCTAGAATATTAAAAACAGAATCTAATAAAAACCGATATATGAAATTATACTCGTCCTTTTCCTACAAATAACGTAAAATAATAACCCACAAATAATAATTAATCCGTAATGTCCAGAGCCATAATCCAGTTTGGAGCGGATGAGAGCACGATACAGACGAAGCATTGAATAACGGTCTGCTCCCCAGGATGTATGGGAGAGTACTCTGAAGATATTAAGGGCTTTATGGATTTGTTTTTAAGAGACTGAATGTGTGGCTTGAAGGTAAGTTTATGGTCAAATAACACACCAAGAAATTTTGCCTTTTGAACAACTGGAATACGATGATTTCCCAAATAGAGTTCTGGTTCTGGATGTAAGCCTCTCCTCCGACAAAAATGGACACAAACTGTCTTCTCTATTGAGAAAGTAAAGCCATTTTCATTTGTCCAGTTAGTGATGTTATTGAGGGCAATTTGCAACTGCCTTTCTAGCCTGCTCATGTCACGGGATTGACAAGAGATTTGGAGATCGTCAACGTATAGTGATGTTTGGACAGTGTGTGGGACCTTTTTGATGATGTTATTGAGCCTTAGAATGAAGAGTGTAGCACTCAAGACACTGCCCTGAGGAACACCCTGTTTTTGGTTGTAAAGATCAGAAAGAACCGATCCAAGACGAACTTGGAAAGTACGATCA
Source organism: Dysdera silvatica (assembly GCA_006491805.2). Taxonomy (NCBI): domain Eukaryota; kingdom Metazoa; phylum Arthropoda; class Arachnida; order Araneae; family Dysderidae; genus Dysdera; species Dysdera silvatica. The sequence continues at coordinate 12,270,820 of QLNU02013614.1, forward strand.
GTGAGAAAATTTTGAATAAAAAATGCCATGTTTCCTTTGAGGCCACATTCCTGAAGGTCACAAAGTATTCCATGACGCCAAGTTCTATCATAGGCTTTCTCAATGTCAAAGAAAATAGAGACTAGATGTTCTCATTTGACAAATGCTTCTCGGATCCTTGTTTCAAGCAGAAGAAGGTTATCTGTAGTAGAGCGTATGCGGCGGAAGCCATTTTGAGAAGTCATTATGCAGTTATTGGATTCCAAGAAATACATAAGACGCTGATTTACCATCCTCTCCATTAATTTGCATAGACATCTTGTTAATGCTATTGGCCGATGGTTAGTTGGATGGGGGGGACGGTTATAGAGCTACAACTCAAATATTCGTAAGATTCGTTTAATCCACTGTTTCCCTCATACAGCTTTCTGTAGAATTCTTCAACTCTTCTAAGTATTTCTTCCCTATTTCTTGTTACAGTGCCATCCTCTCCTTTTAATGCAATGATGTGTTTCTTCCCAATAGACAAACTCCCTTTAACAACCCTAAGGCTCTTGTTGCTTTCAATGGCCTTCCTTACTAACTCACAATTGAATTTTCTTATATCTTCTTTCATGTTTTTGCGCAAAGTTTTGCAAAGTTCTACATACTCGATCTTGCGACTGGTATTTTGATTGTCCACCTTCATAAGTCTTCGCCTTTTCATGAGTTGTTTCGTCTTCTCAGATAATTTGCTATTCTGCTTTTTACATATTACACCACCAATTTCCCCAGCAGTTTCAATTATTGTCTTAACAATGTTTTCATTTGCTTCTGAGATGTCAACTTCTTCAATAAGTCCTTCCAGTGCAGAAAAGCGATTTTTTAATTCCAACTTGAATGCCTCGGTATTTTCTTTTAATGATAACGGACTGGAGACCAGGACGACGGCCACCTTTGTTTGCTGACGTCACTTCCGGGGCCCCAAGTGAACCCCATGCTACTTTTATATATAAATATATTTAAAGAAATATATATATATATATATAAGTAGTATGGGGTTCAATTGGGCCCCGAAAGTGACGTCAGCAAACAAAGATGGCCGCCGTCCTTGTCTCCAGTCCGTTATCGCATCTTCGGTAGTGGGATCTTTGTTCTGAGGGTTTCGGAAGGCTTATCTCTTGGCTGGATCTCGATTCTATGACCCTCTATAATGCGACCCCAGATAACCTGCCCCCTGGTGTTTGTTTTTCACATTATAAACTTTATGTTGTACTGCCATCTAACGGCCTTTTTTGGCGTTTATAATCATTTCTTTCCATACCCTTGGAAAACTCGTTTTTACCAGCGCTCGATGTCGGAAAAATCTCGGTATCGAATACGGATCGTCAGGGTGAGTGCGGAAGACCATAGCCACTGGGCGACTACGAATCGGGTAAACGTGTTCTTATATTGTTTTATATACGTAGTCAAGGATTCGTTTTTTTCCTTATTTAATCTCTTTTTTAAAATCTATTTTATTTATTTCGGATCGTTCCAGTTGTCTTTTTTTTTTATATATATCACGTTTGATTTTTATTGCAATAAAATAAGTATTTTACCATTTCTTTGTATATTTAAAATAGCGAGGATGTCATTTTGAACATCTCTATAACACGGACACCTCACAAAGTTATTACGTCTCCCAGCGACTGATAGATAATTATTTTCGCGGGATAATTTATTATGGCCGGATCTGTATAATCCGACCGTCTCTATAAGCGACCATATTTCGATGTTACAATTCCCACCTGGTGTTTGTTTTAGATACTTGATCGTTATTTTTTCACATAGACAGGGGGGGGGGAAATAAGGCGTCAGACTTTTATATCACGTTCGATTTTATTTCAATAAAACAAGGCCAACTAGATTTACTATAGGCCCGCTCACGTGAATTTCAAGGGTGTCCCCACTTTCTGTTGGAGTAATTACTGGGGTTGTTCATAGGGGACGCCAAATCACAGGTACAAACATGCCATATGCTTTCATGTGTTTGCAGCAGTTAACCGAAGATTAAAAAGGGTTTCTGGGTTTTCTATAATTTTTACATGATATTTATTTGTGATAATAATGATAGTTTCTTGTTGTGTTCCATTTAGCCTATTTATATCTGCAGTATTAAGGACACAGTAAGTGTTTATTCTGTATTTTGTTTTTCGGTGACATGCTGTTCTATTATGTAGTTTGTATTTTCAAGTAAAATTATTTTGGAAAGAATTGCTATTCATGAATACCTGATTCTTTATTTTTATTATGTGATGTATTAAAAATTTGGCTTGTGTCAAAAGTTATTAGAAATCATGTATTCAATATTATACATTGTATTTAATATATACAATATCATACAATGTATTCAATACATACAATATTATACATTGTGTAGTTATATCATCAGTTTATTGTAAATTCATGTGTTAATTTCATTAACATTCCATTAAAGTCTTTCCAAACAGGTGTCAAGCCTTCTAATTAATTCTTTATTTTATAATTAATTATAATAAAAATAATTAAATTATTAATTAGTTGATTTAAATTCTATATAATTCTATTTTATTAACCATTAAAATAAAGTCTGCTTTTATATGCATTTTGCAATTTAGCTTTCAGTGTAAACTATCAATTCATTATCAGTTATTAATCATGCCTGAGAAATCATTTCATCCAATAAACCGTCTTCAGTGTAAATAAAAGAGTAGAAAAAGGTATGTAAGATTTAAATTTTAGTTTAAAAACTTGTTATGAAAGGTTATCATATCACGATATCATCATCGTCGTTGGAAAATAAAATACGATAACTTTTTGAGCAAAAAGCAATATATTTCTGTATGTAATCAGAAACTGGGCTATTAATTGGCATTTATAGTCTGTTAAATTGAGAATATTAACCCAGGTAGCAGGCGCCCTCTGTCGGAGAAAAACTGCTTGAGAGAATCGCCACTGCGAAAATTTGGGGACAGGTTTTCTGTAGCGTTAGGCTCACGTGAGCAGGCCTGTAGTAAATCTAACTGGCCTTGAATAAAATAAGTATATTTGTTCCTCGCTTCCGAAACGCGGAAATGATTTTCGGAATACATCCCTAGTGTATGAGTATTTTAATGTTTGAATTAATTAGTGATATCTTTAACTTTAATTAATTATTGATGGCCTTTAAATTTAATTAATTCGTAATGTATTTTCCATTCTAATAAGAGTATCACTCTATTATTATTTATACCTGCTTGTAATATTTTCCTTTATGGGTATAGTTTACGCCTATCGATGTTTTCCTTTAAATTGTATGTTGTAATCATCACTAATTAGCGCATATTGGGGTTTTGCCATATAGAATCGCGACGTCTTATTTTAGTTCCTCATGCAATATAGTTGGTCAATCCGTTTTTCCCCCACTAAGATTTATATTATAATTATCACTAATTAACGAATTCGCATCTATTATAAATTCGTGTATCCTCTTTTTTCTCATATTTTATTATCACCCCTTCCATATAATTAAAACTATTTCCATCTGCCAGTTGTATTCCGGTCCACAATCCTTTTCTTTATTTTTTTACGATAATTCTATATCGTAAATCATATTTAACGATTTTTATAAGTTTATTTTACATTCTCGATGCGCTCACGCTGTTTTCATGTTTTATTTGTAGTATTATGCTATCATTATTTTGTATGTTGGTTGATTGTGTTTTTATGGTGCAAGGACAACGAGGGTCATTTTGCGCCAGACAAGATTAGACCGTACATATTTAGCATGTGTTCTCGTTTTTGGCGATACAGACTTGAAACGGACAGTGTCAAGTATTCAAGACTTTCTTCTGTGAGTTATTCGGATGTTGTGTCTAGGAACTTCCTGAGTGTTCAGCATGTGTTTAAAATTGTTTGTTTCTGTAATTCAATGTATTCTATTATTATTCGCATATATGTTATTTAAAAAAACATATATATACCAAGTAAGAAAATTTCCAATTTGCTGCAATGCCAGAGATCATGTTCTTCTCTCCCATTTCCTTAGAATTTCATTCAATAATTATAAGAATAAACTGTGGGTCAAGGTAAGCGGATCTGTTGTGAACGTTTCTATACATCATAAGACTTACAAATTATCCATTTTCCCGTATAAATGTCCTTTTCTTTGGTTTCTTACACATTCTTGCAACGGCGACAAGTTCCCCTACTCCTCAATAAACGAATAAACGTCTAAATTCCTACAATTTATGCATTATGGCATTCCATGTGCGTCTCGCAAAATGTTCTCACCACAACAAGCCTTTCCTTCAAAGGCAGACTTTGCAATATAACAATGAACATTTTTTAAAAGACGTTATTTCGCATTCATCTCGATTTTACATGTCCACGTCACCCCGATAATTTGTTAGCAGAAAGCTATTCATCGGTAGAATCTCCAAGAATGTTCTCAAATAGAACCATTTTTCCTGCCTAGCCGCATAGACATTACGTCCTTGAGAGCATTATGTTATTTCACAATTATATCATCTTCAATTTTTTATTTCAATAGTTAAAAAATTTAATATATATATGTTTAAATATTCTTAGGTTATATAAATGGTAGTTATCCATGTCTCAGGATTGTTCGCGATTTTCAACGAACCGAATCATCAGTGTTTTAAAATAGGATACTATGATTTCTTACAAGTAGCGTCCTAAAAATAAAAAAAGCGGATGATTATTTATCTATATCCATAAATTGTAAAAGATCTTTCAATACATGATTTTCTGTAGACCTCCCCACTTTTGACAAACAACCTTCCCTATTGATAAATATATAAGGCTCCATGTGTCAGCTTTCTAACTGGTTTGGATATCCAAGACAATGCTTACAAAATAACAATTTAGGCATTAGACTGCCCGTTTTCAAAATCAGCTATCTGTGAAAATGTTAGAGGGTGGATTGTTAAAACATTTTTGGCTAATTCCAGAAAAAAAATTGTATTATTATTCAAAGTCCGACAACGACACTTTTTACACAAGGTTTGATATTTTCTAATTGACTGTATGTACGCAAAACATACTTTTGAAGGCAATAAGATTATAAACGATGATCGTATTTAACAGCTTAAACAAAATTGTCTGTATAAGAAGTGACTTTTGGATATGTTGAAGATGCCTTGACGTAACGTTTCTTATTTTTCTCCATAAAGTAAACGGTTAATGATAGAAACATGTTCTTACAAACTCAGGAGGAAACGCATCTAATACTCGTTTATTGTAAACGAATAATTAAAACGATTTAAGAAAACAGCAGCCGTTGGATGAAGACTATATGAATCCAGAGAAAAATTTGTTACGTTAATATGAAAATAGTGTATTTTTGTATATGACGTTGGTTTGAGGCTAAGCTATGATATCGTGATGAGAGATTTTAATGTAAGATGAAATGTTGTTTTCCTGAGCAGAGATACATTTTTATACAAAGTTTCATTTTAAAACAAATCTTCCTAAAACATTTTTTTTGTCGTTTTACAATTGGCTTTTTCTTAACAAAATAATTTTTCATTAAGTAAGTTGTTAAACATTAAAAAAAATTTCAATACCATCTTAAAAATGTACAAGTTGATGGAAAACTTTTTTTTCTAGTCTGATGTTTTAAGCAAATCCAATCTGTTTATTGAAAATGTTTCCCCAAAAAGCTTTGGATAGGATATCTATAAAAAAAATTAACGATTTCACGTCAAGAGGAAGTTCCTACAGACTTTTCTATATGTCTCTACGAAAATATGAGCAACTTAGTCTCCAAAGAAAGGTTTTACAGTGTTGAAGACGATTACTTAGTTAAAATTTTTCTATAGGTTAAGAAAATAGTTGATTCCAGTTTGCTGTTTTGAGAAAATATGAAACCGTCTGTTAAACTTTTTTCCTCCAAAACGCGTTGAATAATATATCTACAAAAACTAACGATTATACATTGCGTAGAGATTCTAAGAGGCTTTCGTACATTTCTCTATGAAAATACGCAAATTCATCTTGATGTCAATAATGAAGAATTTATTTTCTCATAGGAAGTTTTTTCTTACACCCACTTACGTTTTCTCCCCACGAGCATTACAAGTTTTTGAATGGAGTTCTCACAAAATACACTCGTTACTTTTTTTTTTCATAGGCAATATAAGAAAATTAACATATTTTCTTGTTTTTTTTTTTTTAATAATATGAAGAAACATCGATAGTTATTTTTATACTTTTATGATATAAGACAAGACAGATGAAGAGGGATTTGCATACCACTGAACATGAAAAATAGTCATCGAGGTACTAGGGAGGAAAATTAATAAAATAAAAAAACAGTGCAGGAAAAGTTCAATCGCAAAGATATATTAATCAAAACTGATCCTTGAAAAAAAAAAAAATTGTTGAAGCGCGGGGCCTCTTGAGGCTCATTGCTGATGACATTGTTATTTTTTCAACGAACCCATCAGAACTCCAAGACATGGTACAGGAGCTCTCAACTAGAAGTAAAGAAGTTGGACTCAAGATGAACCTACAAAAAACTAAGATCATGTTCAATAATTTCGTAGAGGAAACAAAAATACAAGTTGACAACATTGAGCTAGAAATTGCTGATTCATATATTTACCTTGGCCAGCTGATTTCAATGGATGGCAACATTATGAAAGAACTCAACAGACGTATTAAACTTGGCTGGAGTGCATTTGGAAGAAACAGTTTTATCCTGAAGGGGAAATTGCCTTTGTGTCTAAAAAGAAAGGTCTTCAACCAGTGTGTATTGCCAGTCCTCTCTTATGGATCAGAGACATGGAGTCTAACAGTTGGAGCAATACGAAAGTTACAGACAACGCAAAGGAGCATGGAGAGGTGCATGCTTGGAATAACTAGGAGAGATCGAAAAAGAAACACTTGGGTGAGAGAGCAAACTAGAGTAGAGGACATCATTGTTAAAGTAAAAGGGCTGAAATGGCGATGGGCTGGGCATATTGCAAGAAGAACTGATCAACGATGGACAACAGAAATTCTGAACTGGATTCCAAGAGACCACCGAAGACCTAGAAAACGTCCTCAAACTAGATGGGTGGATGAAATAAGAAAACAGGTTGGGGTGACGTGGAAGCGAATTGCTCAGGATAGACTTGTGTGGAAAGCATTTGGAGAGACCTTCATCCAGCAGTGGATAGATAATGGTTGAATATGATGATGATGATGATATATATATATATATATAAATTAATCAATCACGTTTTCGCATGTAAATTCAACAACTTTATGAGATGGGACAATTTTTTTTATTTACCCTTCATGTTTATTTTGGCAATCAATAATTTGTAACTCACTCCTTCCTTAATCCTTATTCTTGAACAATATATGGACAAGAATTTTAAGGGGACATAATAAAACGTATTTTTGATTTAAAATATGAACGTTTCAAAAAGTATACTGACCACGTAAGAAGCGAGTATTTATTAGTATATTTATGTGAAATTACAGGTCATCCCGACCAGAGGTTCTTTTTTTACAACCTTTTGAAAGTGGGACTGATTATAATCACCCTGTATATTAGTGTTGTATCTAGGACCGTTCCTCTGCTGTTGGCCGCCCTGGTCCTTATTAATTCAATATTATAAAAAATTGACTTGCAGTCTCTACTTTGTATCTATATATACAATACATAGTTTTAAACGATTATCATATAAAAAGAATTCTTCATTTTTATTTTCATAAAATTAAACATCTCTTTAACCCTTCCCTAATTTTAAGTCTTAACTCACCCTTTATGACCTTCCTGTGTACGCCTATGAGTTACAGGTTTATACGAGAGGGGGGGTGGTTTACAGAGCTACAATTTCAAATATCCAAAGCCATATATACAAAAATTCATTGCAATGAGGTTTTAAACTCCGGTACCGGATTAAGGATCATATGGGCCCTAGGATAAAAGGAGAGAATGCGCCCCTAAAGAATGTTGCCTCATATATGGTGATATTTAGTCAATAAATCGTGAGTTTTTCTTTAAGACTCACTGTCTATAATATTCAGGTTTATTAGTAATGAAACTCCTACCTTTAAATAAATGAAATTAAAATAACTCTTAAATTTAAATAACAGCAAGCAGAGACGGCGGAATTGCTTGCGAAATCCACGGCTGGGTGTATTGCTCGATGCCCCATACAATAGGACTCTTACATAACTAGAAACTTGGGAACGAAAAGAAGATTGCTCTCTATAACCAACGCACATAAAGCTTGTTCATTAAAAAGCTGGAATTCTACTGTATTTGAAAGCTTTTCCAAATAATGTTTTTGATTCAAGGGAAGGACGTGGGTGAGAAGCAAATTAATAAAATAAAATGAAAAATACATTTAAATACTGACCATATCCAATCAATGACCTTAAGTGTCTGTAACAGAATACATTAATCCTTAATTTGAACACTGTGACTTACTTTCTTTTGTAAACTTACTTGGACTTATATCTATACAGTGCTGGATTTCGGTATGGGCCGAGTAGGTCCGGGCCTAGCGCCCACTATTTTGGAGGCCCCGCAGAGGCCAGGTACTAATTTAATTCTAAGGTAATTTCATTGGCGTACGCAGGGGGGTGTTGATGGGGATTGTAACCCCCCATTGCAATGAAATTTTGTATATTTAACATAGGAATATATGAGTTGTAGCTCTGTAACACCCCCCCCCATTGAGCCTATAACCCCCTTACAAACTTTCTACGTAAGCCTATCTGTAATTTTAATCTTAATTTTGGTACCAAAACTAAGGTATTTATAAATTTGCACGTCCACAGTAGCATTATCATCATGCAAACTGCAAGTTGTATGCTTTATACCAGGGGTCTTCAACCCGCGGTTCGCTGGCTCATGAAAGAATACAAGTTGTTTCACAGAAATATACACTCCTTGTTCCTTGTGAATCTTAAGTCTATTCTATTCTGTTCACGTTTAGAAATAAATATCTTAAAACGCTAGAGAACTAAACAGGCAATCATCCCTCAATCGCATTTTACTTTAATTTTCTTGCGTATATCGATATTAAATGTAGTTTTATTGATTTGCAGTGCAACAGTGATTTTAAAATAAAATTCAACTTACGACTCACTGAATTCTATTCTAAATAAATCGATAAGAATATCTTCCCAACCATCCGACTGCATGCTCTGTAAACGATATCACTATTCGAGATAAAAAAAAAGCAAGAAAAGAGAATCCAGGGGATCACCCACTACGCCCCCCCCCCTCTATCCGCCATTGCTTAGTCCTAATATTGCTGATACAGTAGTGCGGCCCGCGGGCCTACAAGAATAAGCAAAATTGGGCTTTGGGCTGAAAATTGTTGAAGACCCCTGTTGTTCGTTCACGAAAAGAAGTCCGATGGAACAGTTAGAAATAACAGGAGGTGACGTCACAAACAGGCTAGTTTATTACTGCAGAGGAGGACTCCAATTTCAGAACTTGTTTTTAGTGAACGTTTGTCGGCGCCAAAATCGAGTTCTGAAATTGGAGTCCTCCTCTGCTGTAATGGGATAGGCCGTTTGTGACGTCACCTCCCGTTATTTCTAACTATTCCATCGGACTTCTTTTCGTGAACGAACAGTACACGTTATTTCAAAGTTTGGGCTGAACTTTCTTGTTCAGTCTCTACGCAGCCAGGTGGGGCAGTAATTCCATCGAAGCGCATTTTTTTCAACGTTTTTAATGATTTTTTATTGCCTAATTTATTTTATGATTTCTTGATTAATTTTCATATTTTGGCAATTTTACTACTGCTATCATCATAAAATATTTTGTGCGAAATTTGCCAGAAAAATGTATTTAAACTATGTATGTATGTACAAGATACTTTGCATCGACCCACCGTAACCATGAGGATAAACTAAAAGGTTAGAATGCCGTTTATTCAAGAAAAAGAGCATTAGTATAATAACAGAAGAGCAAAGACCCCACAACATACCGAAATAGCCTTCCCAGATGCTGGTCATCAGTGGAAGGCAGCAAAACAATTATACCCGCGTTTGGGTTTGAAGAAAAACCCTTTTGGCGTGTTCAGTTGGTAAGGAAATGGAGGCGTTTAGAAAAAAAAAATTGTATGAAAATGCGCCAATATAGTTCTCGTAAACTGACTGAAAGTGCATTTTTTACTAACATTTAAAAAATGTTGGTAAATTATTGGAAGCTAAAATCTTTCGAATTTAGTTTGGGGCTTGAGCCACATGAGCCCAAATATAACTCTAAGCTTATGTAGCCACATGTGGTCCAAGAACGATCTTTATATTCTGATTATGCCGTTTTGGTTTGGATTGACTGCACATTTTATTTTAAGCCCGCCCCCCCCCACCTTTTCTTTGAGGAATTGACAGCTCAAGCTCACGTGAGGTGTACAGTTACAATCTCACGATAAAGTATTTTATTCTACACAGCACATAGTTCTTAAATTATAGGAGTTTTCGGACACTACAGTTGTCATGCAGGAAGGCGCCATCCCTTATAAATGTTCAATGGCAAAAAGAGTTATTCGTTCCAACTATCATGATGATGATGATTATTGGAAGGAAGTTTAATGGGGGTTGTGACCCCACGTTGAGATGAAATTTTGTATATATACACTGAAGTGCCAGACAAACTGGTGCATGCGTGCGAATGCAAAACGATAAAATGCAACAGTCGAAGTAAGAAGGCAACATATATTTGGCGCCCAATGTGGGGCCGCCGCAGTCTGTTGCCTTAGTGATCAATCGTAACACAATCTCAATCGTTGGCAAATTACATCATAAGTTCTTGGTAACCTTGTGCCATAAAGGGGTGAATGGGGTTTAAAACTTTATTAATTTTTTGTTACTCATTATTAGTCGACGGCTGCTCACCCGGTGATAGTATCTGGATTCGATCCTCGGGGGTGGGGTACCTGAAAGTTTTTAGTGACGCCTGTCAGGAGCCCCAATCAGGAGGATCGATACCCTAATTTGAGCATTTGTATTAAAAGGTATCAATTTAATTTGAAATAGTGACCATAATCACTCCTCAAAATGAATAATTTTGATTTACGAATACTCGAGACTAGATCTCAAGTCAAGTTTAGCGACGGGCCGTTCCTTCGGAACCTTGCGCCTGAAAACACACTGGTTGATTTGGAAATGTGGTTACCACAGGGAGGCATGACTCATACTACTCAAGTTGAAAGCAAACCAGAACGGTTATGTGGTGTAAACTTCCCTAGCATTACTTTAACATCTGATGGGACAAGTAACGTTGAAGGCTTTTTAGAGCATGTATTCGAACGTGGGAAGCTATATAGGGTGCAAGAAGAAGTTTTGGTGTCCTTGGCTGTTCTGAACTTGACAGGAGAGGTTAGACAACCGTGGAAGATGTTGGGTCAATACCAGGTGAACCAATATCAAGTGGGGGGCCTGGGAAGCTTTTGGTCAGACCTTAGGAGAAATGTACCCCGGTTTAGTAATCGAATGAAGATTACCCTCAAATTGTTTGCACGAACTTATAAACAAGGGCCTGTCGCGGCTTTTATAATGGAAACCTTAGATTTATATCGTCATTGGACTTCCGAATACAAGGAAGTGGAAACCATAGAAATTTTACTTGAGCAGCTAGGAAGTAAATACCGAGATTATTTGCGGTTGAGAACCATACGGAACGTCCCCAAATTGTTAATGTGTGTTCGAGAAATGGAAATGGATTAAGGGTTCATGGAATCGAACCTGGAACCGCGGGATGTGGAGAAGGCAGTTCCTAAAGGTTTCACTCGTCGTTGTTATCGGTGCCGCGCTGAGGGGCATATCGCTAGGAAATGCCCTCAGGTAAACACAAAAACTCAAAAATAGCCACTTTGAATATAAGGAAAACATAAAGAAATTGTGATGCCTATTGTGTGTATAGCCGGACTATATGTTGAGGCCAAAATTGATACGGGAGCCGATATAACAGCAGTTAGTAACTCATTGGCTGAACAGTTAAGTCGGGAAGGAAAGGTTAAAATTAATAGAGGTCGTAAGTTGACCTCTGCTAATGCAGTAAAAATATGGACCAAGGGAACCATCACAGCCAAAACTGAATGGTAGGGTAGGAGTTTAGTGTGGCACTTAAATATAATAGAAAGCCTTTGCAGTTCCGTTTTGATAGGTACCGACATGCTGTATAGGCTAGGGGCTGTTACCGACTTTCAGAATTTAGAAATTTGGTTAGAACCAATGACCCGTAAAGGTCCAGTGCAAATTGAGTTACGAGGTGAAATACTCCAGAAAGCTGCAGTATCAGAAAGTCAAAAAGCAGAACTAAAAGAAATATTGGAAAAGTTTCTATCGTTCTTCTACGAAAAACCGGGACAAACAGATGTAGTGGAACATAGTATTAACATTGGTAATAGTGCTCTGGTTTATCAAGCGCCATATAAGAAGACTATGTAAAAAAGGGTCATAATAGAAGAACAGGTAAAGGAAATGTTAAGTTCCGATATCATTGAACCCACTGCTTCACTCCGGTCATTCTCAGTTCTGTTAATAAAAAGAAAAATGGGAAGTGGAGGTTTTGTTTCCACGTTGGATCTGTCCAGTGGGAACTGGCAAGTGTGCGTGGCCCCTGAGGATAGACCTAAAACAGTGTTCACTACACCTTCGGGAATGTATCATTTTAAAGTTATGGATTATGTGGAGCTCCCTCGACGTTCCAGCAGATGATGACTCTTGTTTTGTCCGGTTTATTAAATAATTGTTGTATGTGTTACCTTGATGATATTGTAATTTTTTAGAAAACTTGAACAGCATGTAATAGACTTAAACTAGTCCTAAGCTCTTAGTGAGTCTTAAGCTCTTAGGCTCTTAGTGATGCTGGCTGAACATTAAATCCGGAGAAGTGTGTAATTGCTAGAACCGAAATGGACATCATGGGTTTGCGAGGGACCCCTCAGGGTTGAAAAGTACAGGAAGATAAGGTTCAGGCAATTCTTAATTTCCGATTCCCCGTACAAAAAGTTTTTTGGTATTATGTAACTGGTATGCTCGGTTTATACCTCGATATGCTGAAATCGCCCAGCCCCTATATACTTCGACTGGTGGAAAATGTAAGTGGTCAAACCACTGCCAACAAGCTGCAAAACAATCGAAGGAAAGGATTACGACTCCTCCGGTATTATAACATAGAATAAGGGGAACATCTTTGAAAATTTATGCTTCAGGAACCGGCTTAGGAGCCACCCTTTACCAAGCAATAGAACCAGGAAGGGAACATGTCTTTGGTTACGCCAGTAGATTGTTACGGAAAGCCGAACGAAATGATTCCACCAGAGACCGTGAAGAGTTGGCTGTTATATGGGCCTTGAGTAAATTTCAGACTTCTTTTGAAGGGTGGGGGGAGGGAAGATTAAGATTATTACAGACCACAGTGCATTAACGTCCTTGCTGTCCGGTACAAAATTGAAGGGAAGATTACAGCGATGGGCATTATTGCTTCAGGAATATCCAATTCGAATAAGTCATAGGGAGGGCTCTAGAATGGGGTTCCCTGATGCCTTGTATAGAAATCCGTGTACAATAAATAATTTGTTAGAAGAGGATTTGGAATCCACTATGGATACGTTATACGTATTGCGTACAGCTGGTAATGATAAATTAACCTCCCCATGGGGACTGGAAGATTTGATTAACCGTCAAGAGTTAAAAAGGGCGCAAGAGCAGGACATGAAATGGATACCTGTAATAGAATGGTTAAAAACAGGGGATGTTTCAAATTCTCAGGGAAAAGGGAAATTAGAAAGAAAAAGTGAGATTATTTTTTGGATAATGTGCTTTTTACGGCGCAAGAACAGGTAAAGCGGTAATGATTCCTAGGGTTTTGCGAAAGAAAGTGTTAATGGAATTGCATGATCACCCAATAACTGGACATCAAGGAAATAAAAAAAAACTTACGAACGCTGCCGTCAACGGGTATACTGGCCCGGATTAAGGACCGAAGTTGGTAAATATGTTGCTACGTGTGACATGTGTCAAAAAAAAATAAGTCCAGTAATAAAAAGCCGGGAGGGCCTATGAAAAGTACCGAAGTGGACGCCCCTGGTGAAATGTTAGGAGTTGACTTAATGGGACCGTTCCCAACGTCGACAAAAGATAACGTTCATCTACTCGCGATTGTAGATTATTTTTTCAAAATGGACTGAAGTCTTTCCATTGAAAAAAGCGATTACCCTTATAATAGCACGGAAATTAGTTTTAAATTCTGCTCTCGTTATGAGTTTCCAAGGAAGATACTTTCGGATAATGGTTCACAATTTGTTTCTAAACTAATGCAGAATATTTATCAAATTCAGAAGAACAAGAGCAAACTTACAATCCCCTACCACCTCCAGACCAATTTAACAGAAAGAGTAAATAAGAATATAAAACAAATTCCTACAACGCATGTTGAATTAAAACATACTAATTGGGATAGTGGTTTAGATTTCTTGATAATGGCCTTACGAACTTCACAATCAAAAACTACGGGGCAAACACCCGCTAAACTATTTTTGGGAAGAGAACTCGCTTTTTACGTTTGATCAAATGGTTGAAGGTGATATTTGGGAATAGGCTCAGGCGTCCCAGGTATTATGGAAAGCGGCGTTGGGGACACAAGAAGGGCTCAATATAGGCAAAGGTATTACTACAACCAAAATAGACGTAAAAAACCTTTGAAATAAGGGATAGTGTGTTATTAAGATCTCATAATCTCTCGTCGGCCAAAGAAGGCATTACTGCGAAACTATTACCACGTTGTAAAGGTCCTTATTTGATAAGTGAAAAGTATTACGATCTAACCTATGCACTACGAGATCCTGAAACTAAAGAATATAGGTAAACACCATGTAGTGAGCTTAAAACCTTATTTATAACGTAACCCGGAAAGTAGTATTACTTTGGATGAAGAAGTATGGAGCCCTTCGGAAATTTCGAATGGTAATGTGGACATAACTGATACGCTGAATGAAAACATACGGGGTAGAAAGTTGCGAGACGTACAGGGGATTAACTATCGACAAGCAGCTGGGGTAAGGAAGTGGCGACGTCGGGATAAGAAATGGTTGTCCTCCTTCCCAATGTTTAGGAAACGTATGAAGCTAAAGGGGGGGGGGCAATGTAATGGTAATTTGCAATAACTTGTCAGATAAGTATCCAACTGAGCACTTTGAGTGCATTTGTATAGGATTCAAATAAGAACTGAAGTACTTCGCCCTCCTGGGAAGTCCTACCTTAGCAATCATCATAATATTGACGTCATGTAACGGTATAAAGCTTGTGCAGACGCTTCGATATGTTAGTCGTTTCGCTTGGGTGGTTCTGATCATGGTCTAGGATAGCCCTGGTTGCGTGGATTATGTCAGAACTCAATAAGAACTTACCTGTTTAGTTGCATGTTAATCGTTGCTAGTCCAAATGTACGTCGAGACAGGTGTCGCTTGGTTTCTTTCGAGATATGTACGATTTACCTCTCGGCAGTTCGTGATATGCCGACTGTAATGATTCTGCCGAACTTCGTTCCGTAGAGGAAGCATTGATCAATGGAGGAAGTCGTTGGGAATCTAGAGAACGTATCTTTACTTGCCTCTCATAGCGAAGGACTAGTTGTTGCTTGCGCCTGATAGAGGTTGACTACATAACTCTATGTGTGCCGGCTGAACTATCCAACGGAGTGGATGGATACTAAAGTTAGGACAGACTGTGGCTACATTTGCAGCGACAAGTACTTTAACTTTGTTAATGCGGGGTTTCTGATGAACTGCTTAGGAGCTTCCTAGTTTTTAGTTATTTAGATGATGTCTTGAGTTAAAATCTTCACATAAATATTAATTTATGATATAGAAATTTGTGTTTGTATATATAATCTGTTATTTTGACTAACCTTAAATTGTGTAGCCTTGTACGAATTTAAAGTTAGGGGTTTTAGATATGTGTAACTAATTTTTGACGGAGGAAGATACATAGTATACTTTTAGGTATCTGTTGTGAGCTGTCTTGCCTAAGTCTAGTGAACGGCTTAACCCCTACTGCTGAACTCTTCGTATTTATTCGATTGGCTAAGGGCTTGAAAGCCCAGGTTAGGAAGTTTGCTTAACTTTTAACTAATCGTAATATTTGTTTAAATATTATTACTTTTTGAAAGTTCTAAGAGAATTTATTAATCGTTTTAGCCTCTTTCCTCATAGAGGGATTCCACGCTATGATAAATCGATATTGCTTTAGATGTTCTTGTTAGAAATCACCTGACCATTGACAAGAATTGCCTTGTATTTAGGGAATTTGCCTTAATAAAAGTTGATGAATCTGTCGATTTGTTTGATCGGCGACTGGGTAATTTCTGTTTGATCGGAAATGGCTCGTAAATGATTATATTTATGTGATGTTTTATGACTTGATAGAATGCTACAGTCGAGGTAAAAAGGCATCATAAGGGTGGTGAATAAAATAATTGGTAAATCTAAAACAAAGAAAAATAATCTCGAAAAATTAAGTGGAAATAATGAAACAATAACTGATGAATATCAAGTGGCTAGCATATTAAACGGGTATTATATAAGTATAGTAGGTACAGAATGGGACAGAAACGAATATAACGAAGTGGACTATAATTTGTACTTAAAAATGATTATGATAACACGATGTTTGTTAAAGACATACATGAATTCGAACTATTAAAAATCATGCAAACATAAAATGTTAAAAAGGGAACGGGTATAGATGAAATAAGACCAAAATTGGTAGGCAAAAATGAGATGTTTCTTCAGCCATTGCTGATGATATACAATGAAACTGAAAGTGAAATGAAGTTGGAAATGATTCCGGAAGAGTTAAAAATAGCAAAAATAATCCCAATATTTAAAAAAGGTAAAAAGGATTTAAAATCAAATTATCGACCAAGTTCAATCTTGTCAGTATTCGCAAAATCTTCGAACGACTAATATATAACAGACTAGCCGAATTTATCAAAAGATTTAATATTTTGGATAATTGTCAACATGGTTTCATGAAAGGCAAATCAACAGAAATCGCATTGTTAAATGTGGCAACGGAAATACAAAGATCTTTAGACACCAGTTATATAGGCATGGAAATATTTTTCGACTTAAATAAAGCGTTTGACATAATTAACAGGGAACTACTGCTAAAATAATTAAATCAATATTGTTTTAGAGGGAAAATAAATATATTAAAAAATTAAAGGAAAGACAGTATGTTTTTGTAAGTAACATAAAATCTGATTCATTGGAATAGTTGCGGCTCCTCCATTAGTGCACATAAGCACGTGAACCCCCGAAGGAAAATTAAGAAAAACTAGGATATAACAAGTTAAGTAAATAAAATATCAAACACGTAATACGAAACTGTAATAGTATAAAATACGAAATTTATTACGTGTAAGTCGATTACTTCAATTGATTGGTGGCTTTGTTAACCGGGATGCAAAGAGGAGTGTTAGGAGAGGTGAATAGCACGTGCGAACGGAAAAACTGTCCTTGAAACGCAGTTCAGCATCGAATGCATTGGAGGGTGTGAATGTGGGATACTCGGCGCTATCATTCGCACATTTTCATTGTGCGCGAGATAGAACGCAATTGTCTTTATTATTTGTTTGTTTGGATTTTTTATGGCGCAAGAGCATCTGGGCTATACTGCGCCAAACATGGTAAAATCAAAGACTGTAGTAAAAGCCAGTACTTTTTAAAAATTTTAAAATTTTTACTTATTGAGTCTTTATTGAGTTTCTTTTTCGAAAGGGATCTCACCTTGTTTGCTACTTTGGTACATTCGTTTTTCTTTTTTAATTAATTAGTATGGTTAGTTTTATGTGTACAAGAAATATTTTAAAACATTATAGGCCCGTGCGCCACGGCACCAGGCATCGTGAGATCATTCTTTAATTTGCGAGCAATTTACAAAAAATACGCCCCGGTGGCTCTGTGTGCCGACCATTTGGCAATTGTGTTAACCCTGTGAATGGTAATAATATCTCATATATACAAAACGATTTATCATCTAATATTATTATGTGTTAAGATTGCATTTAACAAAATAGGTGTTTCGGAGCTGAAACACTTATTTTTCAACATTACCGCTGGAAATCAAAATAGAAATAAAACTGCTTAGGCAAACACTAGGCTTGACCTTATCCAGGTCATAAAATCAAAAACTAAGTTATATGAGAAATCTATAGATTTGTGGATGTGAATTAACAAACAGGCTGTTTTGTTTTTACTGTCTCCTGTTTGCAAAACAAAGTGGTGATTTCAGTTGGGTGAAGTACAGTGTGGCTGATTTGTCACATATAACTCCAAAACTAAATTAGCATGAATACTCGCAGTCACATTTAAACTCCACATTAGAATTCTGTTTGCTTGGTATTCTTCAACAGCTTGACAGTGCATTTTTTAAGTTGCATTACAAGTTCGTTCATCTGTCTACCTTGGCATAAGCTTATGCCGGGAAAACACAATATATTTTAATCTGTACGTTTCGTTGACCTGTGAAAATTTCTTTTCGTAATGTATGGTAAACTCAGGTGCCGCAACTAGATAGGGGCAGGCTGGGCACATGGCATTGATCGTTGATAGGGAAAACAGTGAATGGGTAGGCGCCCTACCAGAGGGGCACCAGAATCTTGGTTTGCCCGGGGAACAAAGGTACTAACTGCGCCATTAGTGAACACCCATTTGAATGACCCACCAGCCGCCACTGCATTGTAAAGTAACTATGTGGTTCCTCAGGGAGCAGTTCTTGGTCCCCTATTATTTTTACTGTATATTAATGATATTATGCATGTATCAGACAAAGGTACATTAACATTATATGAAAACGACACTGGTGTATTTACAAGAGGAAACGAGATAGAAGTATTGATAAAACTGTACGGGAAGAAATTTGAAAATATGAACTTTAGAAGTAATCATGTGAAAGTATATGAAACTAGAACAAAGATATTAATTTTTAAAACAAAGAATAAAAAATAGATGAATTAAATAAAATTCAAATCAATGGAAAAATCGAAATTTTCCAAGAAATCGAATTCTTAGTGGAAACATTAACGAATGGTAACTGGAATAAACAAGTTGAAGAATTAAAAAAATCAGTTCGGGAACAAGAATTATAAAGAAATTGTCACATGAAGTTACTGAGTTTATACTATCCTTTTCTATATAGTCAATTGTTTATATCAATTGTATATAAAGAAATTTGAATAAGAATGACAAGAAGGTAATTAAACTACCGCAGACAAAAATTTTAAAAACCATAGAGCAAAACACTAGCTAAAATTATAATGTATTATTTGTAAAATATGGTATATTACCAATTGATAAAATCAATGAATATTATGCCCTAAAACTGATTTATGTGAGTCTAATTTATATATATATAATTAATTAGCCACAAAATCCAGTAGGCAAAATATAAATTTGTTATAACTTAAAAAGGCAATGTTCTTGTAAATTCCGTTTAAAGCAGTGTTCTTACGTTAGAAATATCTCACTCCAAAACTTCTTCGTTCCCACGTCTCATCGGCACTTTGTCAATTAAATTTTATGGCCTTACATTGTTCTTGCCCAGAGGTACTGAAAGTCATGGTTATTCAGCAACTTTCAGCCCATGGCAGCCCACCAACAATCTGATCGCCGCTCAAAAATATCTTTTCTCAAGAATTCGAGACAGTTCCGTAACTAGACTCCTACGACATGGACGTTGCCCTGTCAGCTGCCTGGCGTTGCAACCATTCCGCAAAACGTTAATTCGTTTATTAAATGTAAATTTAAGCATATTATGCTGCCACTAGAGCTGGCATATTTTATTCGTACTTTTATCTCCATATTTTCTTTCACCATTTCATGCATATCTTCAATTACGTCAGTCGACTGAGTAGTCTGGTTAACCAGACACAATAATAGGTTATCGTAACCACTGTCAAAATGGTAACTGATAGCGTTATATAAAAGAATAATAAAAGGAAAACATTTGGATAATATTGATATCATGCAAACAATAGAAATTTAAGAAGCAACCCAATTAGGCTAGCAAAGCTTAGAACAGAAATGTACAGAAAAGGAATTGAATACACGGGAATAAATCTTCGGAATGCATTAACAAGAATACTTAAAGATACTATAATAATTACTTTACTTAAAGATACTATAATAAAGATTATAATAAAGGTACTATAATATATACTTAAAGATATTATAATAATTAGTATATAAGTAATTACTTAAAAATATTAACAATATAAAATTGTTTAAAAAGAAATTAATTGTATACTTATTAAACGGAGTTTGTGCGCCAGCGGATTAATAGGGTCCTCAGCCGGTTAAATTTTATAATTTTTACTGGGGACCCGTCACGGAGAAATAAAAATTGCCAATTTCTAATTTCTTGCACTTCACATGAATGGCCAAGAGCCAAATTTAGTGAATGGGCACTGAAGTGCACATATATAGCTGCAGGGTACGTTTTCTTTATAACTCCTTGCACACCTTTAAAACTACCACTCATGGCTGTTGCACCGTCGTATGCCTGTCCAATTAAATATTTGCAATCGATTCCAAGATAATTTAGAGATTCTAATATAGCGCTTGCTAAATTTGTTCCTGTCATATTCTTAGCTTCAATAAATTCTAAAGTCTTCTCTTATTGAAAATGACGTAGTATTATGGTTATCAACAATATAACGCACGCAAAGCGATAACTGCTCCTTTCTAGAAATGTCACTAATTTCGTCAACTAAAATGGAGAAACATTTTGCTTTGTTGACCTTTTCCACTAATTGCTCTTGTATAAATTTCCCGCAAATTTTGATAATATTATTTTGAATCTGAGGGCTAATATGCATAGCATTGAGCTGTGGCTTTTCGCAATGATATTTTAAGTTTTGATCACTGCATGAAATACGCATCCGCAATAAAGAACGAAAATTCCTATCGTTTATTTCTGGATCTGGTCTTCCAACAACTAGGGGTCCAGAATCAGAGGATCCACGAAGAGGCAGCTCTTGGCGACCGCACAATGTAATTGTTTCCACTATAGGGATTAATTTCTCTCTATTTTCGCAAACTTGATTTGCCAGCGCGGAGTCCAGTTGCATCCGAATGTCGGAATTTTTGATCATTTTTTTCAAAAAAATTTCGGCATACAAGGTGTTTATTTGACGGTATTGGCTATGAGAACGATTTAGAAACATTTCTATGGCATCTTTCCATTTATGAAATGACTTTGTTACCAAGTTTCCTAATTTCTAGTGATTTCCTTTCCCAGCATATTCACGTTGAAAAATCGAAAAATATCGACACAACGCACTTTGTCCATGGGCGTAGTTACAGATCCAGAGCCAATCATCCGTACATGCTCTTTTGCTGCATTTTCAGATGATGTAGAAGCATAAATATCTCTACTGTCAGTACTGTCTTTAGAAGATTTCGGGTATTTAAATTTAAAACTAAACAGTGTATGATCTCCAGCTTTATGCCTTTTCATTTTTATAGTTAAATACAAAAACAAGAGAAGGGAAAATATTACAACATAATTTATGAACTATAAGCTAATGTTACCATTTAAGTTTACCGATTAAGAGAAAAGAAAAAAGAACATCTTTTCTAAGAGGACGAAACACACTAACGTGACTCTTCTATGGCGCTAGTCAATTTCAAATATGTTCTTTCTCCACCCGCGTTATCCTCCGAACCTAGCAAAGAGTTCCCAAGAGTTCAACATTTCTATAGTCCTCTGGCGCCAGACGGTGCGGCGCCTACTAGCGACGGATACAGACTTTGCCCCCAAATACTTCCCCTGGGATAGAGGAGATGTGGTCCTTGTATTCCGATTCTGTTAAACAGTTGGAGGACGTTGTTCTGGTGGACCAAAAGCCGAGATGGCCAAATTGAATTCAGTTAAATTCAAATTTTCATTAGTGAAATATTTTGTTCAATTTTTTTCTGGTCAAAACTTGGGACGAAATAAAAAAAAAGGGCATTTTTCGATAAATAATACATGCATGAAAATTTGGGAGGGGGGTGTTGAACCCCAACCCTCCCCTTAGCCATGGCCTTGTCGCCACTGTCCTGTTTAGAAAACGACAAAGGGCAACATCTGTTCAAGGTGCATAATTGATAAACTTGTTTTCAAAAAACCAAATGAAAGAGATTAACGAAGACAATGAGACAATGAGTTCTCATGGGCGTTATCAATTACTAGGTCAAATAATACATTATTTCAGTACGCAAATGACGTTAATTGTCATCTGACGTCTAAAAATAATCACTTCCTTTCCCACGATAGTACAGATAAGATGAAGACACTTATCGATAACGACTATATATATATTTTAAATGACAAATTCCCTAGACAACGATTTAAAAAGTCAGTGATCAACCATTAACTGCTGAAAATTTCCTGATTCTTGCGATGAAACAGTACATTGTATTCGCTTTGCTAATTTTAGCATGGACGAACTTAGCAAGTAAGTGTATTAAGGAGGTCCTCCCCTTCAGCAAAAAATCATTAAAATTTAATTTTTTGAGTGTACGTTTATAGGGCATACAGTATTGACATTAGGAGAAAATATAATTTGCAACTAACTTACTTTTTAAGAAAAAATTTACAACGTGCTGAAAAAGAACCTTGATCATTTTTGATACTTGTTATGTTTCAAACATTTTTTTTTTATTTTTACTATTTTACCTTGTTCAAAATGAAGTAAAGAAAAATCTGCCTGAAGGTGTTTTTTTTCTTAATCTTAATCTATTTAGAAAAAAAAATATTAGATTATTTGCTAAGAGGTGATTTTGCGCCATTAAATTGTTAGGGTCCTTAGCCTGTTAAATTATTTGATTTTTACTGGTGACTCGTCACGATGGATTGTGGTTATTTGTGGTTTATTGAATTGCAGTGTGTGTGTTATTGTTTATATATGTATTTTCTAAGTGAAATGGAAAGTTGCTACAACCATTGTGACAAATAAAAATTGTTTTGTTTGTTTTTGTTAAATAGAAGAAAAGAAGAAAATTTGTTCATATTTTAAAAATATTTCGTAGCGAGAAACATAAAACATAATAAAATGTGCACATCAAATTAAAATTCTGTTCGTTTATAACTATATATATATTATGTATCTGCGCAATTTTAAGATAACACCTTAAACCGCTTAAAAGCTTTAGCATTTTGGTTTATCGGTAAGTTTATTTACAATTTGTTTTATTTAGTTTATTTATTTTTATAAAGTTTATTGGCAAGCCGACGGCAGTGCAATAGTATTGTTTTGTGCTCGTGCCTCTCAATAAAATAATTATATTATTGCACAATAAGGAAATCATTGGCTACAATAAGTTTCATTTACGTAAAGAGATATACAGCAAATTTAAGAATTATACATTTGCTGTAGTTTTACGAGTGCAACCATGCTCTAGAATCGTTGTTACAGCTTGACATAGCGATGTTATGCCATGCTAGATAGAGATGCTATCTATTATATCGCTGGTAGTAAAGTGCTGGAGCGTTTTTTTGTTTTTTTTTGGTTTTTTTTTGTGCCCGGCGACTGATAACAGAATTCCGATTGGAGGTCACTATAAATTTCCAACTAAACATGGATGAGGAAACTGTGTATTTATTTTTAGTTGCTTACATATATATATATATTTTTAATTTATTTACACTAGCTGCGAGGAATCCTATGGAAAATCCTGAGCTGTTCGAAGGCGACATGTTAGGCGTGAAACTGGACGAAGTGAGTTACTTTTTTAATATATTTTACATACAGTAAATTCCTATTAGCGCCTTGCAAGAGGACGGGTAAAAAGTTAAGGATAAAAAAGACGTTAAATAGGAAAAGACGTTAAAGAGAAAAACGTTAGAGAAAAAGACGCTCAAGAGAAAAGGGCGTTCAAGTTCCAGGCCTGGAGGCCCCCAATTGCTGTTTTTTTTTTTTTTAGAAGTTCACTTTTGGTTTATCACTTTTGATCAGTATCTAGAAAAGTTTTAGGTAAAAGTTTATTTTTTGGGCTATTTTGGAAAGTTCACCCCGAAATTCAGTTTAAATCTGTTAACGCGAGTAATGGGGGAGGGGGGCATCTGCTATGGCTCTGTAACTCCCCCATTTGTCTGAATCGGGCTATGGCCGTAATTGCAAAATTCCTACAGAAATAGTTGTTAGTTAGAATGTCGTTGTTCAGAGAAATTGCCGTATTTAAATTAAACTCTAACTTTTTATTTTCTGCATGAGAAGGAATGTTACTTATGAAAGGTTTTCACCTTCACGCTGACTCTCCAATGCGAGATTGTACACCGTAATAGGCATTTCGATTTTCTAAAATTTCCTTTTACAGTTTCTCTCAATAATATTACCCTAATTACCGACTATTTGTGCCTACCGACACTTCATGGAAATACACATACAGGGGCGCCCCAAGAGCAGGGAGAGTGGGGCGGACGACGCAAAATATTGGGTTTCACAATCGGGTAACATTAATTTACCGGGAGAAAATTATTTTAAAAAAAGTGGCTAACTGTTATACCAATTCTTTTCGTAACTCCAATACCGTGGAATTAACAATCGAATAGAACACTTGAACATGAAGGGTCTGTTTACAGTACATCGCAAGTAGCTTATTGGTTAGAGAACCGCGCCCTTGGAAACAGTACCCCCCCCCCACTATTGCCCTCCGCCTTCATCCCTCCAGTAGCGAAGCGTGGGTCGCTGTCATTGCCAACGAGCTGATGATTTATTGAAAGTCGGTTGTCGCGCCCTCTCCTCTTCCCTACCCGTCGCCCGTTCTGGCGCGAGCCTTGACCAATGACGTGGGAAAAGACTCGTCCGAGGTGAAATTAGTTTCTGCAAACTTCTACTAATTTCGAGAAAGCAGTAGCGCTCATTCTGTCCAGATTTTTCTCTATAAGCTATTTAAAGCTTCCCCGTATGGATTGGAAGAGAGAGAGCCAGAGATTAAGATACTTTCCTATCACAGTACTGCAGAAAATAAAATCCAACGACCAAAAGGATCTGTTTACAAACTTGTGGATAGCATTGCTCATACTATTAACTGTACCTGCCACAGTTACAAGTACTGAGCGAAGTTTTAGCAAACTGTAAAACTTATAAAAACTTACCTCAGATCGACCATGACCAAGGAAAGACTTAGTGCTCTGGCAGTTTTAGCAATTGCAAACGAGGAAGCCAAAAAGTTGGACTTTAAACAAATTTTAAAATCTTTTGCAAGTGCCAAAGCCAGAAAGATTCCTTTAGATGTTTAACATATTGCATTTGGCTGTGAAGTCAAATAACATTGCATATTATTAGTTATTTTCCACACTTTAATTCTTCGTTCAGCACTATATTAATATACCATATTTTTTGAAATGCATTGATTTTCTTTAAAACTACAAATCATATTGAGATTTTTTTTTTTTTTACTTCTACCCCAACTCTTTAACTCCCTAATTTTACTTAGGGCTATTTTCTGTTCATGGCCATATGCCTACTAAAAGTAAGCATTTAAAAGGGCCAATTGAAAATTTTTCAATGTTGAGTCGATAATTAAAAGCTTAGTTGGAAGATTTGGGAGAGGGACATACGTGTGAAGGGGCGCCGTAAGTAACCTCGCCCCGGGCGCCTACAACCCTCGGGGCGGCCCTATACACATATTCCGGACAGCGTCTTCCGTTTAAAGGCGTTTTTTCTCGGTCTCTTGTCGGCTTTCGACGGGGGAGTTAACTGAAAATTGGCGATTTGGCAAGAAGAGTAGGGCGCAGTGGCGCCCATATAAGTACCTTTAGGGGCTACGAAAAATCAGTACCTCCTTCAAAGGCTTTCAAACATTTTAGTAAATATACAAGATACTAAAATACTACAAAAATAATTAATACTGCTTGGCAATTAGTAATGAGCTAAAAAAGTACCTTATTTTAAAATGTGACTGTAAAATCTTGAAAGTAAACGCCTAACAGAATCGAACAAATTAAATTTTTAAGCAATGGCTAGGGAGCGAGCTCAAGCCACTCTGCCAACCTCCATATGGGCGCCCATGTTAGGGCGGCAATCTCGAAAAATTTTGCCTAACGATCCTCTGCAATGACCTGATCTAACAGGCATGTATCCAAGCAAGTGCCAGGGCCCCAGTTGCCCCATGGAGTATTTATGTACACAGAACCGTGCGTTGTGTCCCATATGTCTTTAGCCTTGCCCTTTCATTCGGGCTACACG
Source organism: Dysdera silvatica (assembly GCA_006491805.2). NCBI lineage: Eukaryota > Metazoa > Arthropoda > Arachnida > Araneae > Dysderidae > Dysdera > Dysdera silvatica. The sequence continues at coordinate 12,296,999 of QLNU02013614.1, forward strand.
CCTTTGATCTAGCATCACCAACATCAAATAAAAAATTTAAGTCGAGCGTGGAGATTGACCCTAGTTCAAATCTAGGTCGGAGATGATATCTTTTTTTTTTCCTCCTATACCTATACCTATAAAAATTAGAGTCTGAGCTGAAGCGTGGGTGTCGAAATTATTAAGCATAATAAATTCTCCACGAAAAATTACAACACACTCGCCCCTGTGGCTTTACGTGTTGACCAGTATTTAGTAATTGCGGTAGCCCTGAGAAATATAATAACATCATAATGGAGACTGAAAAAACACACTGTACTTGGTTTTTATTAGTTGTGTGTTCTTCAGTCTCTCAGGAAAACCTTTAATACGGGGCAGAGAAATTAGGAATTAAATTTATGACCAAAAATCGAAGATATATGTAACAATGCACCATACAAAATATAAATGAATCTATCTCCAATTAACTGTATGTCTTTCTCCAATTAACTGCATGTCTTTCTCCAATTAACTGTATGTCTTTCTCCAATTAACTGTATGTCTTTCTCCAATTAACTGTATGTCTTTCTCCAGAACAGAAATGCTATACCCTATGACAGTCAACGGTGGCCGGACGGCGTGATACCATATGAATTCAACAGTAATTTAAGTGAGTGGAAGTTTTCAGTTTCATAAGATACATGTAAACTTCTCTAAGCAGGACACTTGTGTCATTTTGCAGCGACTGAGTAATAAAAAGTGAAAATAATGTTTTTACATGAAACTGATCTATAAAATGATTTGCTTTCATGCATTAGAAATTTTTCATTATTTTCACAGATACGCAGGTAGGGGTACGCAGTGGGGTGTTGATAGGGTTTTAGCCCCATTACGACGAAATTTTGTGTGTGTGCGTGTATATACAAGGTCCTAGAAAAATCGGAATGCGGCCAATAACTGTTGAACCAAGACAGATCTTGCAAAGGAAGTTAGGTATTGGTATAGTAAAATGACTATGCACTATCAGATGAGATGAACAGCAGCGCCCCTGGTGGCGAATCGATGAAGTTAAATTTTTTTTTCTCGAAAAATAATAAAGATAGAGAAATATTTTCAATTAGGAAGTTGTAGAGCATCCTACAGTTAGTAAGCAAAACATACGGCTTACATGCACTATGTACACGTACTGCCACAAAGTAAGGTGTTCCGGAAGTTTCAATTCATCTTTCATATAAAACTTTCTGGTGCTTTAAAAGTTGACTTGAAGCTGTTGTAAGAAAGAAGCCATGGTCTCTCTCCTATAAGAACGTCAACTTTTAAAACCAGAAAGTATTAACTGAAAGTGATGCATCGAAATTTCAGGAACGCATCACTTTAATCACTTTGAAGAAAACGGGCGAATCGTTTTAAACGATCCTGGTCATTCCCATTTTGCATAAGTAGACTTATTTTTTATTTTAAATATAGCTGGCAACCATTTGACCGTTCTCTTCCAAGCTATGACACACATCCAGAAGAAAACCTGCATCAAATTCGTCCCGCGGAAGGGAGAATATGACTATGTCCACATTTTCTATGGAGAAGGGTAAGTCATAGCATTCATGTTGAAGAAACTGTTGCACCAGAAGCATATGTATCATGGGCGTAACAGTTTTTTGTTTTTTTTTATATAAAAATTGAACATTTGGATAGATGATCTGATACATTAGTAAAAAAATGTTCGATGAGGCAGGTCTATCGCGAGTGCAATTTTTTTTAAAAATAGCTTACCTAGTAATGAATATAGTAATGCATGATAAACCCAGCATGTGACCCAGCACACAAGGTAATGGATGCATACACGCGATACATGGTTAATAATAAGTAATGCCATTTGATCTGAACTGAAGGTATAACGGAGAAACAAAAATATATTGTGGGTAAAGAGAGAGATTTATATACTTGTATACACTTATACTTATTATATACTTGTGCACACTTATATATATTTGTACACACTTGTATACTTGTTACACTTATATACTTGTACAAACTTATACTTATTACACACTTACATACTTGTACACACTTATACTCATTACGCACATACTTGTGCACACTTATACTCATTACACACGTACTTCTACTTAGCATTATCTATTATACAGGAATATATATTTCAAATTACAGGCAATCTGAAAGCAACGAGAGACTTATTGATCACCCCGATGCGATGAAAAATATGAAATTCAATTAGAAATTTACATTAACTTTAATTTGATTCAAAAATTATGTAGCGCAAGTTTAGAATTAGGATCCTTGTATACATCCTCGTGCTGGTGTTACAGAAGCTATATTTAACAAACAGTGTTCGCCCTCACCGAACTAACCTGATAAATATCAAGAAGAGGGGCTACCCACGTCATTTTGTATAGACAAGTCAAACCTACTATAAGTTTATTTAATTTTTTCGATCACGTCTAAAATTCTTCAGCGCAGAGTTGAAAAACTGAAATCAATAGCACACCTGAAAACTGGGTTCTGTAATCTGAAAATTGAAACGTTTTTATTGACATTATAATAAGAGCATCTTTTATATATCTTTCAGTTTTCATCTCCTTACACAGGTCAGGTGAAAACTATTCATCGTGAAAAGGAATGATGCAATAATAACATAATAGTACAATAATAATAATAATACCAAGAAATTCTAAGAGCCATTTGGTTGGTTGGTTAGTTGCATTTTTATGGCGCAAGGACAACACTAGTCATTCTGCGCCAAGCAAGGTGAAACCGTACATACGGGTTGAAGATCAAAATAAATTAAATTTCTAAAGTTAAAAATGTATTAAACATACAATGAAAGGAAATGATGAATAAAATCAGATGAGATTGAAAAAGCCAATGTCTGATAAAAAAATTAAAAATGATTTCATGATTAAAAGAATTGCATAAAATGTCACAAAGGGTAAAATTATTTTGGTTAAAAGCTAATGAACGTTGTTGGTTAAAATTTATGCAAATGGTTAAAATGTGTAAATCATTTAATGGTTCACCACATGTGGCACACATTGAGGCATCTTCTCCCTTTAAAAGACGTTGATGGGAGAAGTGCATGTGGTCGATGTCAAGTCTAGTCAGTGTTTCAGAGCCATGACAAATTTTTATTGAAGTAATTCCTCCCATCAAGGACGAAAAGTTATATTTTCATTTAAGGACGAAAAACTGTCCTTAAACAGAAATAACGTTAATTGGAGGACGTTATTCAGAGAATTACCTTAAAGGACTTCTTCAATTCGAAGACGTTTTAAAACGTTTCGCCAACATCCCGCCCTGCTCTAGGGAGATACGCTACTACTACCCTACTCCTTCTCCAAAACAATTAAGAAAATTGCTACACAGGGTTAAGGAACTCCACCAGGGCTGTACCCAGAGTGAAGGGACAACTAGGGCAAAGCAAAGGACATATGGCACCCTGGGATTGTTATATATATAAATAGCACGATGGGGCAACTGAGGCCAGGCCCCTGCTGGACCCGGCTTGGCTACTGGCCTGAACTCACAAGTTAAGAAAATTTTTAAACAATGGTTATCCTTATTACTCGCTGGGATTTTAGACCTAAATTAATTAAACTTTTATAGACAATGTGTATCAAATTCATTAGCCCTTTCGAGCAATATCCTAGCTTACTTGGGACTTTGGACGCTACCACAAATTCATGAGATTTTCAGGACGTCACAACTTCATTAGAGCTGTTGAACCTCATTAGAATTTCAGGATAGTATGCATTCATTTGAGTGTTTGAATACAAATTCATTAATTTTTTAGACATCCTACATTCATTGACGTTTTTAGACATACGTTCATTAACGTTTTTGGACATCACACATTCATTGATGTTTTCAGACATACATTCATTAACGTTTTTGGATATCACACATTCATTGACGTTTTTAGACATCATACGTTCACTAATCTTTTTGCACGGCATACACTCATTAGAGCTTTTAAACATAAACAGCACAAAATATATGTCATTGTGTAGCTGGAGGCCTACTGCACATCCAGGCAATTCTGGTGTCTTGTTTTGATCCATGTATGGTGATCTTTATGTAAAGAGTTTTGCAGAAATTAAAAATGGCGAATTTTTAGTAATATTCAGCTTTATCCTGAAATTGATACTTGTTTATTAAAGTGGCCCCTGAGCAGAAATTGCCAAGTAACTGCAATATATCGCCAAGGTAAATTCCGACATGCTGATTTTCGTTTACAGTCCTAAAAAAACAACCCATATGTCTATTCTCATTATATTGTTTTTGCGTTATCGTTTTCTTTTTCGCGTTTCGCATAACGTTTCGATTTTTGAAAATCGCTTGTTTCCTTCAGATATGGCTTTAACAAGCTTTAACTTATCCAAAAATTGTAATGTAGAACGAAATAACAAAAAAATCTTTTTTTTTTCGTCTTAGTTATAAAAAATTTTTCAGGAAACCATTGATTCAACCCTTTCAACATTCGGGTACAACTGGAAAACAATCTTAACTCGGGGGGGGGGGAAGAGACACCTCCCCCCCACACACACTAGGTATGCACTGATTATTTTGTTACAAAAATGTCTGCAAAACAATATTCCACCATGTAAGATGGTCACTATAGCCTACGGCTCCTAAAAGAGAACTGGAACATATCCGCCATTTTGTTGCCATTGTATCACGTGATCGTGGTTGCAAATTGTATTTATTGGCGACATCTTAAAAGTTGCGCCAATGTTTACAATAGTCGGATAATGGCGGAGTGTTGATTATTTTTATGCCAAAATAGCGATCATTGCTCCAAAACTGAAAATCTTTATCGCCAAGGTAAATGAAACCGGAATTGTACAACAAAATGGCGGCTGATGCATCGGCCTACAATTCCAGGGCTCTACTGTAGCCTATGCGATGATGAGTTTTGACGACTACCGAGCTTGATGACGACCTTGGCGAAATCGTAATTCTGGGGTCAGCTATAGCGAAGTACCCTCATATTTTCTGTTTGTCATTTTGCGAAATAATATACCATAACTTCCACTAAACAGAAAACAACACAGACTTCAGTTCACTGAAATTATAGAAATTTCAGATACCAACGCCGCTAACAGCAATAATGCAAAGCGGAATTACTCTCTTCAGACTAAAAACAATGTTCTGACAGTGACGTAATGGTAAGTGTTTGTCCACCTTGAAAAAAAATGCTTTAAACGTTAATGGTTTAGTTTCCGAGCGAAATTTCCAAGGTTTAGTTTTCTAAACGACAGAAATTCCAATTCGTTGGGAAACCAGATCCTTGCGCCATCAAAAATAAATTCTAAGACACAATTCTTTCCAGGTGCGCCGCCCATTGGGGTCGCATTGGAGGTCAGCAGATCTTAACTTTGGGATATCTTTGCGACTTCCTTGGCACAGCCATCCACGAGCTAATGCATGCTATTGGATTCGAACATGAGCACAACCGCTCGGACAGAGACGATTACGTCAACATCATGTGGGAGAACATTGAACCAGGTAATATGAATTTTTTTTTCCTGATTTCAGAATTACACATTTAGTTTGAAACCACTGCCAATTGCCAAATATACTTCGGTGATCTGATGCCTGATTCTATTTATGTTGGGGCTGGGCCTCGTTGGTCCGCTGAGCATGATCACCGCCTTCTATCTCGCTATCTTAGAGGTCGACTCCCGAGTAAGTTTGGTCATATGGTGAAGTCAATCGCTTCCATGCTGCCCCTAAGGCAAAACGACTGACAATATTTCACTTTCGGCTGACGATAAGAAACTGCCAGACACCAATATGGTTAAATAGCTGCTAGTGGTGGGCATAGGAAAAAAAACAACTTTGGTTGAATATGACTAAAAAGAAAACTTTCTGACCAGTGTACATGAGCAGTCTCCTATGGAACAGGGATGTAGAGTAAAGTAATGCAGAAACTGTAAATAGGCCGAAAGTACTTGGAGAGGTGCATATGTGGAATGGCTTGGGAAGATAGGAGGAAAGAATACTTTTGGACGAGAGATGCTACAAGGATTGACGACATCAATAGTAGTTAATGAAATAAATAGATTAAAACAATGAAACAATCAACGTTTATTGGCGTAGTGATACCGACGCCAAAACAAATCAAACCAATATTTTGTTTAAAATAATTATATATTTTTTTTTTTTTAGTCTTTGGCGTTTGAGCTTGGCAGCTAACCTTGGAATACACGCCCTTAAGAAAGGTGTTCTTCCACAATATAGAAAATATGAGTCTAATTCCTGACGTACTGCCTGTTCACGAAAAGAAGCCTAATGGTGCAGTTAGAAATAACCAGATAAGGAGATCCAGTAACGGGATGTGACGTCACAAACCGGCTAACCGATTACAGCAAAGTAGGACTCCAATCTCAGTACTTTGTTTTGGCGGTCGCCAAGAATGAGTGTAGAACTTGGAGTCCTACATTGTAAGCGTCTAGCCCGTTTATGACGTCACCTCCCGATATTTCAAACGGTACCAATGGACTTCTTTCCGCGAACAGACAGTACTGCAGGGCAGGGATTTATATACACCCCCACTACCCCTTCAGATTTTTTGATACACCCCCTTAATGAAATCTAAACACATAATGTGTTTAATGAAAATAAATTAATGAAATCTAATCCACACTCCCTAAAAACCTTGAACACCCCCTCAGTTTATGAATCCTGGATAAACCCCTGCTGCAGGGTGCTGGACACATATCTGAAGTTCTGTAGTTCAGTTTAATTCTCGCATTGGAAGGGGCAGGCACAGGATGCTATTCCGCGTAAAGTGTGATACTCTTAAACTGGGGACTAATGCAATCACCATCCTAGAACAAAATTTCCATATCCACTGTAATGAAAACAGGCTTAAAACACAAATGCAAGTGGACTTTTTCGACGATGACATTTTTTCTTTAATATTTAAATCATTTTCCCAATTTATGCATTAGTAACAAATTGCAGGAAAATGTATGAAACTACTCGGAGGCAACCAGTCTGACATTTCTTTTTATTGCAGAATGGTATTATGCATTCAAGAAGTTGCTTCCAAATGAAAACCGCCTTTTGACGCCCTTCGATTACGATTCTATTATGTGCTATGGCAGCCAAGCTTTCACCACAGAACCCGACATCAATTCCATGGTTCGCAAAAACGGGCAGATCCTTGAAGAAGTCTACGACAAGAAAGAAATGTCGGCGAGTGACATTAAGCGAGTGAACACGTTGTACAACTGCCCTAACTAAAACTCGAGTCCAATGATCGATGTTATTTGATTAAATAAATTCAATCAGCAATATTCTAGGAGTAATTGATTCAATGAACGGAATGATTGGAAATAACCCATCTATTCAATAAGCAAAACTGACACAATCCATATAGCGTAAAACTGATGGAGGTGTTGACATCAAATTTGTGCATTGAAGTGTAAGATAGAGGGCGAAGCACATGCACATGGCTCAACACGGCGATTATTCCATCAAGTTCGTATTTATGGTGCAAGGACACCTAAGGTCATACTGCGTTGGGACTTTGTTTTCCAAGCAAACCCCGGACAAGGGTGAGCAGAGAAAAAAAGAACATGTATCCTTGGAATCGACCACTGGTAAATGGTAGGATAAGGAAACGCGTTGTTTCTTCATTACTGTGAGATTTGCTTGCCAGTAGCGTAGCCATTAAAAACTTATAGTAGCTTTAAGGAGCTCATGTGATAAAATGTGTTTTGATAACCAATGAGGGGCTTGAGCACCCCCTTCGCTACGCCGCTGCTAATAGCAATAAATTTTAAGCGGCATTTCACTTTTTCAGTTAGAAAATGAGGTATAATTCGTTTGCAGAAAGTTGGCGGCCGCGAAAAACCAGTTATACCAAGACGCCCTTCCCTCTACTACAATAAAACAATCCGTCTGCTACTTTAGCTAAGGGGACCTGGCCACATAACTTTCGGCAAACAAATTATAGCTCATTCAGTCACACGATGCCGACGAAGGTTGGATACGGGGAGGGGAGTTGGAGCCAACCATCCATTTGAGCAACAATATTGTTAGCCAAAAAATAAAAATGTTCATATGTAAAGATCTTGTTCCCATAACCACCTTTTTCATCAAAAATGCCCCTTTTTAAATCCTGTGCACAGGGACTCAATGCATGAGCACCCGTACGCATACTTCTGGAGAGTTGAGAAAAATTAACGAGTATTTCTGGGGGTGGGGGGCATAAGGAAAGTTATTACCTTCTTCTCAAAGCTGTAGAGAATTTTAGTTAATGTATAAGATACTAAAATGCTACAAAAATAATTGATACTGCTTGACAATTAGTAATGAGCTAAAAAGTACCTTATTTTAAAATCTACTTGTAAAACTTTTGAAAGTAAATGCATAGCAGAATTAGGCAAATAAAATTTTTAAACGGCTATTGGGGGGGCTCAAACCCCCTCTGCGCCCCCATATGGGCACCCATGGCCCGATGTTCATTTACAAGCATGGTAATTTCGTAAAAAAAATAATGATGTACCGTAAAAATATTTATTTCCGAACCATGGTTTCATATCACACACAATGAGCCATATTCGTGGAATATACAAGCATGGGGTTTTAATAATAAAAGGAATTAGAAATATATATAATCAGCAATCGTGTATCGAACACACTATTGCGTAATAAATCAGTCACATACTGCAGCCAGTACCATATGTAAATGCTTAACGTGCCATGCATAGATAGTAGTTTATATCATGTGCATAAAAAGCAACCAATTATAATAATCGACGTCAGAATCTCAACGGAAAAGAGCACTTCGCCAGTTATCAAGAAATTGTGGGTTCGATTCCCACTAAACGCTAAGAAATTATTCTTTTCTTTGTAACTTACCCTCTAAATTATGGTAAGTTTAAACAAATGCCATGCGGAATAGTGATGCCACAGAGCCCTTGATATTCTAATTCAAGACTAAGTTAACTATAGGTAGTAATCTCAGATAGCATGCTTGAGTCCAAATCAGAGATTTAAAAATATGGGAGAAAAAGAGGCCTCGCCACGGCCTAAAGTCGAATTAGGGTCTCTCTGTTAGACTAAGCTGATCTAGTCAAGGAAATTTTTGTATTTATAGGCCTTGGGGGAGCACAATGAGTCAGTTGTAATAGAACAGATGACTTAACGTGACTTCCAGAGCCTGACACATCAGCATGAAATCGAGCCCATTTTAAATCAGGTCTGTAGCCAAGCCGGGGCCTGGCCTCAGTTGCCCCATGCTTGTGCCCCATCAAGCTATTTACATATATATATATATATATAAATCCCTGGGTGCCTTTTGCCCCTTCATCCTGACAATAGGTACGCTTTGAATCCAACAGAACTGAGCGAGATATAAAAGGAGTAATTTCTAGCCACTGAACTACTACCCAGGAAAGAGGTTCATGGTGGTTAAACCACATTTGTTATAATTTGACGTCATGCATTGTGTCATTACACTAACTCAATTCTAACATGTACATTAAAAGTACAATTAACCTTTGTTTTCTACAGAATTTAAACTGTAGATCATTGAATTTAAAGCCACCAAAGTAACCACAGAGCCACACTGCTCTTTTATTATATTTTACGAATTCCATGAGAGGGCACAGCAACGTTTTTCAACCTTTTTACTCCTACAACATCCTTGAAATAATGCTTCTGGTCGGAGGGACTCCATAATTAAAACCAATTACGTCATTATTCATAAACTCGGAGTTTATAAAAAAAAAAAGGCAATGTAATTTTTCAGATAGCTATAGTTTAACAAAAGTGTTATGTTTTTAGTATTATATAAGAAGTTTATTGACAATACAGGAAAAAAAAAAAAGATCTGAACTGCCAGTTTAAGAGAGTTCATGATGAAGATTCCATTCGCACAAAAAAAAAAAAAAAATCTTGTGTTTTTAAACTACAGTTGTTTATTAAAGTTTAAAATAACAAACAAATTTGTGCGCCAAGGTAGAGCCCCTAGAATTATAGGCCGATGCATCAGCTGTCACTTTGTTGTACACTTCTGGTTTTATAACAAAGTTTACCATTGGAAAACTTTTCTTCTTACGGAATTTGTTGCAACTCTAAACATTCTATTACAATTTATAAAGTTGACACCTCGTTTTTAGCTCATACTTGAGCTTTTTTGGTATAGGAGAAAAAGAGACATCGTATCCATCCCGGAGTCAAACCAGGGTCCCTGCTTTGATTGCGTCTGGAGTGCCTGATCGCTAGACCAACGAAGACAGGAACAAAGCTTTCTTTCTCCGTATATAAGGATGTATGATATTCTCAGGTTTATCACAATTGCCGAATAATGGTCAACACATAAAGCCACCGGGGCGAGATTTTTGTGAGTTTTTCATGGGGGACTTTTATTACAATATCATCGAACCACTTTTCGTGAACAAATTATACGTAATAAACATAATGACAGCAGTATTAACGATGGAAGGTATTTTTGAAGCATTTGGGCGCGTAAAACGTCAAGTTTTATTTTATTCGAAATGCTACATTTCTCACAACTTAGCTGGAAAGTTTTCGACTCAGCGACAAGCGAGAATGTCTTATAAATCTGGCTTTTTTCCAACTTCTTTAGCAGAAAATCTAGCAACTTTTGAAATTTTTAAGCACTGAAGCATGAGGAGCACTTGAAAAGGTTTCGCGGAGCATTTGGTGCTAGGCGCAGGTTGAGAACAGCTGAATTAGAATAAAAGAATCATGATTAGCCTCACCAAGTATGTTTAATTGAAAATGATGAAATCTTGCATGAATAAAAATAGGACTATTTAAACTGTTTGTAAATTTCGCATTCCAAAACTGTGCTATCAGTTATTTGGAATGAGATTGATGATTTAACGTAACCATGGAACTACAGCCATGGTGTCTAGCTAAATTCAGTTTTGAAGTTTTCCTGGCTTTTCCAGACAAAATAGCAATCCATTTACGGTTGCTAATTATGATAGACAATACATTACAGCACATTAAAGTTTACGGCATCAAAACAAGTTCCAAGACACTAAAATTTCACTAGCAAAAAACCAAAGCCGTTTATAATTCAATTGTAGTAAATTCTCATACACACAAAATTGTACTGAAAAGAAAATGCATTTTGTTATGCTAAAAACACACAGTTTTAATAAAGTAATTAAATATTTAAAAAAAACTCTGGAATTGTACTCTAAACTTTGTGAATTAAAGAAAATTTTTTTATCAACGATGACTGTTAAAATGCCTACTCCTAAATGCTTTTTTTCCCCCTTTCTTTACGTGTGTTACTTCATTTCACAGAACCAAATGATATTTACTAAGCCAAAAATTTAAAAAAAAAAAACCCACTCCCAAGTCGGGAATTGAACATGTGACCATGCGATGTAAGGAAAGGCCAGTTTTAGTGACGATCACTCTTAAACGCCTTTCTTTAGATGTGTCGCTTCATTTCACAGGACTGGCCAACATTTGTTAAGTGGAAAATGAAAAAATAAGTTCACAAGTCGGGAATCGAACGCAGGACCACGTGGAGTAAAGAAAAGGGATGTTTATCTACGATTATTCTTTACACTTAATTTTGAAGTTATTTTTTTCTTTCTTGTATCACTTCATTTCATAGAACTACACTACATTTATTCAGCGGAAAATTTAAAACTGGCATACCCAAATCGGAAATCATACTCTAGACTTTGCGAAATAAGAAAAAGCCAGTTACATTTAAGCTAACCCTTAAAATGCCTGCTCTTAAACTTTCTTCCCTTTTCTTGCGGTGTGTTGCTTCACTTCGCAGAACTAAACATTTGATGGGAAATTTAAAAAGAAAGAACAACCTTCCTAAGTCGGGAATCAAATTAGGGTCTTTGTGAAAAAAGAAAGAAAACGTTTGGTTTACAAACAATTACTCTTATAGTCCCCGCTCTTAAACTTTTTCCCATTTTCTTTATGTTTCTTCAAATACAGGACCAGTATGCATTTATTAAGCAGGGAAAAAAAAAAAACACAGGCATTCCCAATCAGAAATCGAACTTGGAGCCTTGTGACGGCAGGAAATGCAAGTTTTATGGGCGATTCCTATGACAGGTTATTTTTTTCCCTTCCTTTTCCCATAAAATGAAGTGTGCCACTCCATTTCATAGAACCAGATTATATTTCCTAAAAATGTGGAAAATTAAAAAAAAAATGATCTTCCAAGTCGGGAATTGAACTGGAAATGATGTAAGGAGTTACTTTCATCAATGATTACTCTTAAAATGCCTCCTTTTAAAAGTCTTTCACTTTCTTTTGGTGTATTGTTTCATTTCACAGAACCCTACTAAATTTGTGTAAGATATTACCCTTCTCAGGGCTAACACAATTACCAAATAATGATCAAAACCAAAGCCCCCGAGTTGGGGGATTTTTATTACAATTAATGAAGTTAATTGTAATAAAAATTAACTTCATTTATTGTAATAAAATTAATGAAGTTAACACGCATGCATTCAGCTCATATTAGAGCAATTCTGGTATAGGAGAAAAGGAGACGTCCCCTTCCTGGAGTTGAACAAAAGTCCTTCCACTGAGCACCATGACTATTAGACCAATGAAGACAGGAATACCGCTCACTTTCTCCATATATAAGGATGTAAGGTATTATTACCTTTTCCACAGCTAACCCAGTTGACAAATAATGGTCAACACACAAAGCCACCAGGTGGTAGGTGAGTGTCAACCCCATTAACTGTAATAAAAATCACCCACAAAAAACTCGCCGTGGTGACTTTGTGTATTGGCTTTTTTATACATATCTGTATATAATTTTATAGAGGTACTTGTAACTAACACAATGACCAAAAAATAACACACATATATGCATACACTACCTAATATATATTAACTCAAAATTTTATGCAAAAAAGTGGGTTCTGCCTTCCTTTTGAAGATAATCGCCCACTTTCACCAAGCATCCCAGGAATTGTATAGAATTACTAAGCCGACTGCATACAATAATTGGACCACTCACACACACAAAGTGAAACCTGCCCAGAATTGAATAGGGTACTATATTTTTTCCTTACTATGTCCAGCTTAATGAAGAATATGTTACATATTAAATGGGAAATAAAATCTAAAGCAATTTCCTCAAATTAAAATACATTATTTGTTCAAATGATTAAAACGACGGTTGTTGGAAGATACGAAAAACTATAAAACGAAAGTAGATGTGAAACCAAAAGTAATGATTATTATCCTGTTTTTTTTCTAATTATTGTACTGTAAGTGTTCATATGTGGCTGATTTAACAATTGTCAAAAATTATTAATTTCACATGCAATTTTTCTACCACCGTAAAAATGTGTGTACAAGATCTGAAGTTTTTGTTGTTGTTTCTAACAAAAAACATTTTGTAATTCATTCACAAATTTTGTATAAAATCTTACCAACTACCAATCATCCGTATAATCTTACAATTCACTCAAAATCCTTAAAGTATGAGGCCGAACTGCAGAAATTGACAGGTATATTTTTATCATTTTGATTAAAAACCCAAGCTTCTTTACTGTGGATAAAAGGCACTGCAGAGGTTTGTTAGGTAAATAAAAGTATTTCATAAATAATGCATTGTAAAAATATTTATTTCCAATCCATGGTTACATATCACACGCAATGGGTCGTATCTGTGAAATATACAAGCATCGTATTTCAGCGATGAAAACAAACTGGAAATGTATATAATCGGCAATCATGTATCAAATGCAATATAGCATGGCATAAAATCTGCAAAAATCAAGAAAGTAACTGGCTGCTTCTCCATCTCTATTTAAACTTTAATGTGACGAGAAGAACAGGAAATGATAAATGCCAGATGAAATTAAAGGAACATACTGAAAGGAAAAAACAAAATACTTTAAGGAACTCTTGAAGCAATGTAATGAACGCAATATAATGCTGTTGCATTGATTAGTCAAATCCAAATACCACTGCTATTGGTTATACATATAATTATAATCATTGCAACAATTTGTACATGTAGGGTACAGAGTCAGTACGTTTGAGTTTCACAGCACTAGGACAGCAAGAGTTATGCTACACAGGGACCTACAGTTTTCTGAAGAAACTGAACTTCTTAAGGACTAGAAAACCAACTCATGAACCACAGTGATAAGTTAGGTAGTAAGTGTTCCCATTTTGACACAGCTGTGAATCGAACCTTGAATAACCATTATGTTAGGCATACACATTAATTACCACTAAAAAGAGTTGTTACACCACAGCTAACTTTAGAGTGATCAAGTTTCGTCCATAAATTTAAGGGATATTTAGATGCAACAGAGAATGAAGAGAAATTAGTTTACATTTTATATAATACTGTCCTATGTTAAAGATATCGTTGAAGAAAAAGAATGACACTATACAGGTCCCAGTACAGAATACATATTTACATGTGGAAGGTCGTGGATTCAGGTCCCACCGAATGAAGAAAGATTTCTTTTCTTTCGAATGTTTCATTATCTAGCCACACCATAACGTCTGCGCTGGTATCACTACTTAATCACTACGGTATCACTGTTTAATCAGCATAGTGTTCAATTTATATAAATAATTACACGTATTTAATAAAAATCAACATACGTTTCAGACAGACCTTAAAACTTCCTTCGTCAGTAATATGTGTGCATCACATGTACATGACAAGGGATGGCCAAGTTCCATCTGAAATGTACAACAATTTTTGTTAAATAAATTATACTAAGATATTGGGGGACTGACTAACTTTATTTATTCTATATAGTACTGTGTAATAATATTAGTTCTAAATTTATATCTTCCATAGTTCTAATCTACATGTATTTGCTCACTAAGTTGCAGAACTAACCATTTTTTCTTATTTTCTTGTGCAAATTTCACATTCTCGTTACAGCTATAGTCATAGTTAATTTACGTTTGATGGTTAATGAAATATACGGGAGAAACAGAATATCAATAAGGGAGTCTGGAGGATTTAGAAAAAGTAGCTGAAATACATGAAAACCCAGAAAATTTAGGAAAGCTGGTCACTCCATCTGACTTCAATAGTAAAGGTTAACGTTCACGGTCGCCACCGGCTCCAGGCCGACTAAATATCGGGGAGTAGCGATTAAAAGTACAACTTCAGTCGCTTCGCTTTCTTTTTGGTTTTACGGCTCAAAGACTACAGTGGTCATGCTGCGCCGGGACCTACTGTTTTCCGAGGAATCCGAACCTCTTAAGGCCTAGGGAACCAAACCCCGGACTACAGTGAGCAGTGCGATCTTTATGAGATCTCTGAGTAAGCGTTCTTTTTGCACTGCTGGGAGTCGAACCCGGATTAGCCGCGCAATAGGAGAACGCGTTACCACACTGCGCCACCGCAGGGCACACAACTTCAGTCACCATCACACTCACCACTTTGTTTCCCATTGCAATACTGCTCCTTTCGACTCTGAAGGAAGGTTACATTCTAAAACCGCAAACTGCTTATTATTCTTCTTGAAAAATATTGATCAAATGAACCCTCCTAAGGCTGCAGTATTTAAAGGTTTTGTGGCCATGTGAAAGTGGCTACTAACTTAAATGAAGTGACCTCTAATAAAATGGGCCCTGCTGGCCAGTGGAAACTAATCAAATACCTGACTTTTAAGCTTTATCTCATAGCTGTTGGACAACTCACAAAGTGGTACAGAGCGCCCTTCTTCTCCCCACCACCAACCATCAGATGCATGCCGATATATGATATAGCATAGAGTCAGATAAAATGTTTTTGTTATCTCATGAAAGATCGTGTGGAGAATTCTGCACATTTGTTATTCTAAAAGCCCAATGTATTCTCTGCTGACCGTAATTCATACCTTAGCATGTCCCACACATTCTTGATTAGGGAGCGAGCTGAGGACTTAACTGGACAAGGACATTTTCATATCGTAGCAATACTTTTGGGAAAGGCAAGCTGTATACGAGTGTTGAGGTGGTACCAGTGACCCAGCGAAATACCGAACCATTACGTGCCTTAACACCCTGTATAAGATACTCACGGGGTGCATCTCTGAAAAAATAAGCCGGCACAGCGAAAGCAACAACTTAATGACGGAAGAACAAAAGGGATGCCAGAAAGGGACTCTGGGATGTAAAGAGCAGCTTACCATCGACTCAGTTATCCTGGAACAAGCAAGAAAACAAAAGCGAAAACTCAACACCGCATACATAGACTACAAGAAGGCTTTCGACTCTGTTCCGCACTCGTGGCTCCTTGAAATACTCAGCATATACAAAGTGCATCCCTCAATCATCCGATTCCTACAGAGCAGCATGAAACAATGGAGAACCCGGTTACAGCTAAACACGCCAGACAGTAAAATAGAAACGGCCGAGATCCCCATCCGCCGCGGAATCTTTCAAGGAGACGCACTAAGCCCCCAGTGGTTCTGCTTGGCGTTAAACCCCTTGTCAAGGATGCTGAACACAAGTAAATACGGATACATGCTGAAGAAAGACAAGAGAAACCTACATAAAGTCTCCCACCTCATGTACGTAGATGACATCAAGCTATACGCGCCAACAATCACCCAACTCCGACAACTCATCAGTATAACAGAGACATTCTCCAAGGACATAGGAATGGAATTCGGCCTCGATAAGTGCAAAATACAGAAGAATAGCAAAGAAGATTTACCAGGCATCGAACTCGAAGACGGGAGACTACTGAAGACCTTGGACGAGGGCGAAACCTACAAATACCTAGGGATAATGCAAAAACGGCAGCAGGAGCACAAGAAAGTCAAAGTCCAGCTCACGCAAGCATTCCAAGAAAGACTTAGAAGCATTGTGAAGACGAAACTGAGCGGGAAGAACACCACGCAAGCAATTAACGCATATGCGGTACCAGTGCTCACCTACTCCTTCGGGATCATCAAATGGTCCAACACTGAACTAGAACAACTCCAGCGGAAAATGAGAACCATCCAGAGAAGAGCCGGACAACTACACCCTGCAACGGCAATTGAACGGCAAACACTACCCCGGGAAGAAGGAGGACGCGGACAAGCGGACCTCAAAGACTTACATGACAAGCAGATCCAGAGCATGAGGCAATACTTCCAGTTGAAGAGTCCCCGATCGCCACTCATCCAAGCCATAATACAAGCAGATGCAAATTACACGCCACTAAACCTGTGTAGTACCGAAGAGCGTGTCCTGGAAACAGCCAACGAACAGAAACTGAGAACTTGGGCCGGAAAACCATTACATGGCAGGCACTACAATGACCTGCAACAACCACACGTTGACAAAAAGGCATCAAATTCTTGGCTGGCCAAAGGCACTCTCCAGCCAGAGACAGAAGGATTCATGCTAGCCATCCAAGACCAAGTGATCGCAACAAGGAACAATCAGAAATTCATCCAGAGAAAAGACATAGAAAGCGACAAATGCAGACACTGTCATGCGGCATCGGAGACAATCCAACACGTGATGGCAGGATGCAAGATCCTTGCGCAGTCAGACTACAAACATAGACACGATCAAGTAGCGAAAATAGTCCACCAGAAATTGGCAGCGAATGCTGGCTTTCTGACAGAAAAATGCCCGTACTACAAATATGAGCCAGAGACCGTGCATGAGAACGAAACACACAAGCTTTACTGGGATAGAGCAATCATAACAGACAAGACAGTCCCACATAACCGTCCTGACATAACCCTCGTCGATAAATCGAATAAGACCACGTACTTAATCGACATAGCAGTACCCAGGGTTTAAGCTGCAGTCGCATTTTTCGCAAAATGCGATGAGTTGCTCGAAAATGCGAAGAAAAAATTATTGCCCATCGCGAAAATGCGACAGGCATTTTTAACCACAGTTTATTCTCTGAAAACAGGATTCCTCGATTCCAGAATATCCGTTTTGCACTTCAGCGATCTTTTCTTGTTCCTTTTCGTTTCCTCTTCAAAGTTCTTAACAGCACCTGTTAAGCATCGTTGATATAAATAATTTCATTGATACGATTTTTCGAGCAACGAAAGCTACTAATATTTTTTAGCATTTTGCTACAACTTTTTTGCCCCATTTTTGCACTTTTTGAGCTAGCTTAAACCTTGGCAGTACCCAACACCAATAACATACAGACAACCTACACAACGAAAATCACCAAGTACCAAGATCTCAGACATGAAGTACGAGATATATGGGGTATGGAAAAGATCTTCATCATCCCGTTAGTCATCTCAGCAACAGGGATAGTACCAAAAACGCTTGCGACGAATTTGGAGATACTCAACATTGACCCAAACACCTACATTGAAATACAAAAAGCCACAATCCTAAACACGTGTCACATTGTCAGGAAGTTTCTAGACATGGCACATTAAGAAGTGATGTAAAAAGAGGCTTGGGAACATGGCGCTCTGCCCGTCCCAAAGCCTGTTTCCGCCAAGAATGGGCGAGGAAAACCTTATATATATATATACTGGCCCATTAACTTACTTTATTATTTTAGTCCATTCTTCTTGGATTGCTGACAGCTATATAATGGTACAACACAACCAACAAAAATAACGTCACACCCAGCACGTTGGCAAAAATTGCCAACTGGATATCGGTAATCATTCTGAAACAGAATCAATAATCATGTGAAATATACAATTTTAAATGCTACACAAATAATTTTATAAATAAGCCTACTACATCGACAGAACACACAGTTCCTAAACCAGAATCTAAAACTGTATACACACCTCTTGTAAAAGTGCCTAGAAAGAAAATACAGTGCAATACCCATAATGATACAATAAAAATAAGCCACTAGCGAATGCAGGAAGAAGAAGTCAATGGGTGCCGTGACTCCTCACTGCAATGCAATTTTGTATATATGCACATGAATATATGGAGTTATAGATCAGGGTTCGAAATTAGTGGGTGCACTGTGCACATGAAATTTTATCCATGCATGTAAATTTTTAATTTGGGTGCACATAGTGCACCTAACTATTCCAAACTATGGCTACTTATGCTTATGTTTCAAGAACAGTGACCTATGGAATAATTTTATATAATTTTCTCAATGTATCTGCATTTGCTTTGAATTTTTTTTTATTACATACGAATGTTCAATTATTTTGAAAAGTTGCATTTTGTTGTAGTTTACATGCTTAAATATAGTTGCTACACTTACATTTTACCCGTTTTTAAGGTTGAGGTTTACTTTCTATTCTGTTAGTTACTTGTACACCTAACTAGTATTTTATGCACGTAAGTCGTAAGACTTGGGTGCACTTGTGCACCTGATTTAAAAAGTTAATTTCGACCCCTGTTATAAACCTATAACTCCCTCCCCACTTATAAGTCTGCAACATCCTCCCGCCCTACCATGAACTTTCAGCATGCATTAAGATAGTAAACCTCAGCAAGTCACTACTCAACGGGCCTAAGAAACTATAACTTAAGCAGAGTACCGAAACTGCTAAATGTGCATTATTAACGATCATGTATAAGGGTGGATCAAATGAAAATGGAACAGGAGTTACAAAATGAAATTGCATAGTTTATTTTTAAAAGCAATCACCAAAATTATACAAGCACTTGTTCCACTGTTGCACCAAGCGGTGAATACCTTGTTTATAGAAGTTGTCATTTTCCATCGGCCGTTGGAAAAGAAAATCGACCATCGGCTTTTGAATTTTTAAACGATCGGCATCGGCCAAAAAGTGCCATCGATCTAGCCCTACTTTTTATTCTGTTAGTTACTTATACATCTAACAAGTATTTAGTGCACCTCAGTGACAAAACTAGGGTGCACTTGTGAACCTGATTGAAGTTAATCATGACCCCTGTTCTAAATGCATTTTTTGAATTACTAATACATTAAGTGATCGACAGAAAAAGGTAACCTGTACCCTTTTTAGTTTCATATTCACTAAAACCTTGCAAATTCTTAATTCAAAGTAAGACCAGAAACAAATTACAAAAGTAATTCCTACATAATTTCGTTGCAACGAAAAAAAAAAGCATACATAGTGAAAATCGCATTCAAAACTCAGAAGAGACACGTAAGTATAACGTTTGAGAGAGAATTGTATCGCATGTCAATCTACTGCAATTTTTGACAAATTTCAGGAGGAGAGAGAAGGTGTGTGACAGATTGTGTAGTTACACCAAATGAGTTATCTCTATGCTTCAATAGAGCCAAACCACTGAAAGAACAGTACTCATATTTGTCTTGGTTTCCAAAGTGCCTTTAATATTGAAACATATTAATTACAGAATGTCTACCCAAATTCTGTTTCAAACTTCCCTGACTTTTCCAGGTTACCAGACCAAATCTTAATCGATTTCAAGTCGCTAATTACAGTAAACAACACACAACGCATTAAAATTTGCGTAATAAAAATAAGTTTCTAAGACCATAAAATCCACTAACACAAACTCCAAAGTCATTTATAACTCAATTACAGTGAATTTACAAATATAAAAACTATATTAAAAAAGTGTATTTCTTTACACTAAAAACTGGCACTAATTAAATATTTACAACAACATTTCCATTTGGCCCTTTTCAAGTTCATTATAAAAGAGTTTAACTATATAATCGCAAAGCTGATGCTTCATCTTCTATTTCATTTAAAATGTGTATGACTATACAAGGGAAAGAAGATTGGCGCGATCAAAATACCTTACAGATATTAGTTTTAATTTTATGTATTTGGCAAACATTTTCTCCTGAGAAATATATGGGCTTAATAATTTTATATAAATTATATTAGTTTTGGTGCAAAATGGTAACTTTTGGAAGAAGTTTAGTCAAGAGTATAAGTTTCTCAAAATTTTCAGTAGGCAATGTGGTATGAAAAGCACAGTTCAGGAAAATTATTTTAATAAGTTATTTATTATAACAATGAATTTCAAATTTTCCTGACTTTTCTATTCAGAAAAACTTTCCTGATTTTTCCAGATCCATAGATGCCCTGTAATTAAAATGTAATTTTTGATGGTTGGTTTTTATGCAGCAAAGACTACTAGGGTCATTCTGCGTTAGACAAGGTGAGACCATACATACGATTTTACATAATGTTTTAAAATAGTCAAACAAAATAATTACAGATTTTCAATGTTTTAGAGATCTCGTTTATCCTTTGGCAGCAACACTCACTTTTGCACTTTATAAACACTATTATATTTACAGTTTATAAATTACAGTGATTGTAGATGCTATAATTTCATGAACAGTAATACACCATATAAAAGCTATATAAACACCATATGAAAAGTAACATATAAACACCATATGACATTTCCAATTGAGTTTAATTTTTATGCCATCATCTGTAAAATGGAATTACAACTCTGTTTAAGAATGGCTTTGAAACTATTCATATGGTGCTTCTGCGCATTTCAATATAAATTATAACTTGAAATATAATATGGATAATACAATATTTGCAAAATATTTTTGTTTTATCAAGTTTTTATACAGATAGATTGGAATGATAGAATTTGGTTTATTTGGAAATACAGGTTATGAATTAAATATAGTAATTATTATTAAATAAGAGGTATCATGTATTATAAATATGTAATTTCAACCAGTAGCATACCCAGAAATTAATTCTCGGTGGGATGTGCCAATTAGTTGCTTTACACTAGAAAAATAACAGACAATTTTGGTGTAACTACAAAATGTTACCCACTGAATTTTCTCCCACGTTGCCAGGAAACAACGGGCGACAGGCAAAGTGACCAATAGCCATGTTGTTTACGGCGTTTTTTGAAATTTTCGTGAATCAGTGAAGAGGTTTTGGGGGAGACCCCCCACACACACATTCGGACTGGGCTCTTGTGGTCCATTCAGATAGTCTTCGAGTCTACATTAATCAGAATAATGTTGAACCACAGAAATTCTACAATGTCGGGAAAGCAAAAAGCAAGTACTCGCCCAGTTTGTGGGGCAGATGTTTGCAGTGGAAAAATGGTCTTAATTGCATACGTAATCCATAAAAAAATAAGCGTCAGATGACCAGACATTTTTGCTGCAATGAATAAAACACAGCAAATGTGAAACAAGAAGAAAATGGCATATCACACCAGTTCTCAATGCATCATACAGACGTATATGACATCACAAGCTGATCTACTGAAATTTAAAACGATT
Source organism: Dysdera silvatica (assembly GCA_006491805.2). Lineage (NCBI taxonomy): Eukaryota > Metazoa > Arthropoda > Arachnida > Araneae > Dysderidae > Dysdera > Dysdera silvatica. The sequence goes on from QLNU02013614.1 coordinate 12,319,107, forward strand.
TCAAGAGGACAGAAAGAGAAGTAAGTAATGTGTCATGTAGTAGTGCCACAATTTTTACTACTGGATGCAGTGTTGTATAAACGGGTGGGCCAATGGCACTCCAATTATTTACAAAACATATTTTTTATAGCAAAATATGGAAATTTAGTGTGAAAACCAAATTTTGATCGAGTGCAGGGCCTCAAATTAATGCAGTTTGTGATTAATTTTAGAGCACAGATCCCTTGACTATTTTGGCGGTCTCCTTCGAAATCTGATTCCTAACTATCCCAGTTTTTCCGGCAATCATGAGATTTTTTTTTCCTTTGAAAGCATTTGTCACCGTTTTTTGTATCTTAAAAGTATTGCCCATGTTTTAACAAGGTTTTTTCAAGGTCAAATGTGTTGCACATGAAAATATCTGTGATGACATGTTTAAGCAGTTTGTTTGAAAAGATGAGCATGAAATTTAATTTGTGTTTTCATAATTTAGACTTACAAAGTAAGAAATATGGAATTTATCAGTGCATGATACAAAAATTATTGAAGTTTTAGTATGAGTGTTTGAAGTGTGGGTGGTAGTACAGATACTGTCCCACAAGATCAATTTTCCCCTAGAAACATGAAGGAAAGTCGCTGTAAGCGGGGTTTTGACATCAGCGATTTTAACATGCGTGATGTCACACAGGGTGGAGCATCATACAGTGTTTCTCTGTGGCGGTGGTAAGACTTATGGAAGTATTGAAGTGATTGGGAAGACGTCGGAACATTTCAATATGGATTTTTTTGTTCAATTGCGGTTGAAAGGGAAGAGGAATGTTGTTGGATTGGTTTGTGGGAGAAGGTTTATTTGGTTTGGAGTAGAAGGACCCGATTTGCAAGGTGCGCTAGGCCTAACGTGGATGACTGTGTAGTTAAAGAGGTGAAGTTATCTGACAGATAAAAGGAATAAAAGTTAGTATGCCGTTTTTATTTTGTTCGCTGCACTGAGAAAAAGGAGCAGGGGGAGGGGAATAGATGGAGGAAAAGAGAGGAAAGCCAACAGCGGGAAAGGTTAAGAGGTGAAGGGGGTGGAGGTTGGGAGTGGAAAGGGAACAGGAGAAAGGGATTAGAGGGTTAGGGGGGAGTAGGAAGAGACAGCCATGAATTGTGCTGAATGAGTTGGCAAACAGGGATTACCATGTTTGGCGCAGTATAGCCCAGATGCTCTTGCGCCATAAAAAAGCCAAACAAACAAAACAGGGATACATCTGCAGTTTTACCGGTCCTTTTTCTAGAAGGCCATGTTGGAAAAGTAGCTCAAATATCTGTATTCTGAAGTGTTATCAAGGTTTATTGGTGACAATACTAAGTTCGTTACCCAAAACTCTCTCCTTTAGAAATCGGCAGAAAAAGCACTAAACGTGGGTTGTCATGTGACTTCACATGACACAACGTTTGTGTGTGTGGTTTTTTGGAGAGATGATCAGCGCCACTTTGTGTTATCTTCACGTTCTTTGTCAACATTTTTTGTGTGCTGCAGTATGTGTGATCGATTAAACCCTGCCTTTTTCATGGATTACGAGGTGAAGGTAAGAGAAGTGTGAGTAGGCAATGAAAGAAGGGTTAATTGCTAGTATGAGTATCCTAAATGCAAGAAGCCCATTACTTTGAGTGTGAGACTAAGCGTGGAAGATGGCTATCAGTGGCGCTGCAGGAAACATGGTTTGGAGGAGCATGATTTCGATCGTTCTGTACGAAATGGTTCTTGGTTTGCTGAGAGTAACTTGAGTATGGATGCAATTCTGTGTTTTACATATTTATGGGTGTATAAGGTTACGTCTGACTTACTGCAAGTGGATCTGGGTGCTGTAAGTTTTACTACTTTGGTTTACCGGAGAAATTTTTGCCAAGAATTGTGTATGGATATGTATGTTTTAGAGAAAGAAAAGCTTGGCGGTCCTGGAGTAACTGTGGAGGTGGATGAGCGTACGTTTGGGAAGAGAAAGTTCAACAGAGGTAAGTGGATGAAAGGTGATTGGGTTTTTAGAGGAGCGGAGAGGAACTCGAATAAGTGGAGGTTTTTTTTGTTGTTGTTGTGGTGGAGACGAAAAGTGCAGATGTTTTGATGAAAGAGATTGCTGAGCGTGTTTTGCCGGGAACCATTATAGTGTCAAACTGCTGGAAGTCGTATGGTGGCCTGCCAGAGGCAGGTTACATATACTTTTTAGTGAACCATTGTCTTCACTTCAAGATCCCAGAGACAGGACAGCACATAAATACAGTCGAGGGAATGTTTAGTCAGATAAAGCAAGAGTTTCGTCGTCAGCATCATCACCACCACATGGCGAACGAAATGCTCTTCGACTCGTATTTTGCTGAGTATGTGTGGCAGTGGCAGCATAAGAGGATAAACCAGAGAAATTATTTCCAGGTTTCCTGTCAGCCATTAAAAAAATTTATCCTCCTCAAACAACTGATTAGGTAAGTACTCGTTTCTCGTACATTTTTGTGTTAGGAACGAAAAAAGGGAAGTAGAGGGAGGCGTAAGAGGAAGGATAGTCGTTAAAATCAGAAGTAAAAAAAAAAAAAAGTTTGAAACGGCCGTAAAGAAGCTGGAAAACGCCGAAAGCAACATGGCGGCTAGTCACTGTGAGCCGATTACCAGGTTTTGAGTTCTTGGAAAACGGCCAGATTCCGCTAGTTTAGAGTCAGTTTTACGAACCAAGTATTAGAGCCGGTTTATTATATATATTCCGTGGCAAAATTTTGAAAAATTAAAGTCAGAAAAGGGGATTTAGAATGCGATAAGATGCCCTTGCCCGGGCCCTGACAAAAACAGGGGAGTACAATTGGCAAAGTTTATTAAATATTTTTCATATTGCAAAAATTTGGCAATTTAAAAGTCCGTGTGAAAAAGGGCCCCATAAAATGGTCGAACCCAAGGTCCCGGAACGCGTTAAGACGGTCCTGACTAGGCAAAATAATTTTGGGGCTGCATATGGCCCCTTGCACCTTGGATACGCCACTGATTTAATTTTTTTTTTTTTAAGATTTTTGCTTTTTTAAAGTACTTACGTCTCAAATAAACAGCCGGCACCGGAAAACAAACCGACACGTCAATTTTTACAGACAACACGCTGAAATGTTGCCAAATCACAGGAATGAAATTTCTAACCAAGGCCAACTAGATTTACTACAGGCCTGCTCACGTGAGCCTAACGCTACAGAAAACCTGTCCCCAAATTTTCGCAGTGGCGATTCTCGCACGTAGTTTTTCTCCGACAGAGGGCGCCTGCTGCATAGGAAAACATTCCCAATCTAACACACTATAAATGCCAATTAATGTCCCAGTTTCTGATTACATACAGAAATAGATTGCTATTTTTCTCAAAAAATTATCGCATTTTATTTTCCAACGACGATGATGATATCGTGATATGATAACCTTTCATAACAAATTTTAAAATAAAATTTAAATCTTACATACCTTTTTCTACTCTTTCATTTATACTGAAGACGGTTTATTGGATGAAATGATTTGCCATCATGATTAATAACTGACAATGAATTGATATTTTAGAAAGCCAAATTGCAAAATGACCAAAAGCAGACTTTTTTTTAATGGTCAATAAAATAGAATTATATAGAATTTTAACCAACTAATTAATAATTTAATTATATTTTATTATAATAAATTACAAAATAAAGAATTGTGGGAACTAGTGGGATGGGGTGGGGCTGAGAAGAAATATTACCTCCTTCTCAAAGCTGTTGAGAAGTTTAGTGAATGTACAAGACACCAAAACGCTAGAAAATAATTGGTACTGTTTGACAATTAGTAATGAGCTAAAAAGTTTCATATTTTAAAATGTGACTGTAAAACTTTTGAAAGTAAATACATAGCAGGTTCTGGCAAATCAAATTTCTAAACGGCTAGGTGGGGGAGGGGCTCGCATAAGATCTGCCACCCCGTATGGAGGCCCATAGATCCAAGTGCATCACATAGAAATTTTCAAGGTTTCTACTGTTTGTCATTGAAAAAAATCACAGATATCAAACAACCAAAAACAATATCCATCAAGGCCGTATCCAAGATTTAATATTAGGAATTTCCAACAATTTTACAGCAGGTATCGATAAAATCCATAGCCGTAGCCAGGCTGGGGTTAGAAGGGGGCTAAGCCCACCCCCTGTAAATATAGCCAATCCCCCTTAGAAAATAGTTTTTCAAAATAAATTATCTTACAATTTTATTTTAAATTTTTTGTTTTGTATAAAATTGTGCCTGACAGTGGAAATTGTTCTTTAACGTTAAAAATATATTCAAAAGAGATTTCGACTGTAGATCTTGTTTACATCATGCATTTTATGGAGGTTTTAGTCTTCATGTATTCTATAATAAAGATAAAGTAAATTATAAATTTTAGTTTACCTCTGTAAGTTTTTAATGCAAAATTTAAGTTAAGAAATTTATTCATTGATGTTAAATACTATATTAATCTTCTTATCTATTTAGTGTTACTAAATATGTTAATAAAGAACATCAAAACACGTACAAATTTTAAGCCCCTCTGTAGCTTTCTGAGCTCCTCTATAACTTTCAGAGCCCCCTCTGTAACAAGCATCTAGCTACGGTCCTAATACAATCACAACATGCAAAGTCAGAGGAAAGTTGCGAGACTGGGAGAAAAATAAAATTTTTACGGCATGCATCGATATAAACATAGCATGTACCTTCCGTTCGATTTAAAGAATACATCGATCTAACATATATCAATTCCATTGCAACATGCATAATTTTTTTTTAATTTCATGGCGAACATTAAAAATAATTATATAAATATGCAAACACGAGAACATTTTCAGTACAGGGCACAACAAAATCTAGTTCTATAGACTAGATTTTCACCTAAATTTTATTCTAACATAAGCGCTGCATTCGATTATTCATTATTTGATAAAGTGCTACTTCATTACCAATTACTCTCTGTTGACTGACCCATTTGCAATGATATAAAAAGCATTTTATTATATTAAAGACATATAAGCTATTTGTGTCTTCACATATAAAATTTCAAGGAAGTTAGTTACATATGCCAAGTTTCCAAGAATAGTCTGATGGAGGATATTCATTGTTTGTCACATTCATACAGTTTATTGAGTCTCCAATAGTCGCTTTTGCTTGGGTGGTTTTTCTCTGCGTGGCCGAAATCTTCTCTGGCTTCAACTTTAGGCACAAGCACTGGAGGACCAAAAAACGGACCGTTGGTAAACGCGTACGCATCATACATCATGATGGAGTCGAAATCAAAAGCATTAAGGGTTATGGTTTCGTTGGCAAGATTCTTGTCGAACTTACGTTCGGAACCTGGAAAACATGAGCTTTAGCTTTTTTTGACGAATTTATTTTGACAGCAACATCAACAAAAAATATATACATTAAGATTAAAATTTAACGTTAGTTTAAGTTAATTATAGTAACGAAAACATATTCA
>QLNU02013614.1:12324662-12358030 GCA_006491805.2 Dysdera silvatica
GCTCACGTGAATTTTAAGGGTGTCCCCACTTTCTGTTGGAGTAATTACTAGGGTTGTTCATAGGGGACGCCAAATCACAGGTACAAACATGCCATATGCTTTCATGTGTTTGCAGCAGTTAACCGAAGATTAAAAAGGGTTTCTGGGTTTTCTATAATTTTTACATGATATTTATTTGTGATAATAATGATAGTTTCTTGTTGTGTTCCATTTAGCCTATTTATATCTGCAGTATTAAGGACACAGTAAGTGTTTATTCTGTATTTTGTTTTTCGGTGACATGCTGTTCTATTATGTAGTTTGTATTTTCAAGTAAAATTATTTTGGAAAGAATTGCTATTCATGAATACCTGATACTTTATTTTTATCATGCAGTGTATTAAAAATCTGGCTTGTGTCAAAAGTTATTAGAAATTATGTATTATACATTGTGTAGTTATATCATCAGTTTATTGTAAATTCATGTGTTAATTTCATTAACATTCCATTAAAGTCTTTCCAAACAGGTGTCAAGCCTTCTAATTAATTCTTTATTTTATAATTAATTATAATAGAATATAATTAAATTATTAATTAGTTGATTTAAATTCTATATAATTCTATTTTATTAACCATTAAAATAAAGTCTGCTTTTATATGCATTTTGCAATTTAGCTTTCAGTGTAAACTATCAATTCATTATCAGTTATTAATCATGCCTGAGAAATCATTTCATCCAATAAACCGTCTTCAGTGTAAATAAAAGAGTAGAAAAAGGTATGTAAGATTTAAATTTTAGTTTAAAAACTTGTTATGAAAGGTTATCATATCACGGTAACATCAACGTCGTTGGAAAATAAAATACGATAACTTTTTGAGCAAAAAGCAATATATTTCTGTATGTAATCAGAAACTGGGCTATTAATTGGCATTTATAGTCTGTTAAATTGAGAATATTAACCCAGGTAGCAGGCGCCATCTGTCGGAGAAAAACTGCTTGAGAGAATCGCCACTGATAAAATTTGGGGACAGGTTTTCTATGGCGTTGGGCTCACGTGAGCGGGCCTGTAGTAATCTAGTTGGCCTTGTTTTAATTATTAATTTATATTTAATTTCGGGATTACCGATGGAGATTAAGGACAACTTGTAAGATATTATTGCCCTTCACACAGGGATTGCACAATTGCCAAAATTATGGTCAACAACACAGTGCCGCCGGGGCAAGATTTTCCAGGAGGAGTTTTTCGGGGAATTTATTATTTTACAGCAAATTTTGCCACCCAATGCTTAAAGTAGCCAAACTAGTTTTTATTATATTTAAGAAAAGGAGGCGCCTTTTCTCCAAATATAAAAGTTATAACGATTTTAAAATAACTGCACCATAAAAATTTGTATTTTGCTTGCTTCTATTAATAAAAAAATATCATTTGCAGATATCCTTCACCATTAACATTTCAGAACTTGGGAGAGATCTGTAAATTAGACGAACAAAAATAAGTGACTGCAAATAAGTTTTTGTCATTGTTTATTTTTTAAATTTTTATAGTTTTTTAATTTTAAAATAGAGTAAACAGTTTATATAGTTATAACATTCTCTCCGTATATATCATAGACGTATGGAGAAAATTCATGAAGGGTTATGGGCCTATAATGGAGAGTTACGTATCTATATATCTATTGCAGGCCTTTATAGACAGTTACGTAGCCTATATTTATATCTACATAAAATTGCATTGTAATGAAGGTTATGAATTACCAACCCCTTGTGTGTGCCAGTACTTTATATAACACAGAATAAAGGTTTCGTGGAAAAGAAACCTTGATGTTTTCGTGGATGCTGAAGCCAAATATGAAGTCAGAATTGCTCTGTCACGCAGCAATTTTTGTAATCTAATACTTAAATAAATAATTAATCTTTAAATGTAAGAAAATGGCCAATGATTCCCAAAGGATATATCTGTCTTCAGTTAGTCAGAATAGTGCTTCATATGCAGACGTTCTGGAGAAATAACAAGAAGATTGAAGGAATCGAATCTTTTGCACGCGAGTGCAAAACATACACTTTTTGACGACAACAACATGAACTTGAATCATTTTTTTTCTAAGTGTGAGTTGTGTTTTATAATGATATAGGCTTACTGTTTGAATGTTTTTGCCACAAACGGAAACCAGAAGAATGGAGGCTTTTCATAGGCTTCTCAAAGATAAGCTTAAAAGCTGCCCTCCTTCATAACGGGGATTTTATCTATCTTCACTCATTGCGTATTCTGGATGTATGAAAGAAACACGTGCAAATATGAAACAAATACTTCAGCAAATTACACGTGATATATATATATATATGGCATATCTGTAGAGATCTTAAAGCCATAGCCATACTCCTTGGTATTCTTGGAATAAAGCAGTTGAATAAAGATAATCTTCCACTTGGAATAAAGCACTTGAATTGAAGAAACAGCAATATACGAAATATTGTTGTTTTCCATGCAAATGGAATATTATGGGCAAAAGGACTCATTACATTAAAAATAAATGGTTTAAAGAGTGTCCGTAGTTCCAGGCGATGGAAATGTCACAGCAATTAGTAGATCCTCAGAAAATATACTTCTACCTCTACATATTAAGTTAGGCCTCATAAAAATTTTATAAAGTCGATGCATAAAGGAGGAGAAGACTTTCGTTTTTTAAATAATAAGTTCCCTAGCCTAACTAAAGCTAAAATGAAACAAGAAATTTTTATTGGCCCATAAATTGAAGAACTTATTCTATATTTAAAGACTATTGGAACAAAAGTAAAGGCTTTTCATAGAAATCATTCAAAGAAGTGACAGTGAATTTTTTTGGTAACAGGAGAGCATCAAATTATAAAGAACTTGTTTAGTCAACTTGTAAAAACATTATAATGTCATGGGCTGCGCAATATTTCCTTTGAACTGCATTTCCTCTGTTCACATTCGGATTTTTCCCCAAAAAATTTGGGCGCTCTTAGTGATGAGCTCGGTGAACGTTTTCATCAAAATGTTAGTACTATAGTGAACCGTTATAAAGAAAAATGGATTCCTAAAATATAAGATCATTATTATTGGGCTTTGAAAAGGGATGTAAGGTGTTATAACCATTCACAGGGATAACAAAATTGCCACGTAATTGTCAGCACAGAAAAGCCTCTGGGGGCGAATTTTTTGTGTTTTTCCGTGGGGAATAATTATACGTGAAAATTCCGACACCCACTTTTATTAGCTCATAGTAGGGTTTTTTTTTAAAGGAGAAAAAGAGACGCTGTCCAGGATGAGGACGGTGTCTCTTTTTCTCCTAAAAACGAAAAGCTCTAGCATGAGCTAATAAACATGGGTGTCGGAATTTTCACGTATATTTGAAAAGGGATGTTGTACAGCCAAAATATAGAAGAAAATCTAATCCAACAACAATTGAAAGTAATGAAATGTTTCTTTTTCAGTGCAAATATGTAAATGAAATGGAGGTATGTTGTAAATAAGTAAGACCAAATCGTTAAAAACTATGTCCGATGGTATCATTTTGAAACCAGATTTGAAATTAACATAACAAATCTCGCATGATTTAGCAAACGAAGTTTTTGAAACTGAAAATTGTTTTTGTCGTTCAGTGTAATCAATTCCTTACGTGTTAATAGCATTCTATCTATAAATATGCGAAATTATTTATCCATATGCAGTTTTTTTACAGTTTATATATTTTTGGTTCCCATTACGGTCACTGGTGGAGAAGGGTGGAAGCTAAGGACCCGAAAATTTCTTGCATTACTAGAGAAGAAGAATTAAAATAATTTTTTAAATTAATTGTTTTAAATTAACAAAACCATTTATGAGAAGTCTTTCTTATATTAATTGGAGGGTTAAATTCAAATTGAGATATTTTTAGGCTACCTTTGAAACTGATATCTCGATAACCTTGAATATTTACACTTTGAGAAGGTTTGTAATTGCAGAATACCTTTAAATTAAAAACTGAATTTAAAGATATTTTTGGCAGCTGAAAGGGCTATTAAAATTTTAATTATTTGATATAATAATAAATTTCATTATTATGTTCTAATAAGGTGTACATTTTAATCCGTAGTTTTAATGAAACACTCTCTTCAAAACATAAAAAAAAATATAAATATAAATTGTGAAAACTTTCATTTCCTTGGTTCCACAAAGTCCTTCCCTTATTACAAAATTTGATGACGTAGAAATTAAACAAAATAGAAACAAGAGATTTTTGCACTAAATAGAACAAAAGTTAGAATTTGGTTTACTTAAACATTTTTTTATTAAACTAATTATGCTTCTACTTATTTAGCTTCTAAGTCTTTATTTTTTTTAACCACGCAAAGATTTTATAGACATCTTGTATATGGAAAGGGAATTTTCTTGGGTGTGTTTTCTTCCAAATGGTCTTTTCTTCCTAATTATGGTTTTAATACGAACTACAGATTCTAGAGTTACGCAGGCAATAGCAGTATCAATGTACTGTTTTCAAAATTATTGTTGAGGGGACGAAGTACATATTTTGTACATTTATACATTACAGTATATGCAAACTTGCAATTCATTTCAAATTATTGGGGAAGGGTTCGGGCCCCGCGGGCCTATATAACTCTACGCCTATGAGCAGCAGATATAAGAAATTGCCGCCCATAAGCACAAACTGTACATCTGCCGGTTCCCCACTTATAGGCAAGGCAATGAATACTTGTAATAGAAAAAAAATGCAAATCATGCTTTTTAAAATTTTTCTGACGGTAGGGGATTTTTTGCATAGTTATTAAAGATGACATTTTAACTCATACTTTGATATAATTCATAATTCATGTGTAGGTTCTCAGCTGCTATTCCCTACCATGCGCTTTATGTGTCTATCTAGAAATCTGTCACTGTATAAGCACGAAGTTAATCAAAATAGTTAGCTCCTGCAGACATACGGGGGAATATAAACCGTAATCCTGCCTTCCTCCTGGTAAGCGCCCATATGAATACTTATGGATTCTGAGAAAAATTATTACCTCACTATGGCTGTTAAACACTTTAGTGAATGAATAAGATACTGAAATGCCACAAAAATAATCGGTATTACTTGAGAATTGGCAATGAGCTAAAAATGTACCTTATTTTAAAATGTGACTGTAGAAAGAAAATGTATAGAAGGATCGGGCAAATCAAATTTTAAATGGCTAGAGGGGGATTATGCTCCTCGCCTCATATATGCGTCCAAGTTTATATCTGCAGGATGTTCGTAAACTGTTTTAACAAAATAAGAGGGGTGATAGTACTCAAGATGAATAATATTTATCTGGCGCTTCTCATGCACTGGTTGTAAATATTTGTGCGTGGGAAAACTTTGTGGACCACTTTTTTATTTCTTAATGCGCCTTATGGTTGATATAATTATGTATTTAAGCCCAAATTTAGGCATTTTTTTCAGGTGTGACGTGTGATTCTGCCTTCACTTGACAAAGGGAGCAGTTGGCTCCCGAAACGTCGTGTTTTTAAACCTTACGCCAGTGTCGAAATATTTGTTATGTGACGTGTGAAATTCCATTCAATTAACCATTCATTTTTCCATTCAATTAATTAATGAATTGCTTGTAGAAGTACGTTTTTCTTGGGTGGTGAGAGTTTAATATCGTATGTATCCATGTACTTATAAGAGGCTTAAACAGTGATTTTAGAAAATATAACTGTGTACTGGTATTTTTCCTAAATTTAAAAAATTTATAAAGTTTTATGACGTTCCAGAAAGAAGGGAATGACGGTAAGAGTAGTTACCGTTTAGCGATATAAAAGCAGATATTTTTATATGTTGGAATCAGCCATCGTTCGATAAGGGAAAACGTCATTGCTTAGGAAAAATGAAAAGACGCATGGTTGATTCATAAAGGGTGGGGATGCGTGCAATATCGCATTCACTACGCAGATTTTTTTCCATTTCTGCGTACACCATTTATCTCTAAATAGCATGACATTGCATCTGTCATATTATACGGAATGAGATAATTGAGCATATGGAATACTGAATTTTTATTTTTTCAGATAATGCAATTTTCCTTCTTTTACGTACATCAAATGAATAACTTTCGTGACAACCATCAGCTTCTAAGTCGTAAGTGTTTAGATCCAGGATTGAGTACCCATAGGAATATTGCTAGTGGGATGGGGTGGGGCTGAGAAAAATTATTACCTCCTTCTCAAAGCTATCGAGAATTTTAGTGAATGTACAAGATACCAAAACGCTACAAAAATAATTGATACTACCTGACAATTAGTAAAGAGCTAAAAAGTACCTTATTTTAAAATGTGACTGTAAAACTTTTGAAAGTAAATGCATTTCAGGTTCGGGCAAATAAAATTTTTAAACGGCTAGGTGGGGGAGGGGCTCGCATAAGATCTGCCACCCCGTATGGAGGCCCATAGATCCAAGTGCATCACATAGAAATTTTCAAGGTTTCTACTGTTTGTCATTGAAAAAAATCACAGATATCAAACAACCAAAAACAATATCCATCAAGGCCGTATCCAAGATTTAATATTAGGAATTTCCAACAATTTTACAGCAGGTATCGATAAAATCCATAGCCGTAGCCAGGCTGGGGTTAGAAGGGGGCTAAGCCCACCCCCTGTAAATATAGCCAATCCCCCTTAGAAAATAGTTCTTCGAAATAAAGTACCTTAGAAATTTATTTTAAATTTTTTGTTTTGTATAAAATTGTACATGACAATGGAAATTGTTCTTTGACGTTAAAAATATATTCAAAATACGGTATATCTTGTGTACATCATATCTTTTACAGAGGTTTTAATCTTCATGAACTCTATAATAAAGGTAAAGTAAATTATAAATTTTAGAACACCTCTATAAGTTTTCAATATAAAATTTATGTTAAGAAATTTATTCATTAACGTTAAATACTATATTAATCTTCTTATCTATTTAGTGTTACTAAATATGTTAATAAAGAACATCAAAACACGTACAAATTTTAAGCCCCTCTGTAGCTTTCTGAGCTCCTCTATAACTTTCAGAGCCCCCTCTGTAACAAGCATCTAGCTACGGTCCTAATACAATCACAACATGCAAAGTCAGAGGAAAGTTGCGAGACTGGGAGAAAAATAAAATTTTTACGGCATGCATCGATATAAACATAGCATGTACCTTCCGTTCGATTTAAAGAATACATCGATCTAACATATATCAATTCCATTGCAACATGCATAATTTTTTTTTAATTTCATGGCGAACATTAAAAATAATTATATAAATATGCAAACACGAGAACATTTTCAGTACAGGGCACAACAAAATCTAGTTCTATAGACCGCTAATTTGAGAACATTTTAATGAAAAAAAAAGGAGAGAAATCGTTTTCTTTAAAAGGAGAACATTATAAATAAGTAAGTGAAAGAAAATTGCTTAAGGTCGATATGTAAATTTAACGGGTTTCAATTAACATTAATCCGCAACTCTCTAATCCACAACTCTCTAATTCTCAAGTAACTCGGTAGGTTTGTAACGTTAACAATAGCCATCATTATTGCATTTACGGAAGACCTTTGCCTTGTCCTTTTCATTGCGTATAGACAGGCAGACAGGAAAGCCAAAAGCAATAGCGGGTTCAATATCTATTGAAACCCGTAAAAATTAAATTTTGATGGCAAGACTGCTATCAAAAATTTACAATGATGTCTGAAGGCAAAATAAGTATTTTCTTATTTATTTTTGTATGATGTATTTATATTTCTTCTTTAAGATAAAAATGACACATCTTTATTCAAACTTATTTTGAAAAAAAAAATTGAACCCGATTAAATTAAATTCTGGCTACAGTCTTGGCGTAACGCCATCGAGTGGTAACGTGTAATGAAATGCACTATTGTAATTTCACCATGGAAACCCAATAATAAATACACATGGCGAGTCCCATAAATTCTTATGACGTAAGACACAGGTTACGATATTTAAATGGCGATAATATCAGATCTTTGCAACAAATGAATTGGACAGTTTAGCGCCAAACGCAAACTCGCTGCCAAGTCCAGTTTACGTATTAGTTGCTCATAGTATTAACCATTTCTGTACTTACTACGGATAATTTCCGGAAATTATTTGCATTCAGTATCAATATCTGTCTTAGCTAGGGTGGCTGCTTCCAAGCGCGGACACAAGTGATGATCACGACCCCCCAACCCCCCAAATATATTTTTTCACTGTAAAAAATTCCAACTTTCATGAAAAATGAAGGGTGTTATTCCAAGACCATGGCAAATTCTGTCCTTGCCCCTCTCCCTCCACCCCAATCAAAGAGCCTTTCATCAGCAATGAAGAGGTTGTTGGATCATACCCTACCTGACGCGGCAAGCTTTTCTTTTCCCTGAGAATGATTTATTAAGGAGTGTTGACTATTTCAGCAAATATCATTGGTCTAAGCGGGGTATTCGATTGTGCAGGGAAACAAACACACGCGCATATATACATACTTCAATGTCCTGGTACACTCGTACATGTATAAGTATAATAAACATGAAATGGTAATGAAAAGAAGTAATATGTGAAAAAAAAATTATAAGTGCCTATGCAGTTTTTAATGAAAGAATAATTGCATATTTACATACACACTTGCAGCATTATGGCGCCCAAGTTTGAAACTCTTTCGCTATTTCAACTTGTCTTACTTAATTGTTTATTGTCTCTAAAAATTTTCTTATCACATGAATACAATGTCTATCTGAAAAGAAAAGCCCTTTCACATTTTCTTTCTGTTTTTGCTTGAGCACTGATTTTCACGGTAAGATTGTCGTCTTTATTCTATTACCCAAGTACGACCCGCAAAGATCATTCATTAAGGAGGGAAAATTTAATATTGATCCCCTGGAAAAAATTTTGGTTCTAATAAATTTTATTCTAACATAAGCGCTGCATTCGATTATTCATAATTTGATAAAGTGCTACTACATTACCAATTACTCTCTGTTGACTGACCCATTTGCAATGATATAAAAAGCATTTTATTATATTAAAGACATATAAGCTATATATGTGTCTTCACATATAAAATTTCAAGGAAGTTAGTTACATACGCCAAGTTTCCAAGAATAGTCTGATGGAGGATATTCATTGTTTGTCACATTCATACAGTTTATTGAGTCTCCAATAGTCGCTTTTGCTTGGGTGGTCTTTCTCTGCGTGGCCGAAATCTTCTCTGGCTTCAACTTTAGGCACAAGCACTGGAGGACCAAAAAACGGACCGTTGGTAAACGCGTACGCATCGTACATCATGATGGAGTCGAAATCAAAAGCATTAAGGGTTATGGTTTCGTTGGCAAGATTCTTGTCGAACTTACGTTCGGAACCTGGAAAACATGAGCTTTAGCTTTTTTTGACGAATTTATTTTGACAGCAACATCAACAAAAAATATATACATTAAGATTAAAATTTAACGTTAGTTTAAGTTAATTATAGTAACGAAAACATATTCACATAACATTATAAAAATATAAATGCATTAAAAATAAATATGAAAATATAAATACATCAAAATTAATTAGAAAAATATAAATACATTAATTTATATATTATGAAATAATTTTTGTTCATGTCTGCCTAGGTAGTGCAGGTAAAGAAGTAGTCTGACAAAGCCTGCACCACCCAGGAGATACCAGATAGCCAAAGCAGCCCCATGGGATATCACTGCGCAAACATCAGCGAAAATTAAATTAAGTATGCCATTGATTAAACAGAATTAGCGAGGAGAATCCGAATCAAAAACTTAAATTTAGAACAAGAATTTACATTTTTTTATATTAGAAAGCAGCTGATTCCACCATCTAGTTAGTCAATTGTACAGATAGACATTGGGAAAATTGGCCAAAAACCGGCTCCGCGTTCATAGAACAACAAAAGACGTGGCAAAATGGTATGTTCATCCTGGCATATCAGAATTACTAAAATTTTCCATAGGAGGAATACGAAAGACAAGAATTTATAGACAGTCGAACTCAATACGAGCATGGCTAAAACGAGCAATTTGCAAGTTAAGTTTGGTGCACTATTTAACTACAGTAGACGCTCTTTAATCCGGCTTTCTTTGGTTCGGCACATCCGGCACCCATCGAGTTGCTCGCGTTCATTTTTTTTTGGGGGGGGGGGCGGATGGATTCGGGCGTTTGTGGACCTTGTCCGCCAGGACGGATGAAGAAGAAGACATGGCAGATGAAGCTGAAGTCACGTGGAAACAGGCTTCTGACGTATTAAATATATTTGTAAAATTTACAGAATCCAACAAAAGCCATTACTATGCACAACTCAAATTTGTGTATAATCTGTAATGATTATTTGAAGAAAAGACCCGAATCACGGAGGCGACGTGATATCAGAGACTTTTTTTAAACAGCAACGCTGATGTGTGTACTTTTTCTTGCCATGGAGTATCTTATTATAACTTGTTTTAAATATCAGTGTACTGTATTAATTTTTCTTTGGTATTCCCGTTAAAACCATATTAACGTTCGATAATCCACAGAATCGCTAATCCGTCGCGGCCGTAGTCCCAAACGTGCCGAATTAAAGAGCTCCTACTTTACAATAAGAGTTTCACGCTTTTTACGAGCACAAACGTAGAATATCGGTTAATACGAGAACAGTATCTGTCCACTTTAATGCGATTTTTCTCTTTTCCATACCATTTTCCCTCTTTTCCCCCGAATACGAAGGAAAAGAGAAAAAAAAAGCGAAATGCCAAACTAGTAATTGTCGTTGCCACTTTGACCGACAATAAGGTCCGCCCGTAGGCAGAGACATAAATCCGCTCCCTCCACGAAGCGTATCCCTTGTAGGGAGTACAGCTCGTACGTGCAGCCATCTGTCAATCGAGGAAGAGTCAGTTGAATCAGTTCTTTAGAAGCTTTGATTTTTGCATTGCGCTTTGGCTTCAGTTTTTCGAGTGCAAAAGAAGAAAAAAAAATCTTTCGGAAAATCTATAAACTACATTTTCTGTATTTCAAAATTGACAAGTATAAAAAGAAAAGCATTATCGGTTAGTGAAAAAGTAGCCATTGTTAATGAGTTGTAGCGTAGAGAGGAAACTTCTTCAGTATGCAAAAAATATGGACTGTTCTCATTTACAGTGTCAACACATTGGAAAAAAAAAAGAAAAGCCATTCTATCTGCTTTCGAAAACAAATCTTGTGAATAATAAAAAATTGAAAAGTGCGCGAAAAAGAAGACATTGACAAAGCTTTGCAAAAGCTATGGTCGCAAATGCGACCTAATCGGACGGACAGACGGACATAATATTTCACTTGATAAAAGCTACCTTTTCCATCGAGCGGAGATCAAAAAACATTAAAAGTAGGAAGAATTGGTTGGTTCAACGCATCGCTGGTTAAGGTTTCTTCCAAACAGAATGATTACTTTCTCTTTACTGTTACCAAGGAACAAGAATACGAAATACACTAACCATCCTCCACATTTTCTAGGTTTACAGTTAGGTAGTCGTCTCTGTCAGGTCGATTATGCTCATGTGAAAATCCGAGGAGATGAAATAGTTCGTGGAAGACCACGCCCTTGGTGTGGCAGTCAGTTCCTAAAAATAAAGCCTGTTCTCCATCATGCACCATTCCTCTGCTGGATCCGCACCTAAGAGGGAAAGAAGTTACAAATCGTCCTAACTGCTTGATGCAAGAGCAATGCTGCCCTGTAGAGATAATTTGGGGCACATTTTTCGAGGCCCAACCCCGAAGCTTCAAATATATATCCCAATGACATACAATTTAAATTTTAAAATAATTACTAAACTACACTATTCAATTTCTTTCGAATTTTCATAAACCCGTATTTTTATAATCCTCGAAATCGAATCACAGAATTAACAATATTCCTCGGAGACTTTTCAATATAGAAAAGTTAGTTTTCAGCTTCACTTGCATCCGTCCAATGAGCCCAGGCTTGACTTGAACTCTCGGACTAGAGCTGAGTCTGTCTCATCTTTATTGTCCTACACTCATTTCTGCGCAGAAGGATATACAATGAGTAAAATCGAAATTGCAACACCAAGGAGATGACACTCCAGTGGCGTCCCGTGGCGAGATTTAAGTGAAGCGACGTGAAGCCAATTCACCAAAACCCAAAGTTACTCTAAATTTCGTTCGTATTTACTGAATGAAGTAAAACCCGGTTTCTTGGCTGGTATAAATTGTAAATTAATGTGTTTTGGTTAAGTATCTTCATATCGCTTCACTTAAATCTCGCCGCGAGCCGCCACTGTGACACTCACCTATAAGTTCAGTGCTGCAGAAAATGCTAAGCAACTTAAACGTAAGCATCATACATAAGTACAACGCGTGGTCCATACGTTGCTCTTGGAGTTTCCAAGAGATAATCAATTTTTTTTCCAAGTATTCTCCAGCATTTGTTTCTTCCGTGTGTGGATACGCGGAGGACATCATTTACAAGACACCTGGGAGCTCCATCCACGAACTGTAGACAAGATTTATTGCTGTGAAAGAACGGTTGCACTGCCAACATTCTTTGGTGGGAAATCGGATACCATTTGAAAAACTTGTGATCCATGAAAGGCGCCTATGTTGAAGTTTGGTAGCATTCAACAGTAATGGTTTTGTAAGTAATTAAACTTCCTAAGTCACACTTTTATATTCTGTATGCAGCTTTATCTTGTTGGTTACGGTTTGAAAATGAACAATGATCAAGAGGAAAGGCTAGCCTAAAGTTTTAAACAGAGCAGAAAAGTTTAAATATAAGAGGGGGATTCTTTCATTAAGGGGGAATGATTCCATCAAATAGATATATTTTCATTCAAATGTAATTACTTTCCCTGCTTCAATTTCTTCGGCCCCTTTCTTCGATCACATTGTTATAATCCTCCCTAACACAATCTTCCTCCTTCATGAAGAAGACTCTTTTTTTTTTTTTGACAAACTCGAGTACAAGAATAAAATTCACGTTCGTGGCTGGCCTCGCAAACCTAGTGGTAATGGCGTTGAGGTAGCAAGCTAAAAATCACTGATTCCAGTCCGGTTAGGGCCGAAGTTCCTATTTTTCTCACTCTCGCGTGTTAAAAAAAAACATGTATTTAAAACAAAGAAACATTTTTTGAGTAGAAACTGTGTAATCCAATAAAAGAACTCAAATTAATTATTATTATTGGATTAATAAAATGTAAATAAAATAAATTGGATGTAAATTGGATTGTAATAATTGTAATAATTGTAATAATTGGAATGATTGTAATAATTGTAATAATTGGTATGATTGTAATAATTGGTATGATTGTAATAATTGGTATGATTGTAATAATTGGAATAATTGGAATGATTGTAATAATTGGAATGATTGTAATAATTGGAATAATTGGAATGATTGTAATAATTGGAATAATTGGAATGATTGTAATAATTGGAATAAAATAAATTGGATGTAAATTGAATTGTAATAAATTAGATTGAATGTAAATAAAATAAAAATGTTAATTATTGGATTAATAAAAATGTAATAATATGAATGCCATAGCTATTAATTGCATTAATTTTAATAAATCAAAGATACTTACCCGCCTTTTCCATAAAATATTACATAGTTTTTGCGTTTTGTTCTTGCTTTGGAAATAAATTCAATGCAAGAATTTTCTTCTATTTCTTGTATAGCATTCCATATCAGAAATTTTAATTCCCTACCTAAAAACCCAATTCAAGGATATACATAGATGATATATATTATGGATAATACTATAAATCATTATTATTTTCGAAAATATTACAGGCAACAGAAATTCATATGTAAAGAATCAGTAAAGTTTTGAAAGTTAATGTAAGGCGTAAGCATACATTATGTACATTAAAATATATGTGAAATTATAACTTATTTTAAATTTTGAGGAGGGGGGGATTGGGCGTCACAGGCCTGTACCTACCACTCTATGTCTAGAATGTTCCTGGAAGCAATGTGTGTCCAGAAATAGGGTATTGCACACATCCTTAGAAATACAACTCACGAGTGTTGTTTTCCTTACTATCTTTTCTCCCCCATGTACTTCTTAAAGGAGGTGGGTGGGGAGATATCCAGGCATAAGGGGACCATTCAAGCATTACGTAAATACATTTCTGGCTTTTCTTCTGGCATTTCTGGCACACTAAATATGTGTGTATCAAGCTCGAGCGAGGCCCACTATCTCTGATGTTGAGTCAACAACAGGATCTCAGTGGGCTCTGTCGGCCCCTAAACCCCATAGAATAGGGATTTCCAACCACGGGAAAGCATTTTCATGTATTTTGTAATTTTAAGGTATTGTCTCATAGTGGTGGGGAGATTGGAGACAAAATTTAGTACAGCGGTCGCCAACCGGTGGTCCGCGAGAGAATTTTGGTGGTCTGCAGCAAAATCTGGACATTATGTGCATTTTTAATGTTTGATTAATAATAAAACAAAAATAATATTCTAAGAAATTCTCATATTCTGAATGACAATTTCCACCTTTATATTGTACTAAATTCACGAAATGTGCTTGATTGGATCCTAAACGTTTAAGCACTAATTTCTAACTTTCTGTTAAAATAATTAATTGTAAATTTTTATATCTATAGAATGTACTTGAGATAATTATCGGCAATTAGTGAAAAAAAATCTCACTTGCAGTAATGCGGTTACTAGGAGAAGCCCTGTGTTTATCTTTTTAAAATATTCCTATTAATGGTCAGCAGAATTTAAAATTATGAATTTAGTGGTCCGTGGGGTCTGAAAATTTAGCGATCGCTTATTTATTTGGCTCTAACTTCGGTAACACTGCTGCTGCTGCTGCTGCATAAAATATCTTAGCAAGGCAAATGACATCCAATGTGAAGTATGGAGAAAGAATACGTGGACAGAAAAAGTCGAAAACCACTGGCCAACGGCTGATGTTAGTTGTGATTTCATCATTAAGATTTGCTGTAATCTACCTCAATGTGGCGTACCGATCAGATCTATCTCACCATGAGTACAAGCCAACGTGACCAACAATTGTCCAAAGATGTTCCTCTGCCACAGTAGTGGTACGCGCTGAATTTCCTCCTCAATATTGTGCAGTTGCAGTACACCCTTGCAATTAACGTACATTGAAGTCCAAATTAGTGGTGATTTCATAGCTAGAGTGTGAGCCATCTCTCTTTGGAACTATCAAGCTTCGTTCAAAGTCGCTTAAATTGTGATACCACCTGCACTTCGAATATTATGACAATAGATTGTATCTTCATATGCACTTTAATTTCAAAAGACATTATTTAATGTAGGGGGCCTGATAGCATATTTTGAGAGTGGAAGTGACTGTTCCAGTTTTTATAGCAATTGGGTATAATACGTTAGAATTTATCTCAGCAATTATGCTGTTATTCAATCATTGTCGGATAGACTGGTAAAGCGGAAAGTTGGCGAAACAATGATGTAGTGTTGAGATATTTATCTGTACAAGATCAAATAAAAGAAATATTTCTGATTTAAATATTTAACTTTTGTTATAAATTCAAATCGCTTTTCATGACTAATTAATGCTTTAACGTGATGTGATATGTTTTGCATGCTTAACATATGATAACTCGTGTTTTAAAACAATATTAATCACTAAAAAGGAATTCTTTATAACAAAACTTACCAACACTTCTATCAAAAACATACGGCACTTTTCCGTCTGGCCATAGTTTTGTACCGTTGACAATCTTGATATCATAATCTTCTACCTGTGTCAAAGAAGAATAAACAAAGGTAAATGCTTTAACTTTTGGTATATCTGCGCTTTATGGTGCGAGTTTATCGCCAATCAAACTAGCGATCAAATTACTCGCCAATTACTCTGACGCCATTCTACCTTCCATTACCTCTACCACGAAATTATTTATCTGCTCTTCCTTTCTTGTTTTATAATCAGATAAATATACTCCAGTTTTACGCATAATTTCAGTTTTCTTTTTTTCTTTGCGTCTTGCGATGCAAGTTTTTTGGCAACCAGAAAAAAGCAAAGGTCAGACTGTTCCATTGTCTGCAGTTTTCAGAATCTCGTAAGACCTAGAGAACCAATCCCCGCACTACGATGAGTAGTTAGTAAGTTTGTTTGTTGTTTTGTATATTAATTCGGATCAATATTGTGCTTATCCAAACCCGATGACGTTGCGTTTAGATAACCTGTGAATAACTCAGTTTCGATTTCGCAGCTATCCAGTTTTTACAAGTTTCTTTACTCCAGCGGCGACTCTTGGCGAAAATTTAGTGAGGCAGGAGTTAAGCCAATTCACCAAACTGCATTAACCTACGTATTTACACAGCCAGTGGAATCGGTTTCTTGGCGGGTGTATACCGTAATGCAATTTATTTTGGTGAATTAGCCTAATTCCACCACACTAAATTAGCGCCAAGAGCCGCCACTGCTTTTCATAGATCCGCGGTCTGAGGTTTGATTCCTTAGACGAAAGAGGTTCTGGAGCAGCATGGTCTCTGTCTTTGCCATAAAACTTAAATAACAAACGCAACCATAAAATACGAAGGAAAAATGTTTGTGGTGGTTGTTCGTTGGCTATTCGGAGAATGGGCTTCGAGTGACGACATACATACAGCTGTTCGGAGAATGGGCTTTGATTGGCGATATACGTACCATAAAATGTAAATTTTCCATTCTCTCATTTTTAAGTAATGACCGATATTGTTCAAGAAGTTTAACCATTTTAATTCTTTCATTTCTACCTAGTACATTTTAGCAATACGAAAATCATGTTTGTTGTACTTTGCCGCCATATTTGTTTTACGGTGTTTTGAAAATAGCTTGGCGACGATTTTGGCTATTACTAGCGGAGATAATTAAGCAGAGGTTCACGAAAAATTAACCTGAAAATAAGATGGTATTCTTTCGAATTCATCAACGATATTCTGAACACTTGATCCTACAGTAGAGTGTCAGTTACCGGAATCAATTATTAGGATTATGTAAGGGGTAGGATGCCCTAATTAGATAGGATCCTACCCTCTTCCAATAGTTAAAAATGCAGGTAATCGGAAAAACTTGGAAAAATTACTAATCAATCTTGGTTCACCTAACAATCCCGAAAAATTAATTAAGAACAAATTTTAAAATGATGGCTGGTCTTACGACTATCTACAATTGTATTTTTATAAAATTGTAATTAAAGGAAGTCTCATCTGTTCTCTTTGTGACTATAATCAGAGCCGACGAGAGGTGGGGGCAGCAGGGGCTGAAGCTCGAGGACTCGGATAAGGTCTAGAGGCCCGTGCTGGCAAGGACCTATGCTGTAGGGGGGACCTGGCCATGGGAAGGAGTCATGGGATCGGTCGAAGTGAGCTTGAAGGCCCGCGTCGTCTCTTAGAGCCCCTGACTGTAATACAAGTATGAGAAGCAATCACATTTGAGAGACTGACTGTGAAGGATTGTTCGATATTTCTGGGACCATTTTTACCTCCCTGTGGCAGAAAACTCCTGTCTTTGCTGAGCGAAAAAAATAGAAATTGATAATTTTCCGTCTTTTGCCACAGAATAAAAAAGAAAGTTTATTTAATAATCGAAAACCTAAATAATGAGAATTAGATGACATAAAGAAATGTGTAATTAAAACGAATCACATTTATTTCTGATCAAAAGTGTAAAGTATTGATTGAACTGAATATTAATTGAATTAGAAGCCACGTAATGGCAATCCAATTTCCACAAACGCCTTACACGTTTATGAAAAGGCATAACGAAAACATCAAAGCAAAAATAGACTAATGAAAGTCAAACAGAAAAGCGCTGGAAATCGATAAATGCGCTAGAAGACAGCATTATTTGGCAACCAGAATGAATTTCGGAGTATCTCTCAGACTTAAACATTGGCGACTTGGCAAAAAAATTTGGCAATGCGTACCGTATACGCAAGTTCAGCCTCAACTTTTAGTCATTTTTGTTTTCAAATCCTGACCTACTTTTGCGACAGTGGTGACAATCATTTTGTCATGGATATGAATGACAACTGTTTCAATACTGAGTTCAAATACTTTGTGAGAGTACTATTCCAATGTTGAGTTCAAATACTTTGTGAGAGTACTATTCCAATGTTGAGTTCGAATACTTTATGAGAATCCAATTCCGATATTGTGAATGGATGCTTTGGAGGATACTATTCCAATACTGTTCCCATAGTGTTCAAATTCCGTTCCAATGTTCTTTGTAAATACTGCTTCAATAGTATGTGGAATAAAAAAGAAACACTATTCCAATAATCGATTTCGTATTGTAAATAATAAATGTTAAGTGAACCATAAAAGGGGACTTCATATAATCAATAATAATAATAATGTCATTACTTGTGTAGTGAATATTATTTTTTAGATATTTTTATTAACTAAATACAGTAGAATCTGCCTAAACTGACCACCTTTGGGACATGACTGCAATGACCACCATAAACAGGTGGTTACTATATACCACGGACATTGGTATAGGCATAAGCAGGGGCGGACTGGCCAACCGGCCCCCCCGGCCGGTACGCCCTGATAGGCTAGAGGACTCCCGCCCCCCGATGATCCAAGGTAAACACCCTTTGAGGGGACTCAGTCCACCCCT
Source organism: Dysdera silvatica (assembly GCA_006491805.2). Taxonomy (NCBI): domain Eukaryota; kingdom Metazoa; phylum Arthropoda; class Arachnida; order Araneae; family Dysderidae; genus Dysdera; species Dysdera silvatica. Next base: position 12,343,250 of record QLNU02013614.1, read on the forward strand.
GGGCATGGCCACTTTATTCAGGTGGTCAATTTACCAGGTTCCACTGTGTTATAAAGAATAGTGTTCATTAGTCGTGTAAAGTTATCATCATTTCTAAAAGTCTTGCCTTCTTACTCTTTTATTACTTTTCAACCTTAGGTTAAGATAATGTTAGGTCATTTGATAGACTACGATTATTTCAAATGACCTTTATGAGATGACCTTAAAAGCAATGAAATAGTGATGACGTAAGACTTTCAGTGGTAATAAGCTTCAAGTAATGACTTTATCAGTGATCGTGTAAGGTCCTTTTTATAATACTTTTTTTTTCCACATAATGGAACAGATATAGGTGACACTGACCGTCCGTCCCCTAGTTTTCTATCTTCCTGAAATTGGTCGAAAAATTCAGTAGAGCGGCTTTTGATGTCATACTCTCTCTCTCTCTCTCTCTCTCTCTACCTGACGTCATACATACTTGATACGAGCTTGTAAGGGCATTTTCACGTGTTTTGTCGTTTTTTTGGCGGTGTTTTGTTCGTTTCAGTGAATTGTATTATAAGCTAGATTATACATTCAACCATTGCCACTGCGCCTTGCGTTGCTGTACTTACGCTCCAACATACTTTTGTGGCAGCATCAAAGGCAATGAGTGTTTACATTGCCGCTTTATACTTACTTTGCATTAGACCTCGGGCAATGGAGCACGTAGAATTAATTGCAGCTTCAGTGCTATATAACTGAGCAAGAGAACAGAATATAAACATTCACTCGCTCTGCCGGTCTTTTGACTTCCTCACAAAAACCGCCAAAGAAAATGGCGGCGGGCAGCTGCAATGTCAAGAGCATCATCAGAGCCAGTGATGTGTTTATATACTCGCGCTGCCCACTTTCATGCTCACTTCCCTGCTCACTGCCACGGAAGTGGGCTGAATGTAAATGAGGCAATACTATGTAAGCCCAACGATACTAACAAGCTAGTGTCCAATATTCAACAATCATTAGCATATACATATTAAAACGTTCATAAGGAGATGAGTTATAGGGTTATAGGTGGGGTTACAGAGCTAAAATTGAGTCACAGGATTATAAGGGGGAGGTTACAGAGTTAAAACTCCATATATTCATATGTGTATATTCAAAATATTGTAATAGTGGGTTATGACCCCCATTAGCCTCCCTCACGTAAACTAGTGGTTCAACTAAAACAAAATAACGATTCACCAGGGAGTTCCATAGAGACAGAAGATTTTTATCACTGGAGTAGTTTTTATTATTAAAAAAATAGTAACGACGTTTTGGGAGTTACCTGCTCCCTTTATCAAGTGAGAAAGGTTGAAAAAAGAACCGATGATCACTAGAAAAACAAACATGGAATACAAAACAAAAGACAAAAAATAATATAATGTTGTTGATTTTTTAGACTAAATTAGATAGAAGTCTGTATTGAAAACGCCACTGCTCTTCCGGAAGCATTCCTTTATTTTATGGTCTTCCAAAAATACATAAAACTGGTATCCCTTTGAGACCTATTGTTAGTTGCCACAATTCTCCTCTGCACAACCTTTCCAAGTACTCAGCTTTTGTATTCTCCTTTTTTACTGGTCTCTTCTCGAATAACATTTTCTAGTGAAGGTGATATGTTTCTGTTCTGGTCTGTGAAAATGTTGATATCAAGGAAAGGTGAAGAGCCGTTGGTTTCTTCTTCTAATATGAATTGAATAATTGGATCTTGGCTGTTTAAATGTGAGTGAAAATTGACGACAGAAGACTTAGGTAAGATGACAAATATGTCGTCAACGTAACGTTTCCATAATTTGATTTGAAAGTTGCAATTGTCTAAGACATTGATTTTAAATGCCTCCATATAGAGGTTTTCAATTGCACTAGAAACGGAGGAACCCATTGCTGTGCCTTTGCACTATTTGGAGGATTTATCCTGAAAAGAAAAACTGTGAAACTTAAACAAAACTTGTGTAAGGTGCAGATGTATCAGGAATCAGGCTTGATCTCTCAACAAGACAGTCATAATTTTTCAATCGATCTAATGCTGTCTGTGTCACTAAATCTGTCATGATTCATGCAAAAAAGTGAGACAGTGTCGAAAGAAACCATGATACTTTCTGAGGAAATTTTCATGTCCTTAATGGCGTGAAGGAAATCTTCACTAGAGAGTTCGAAAAGAGACCAGTAAAAAATGGAGAATACAAAAGCAAGTACTTAGCTTTCCAAGTACTTAGCTTTTGTATTCTCCATTTTTATTGGTACAAAGGAGATGTACAAAGGAGAATTGTGGCAACTAACAATAGGTTTCAAGGGGATACCAGTTTTATGTATTTTTGGAAGACCATAAAATAAAGGAATGCTTCCGGAAGAGCAGCGGAGTTTTGAATATTGACTTCTATCTAATTTAGTCTAAAAAATCAACAACATTATATTATTTTTTGTTTTTTGTTTTGTATTCCGTATTTGTTTTTCTAGTGATCATCGTTTCTTTTTTCAGTCTTCCTTGCTTGATAAAGGGAGAAGGTAGCTTCCGAAACGTTATTATTTATTTATTTTAATAATAAAAATCTACTCCAGTGGTAAAAATCTTTTATCTCTAGTGGTTCAACCATTTTATTGGTTGGTGAGAACTGGAGGAATTGCTTTGTCGGAAGAGGCCTTAATTTACATACTAAAATGAAAATGTATATAAATTTCTTTTCCGATGATAAAAAGACTTCCTTACCGGAAGGGTCGTACTTTCTTCTACCGCCAAACTGTCATCTAACGATAATTCTCCAGTTTCATCTAAAATTGATAGCAGGTTTCTGAAAGCTTGATAGTAAAACTTATCTAGATAAAACTGCAGTTTATGGGTCCAAATCGCCAATTCCAAACCTTCGCCAATCAACGCCAAAAACAAGAGGGCGATTATAAAAGACATAAAATTAAATCCTGTTAACTAATCTATCTAAACAGAAGGCAAAGAATATTATTTGTTTGTATGTTTATATATTATGACCCAAAATATTTTTCTGAGTGATGAAACCAGAAGCTTAACCCTACTATATCGTTTTTCCGGTCAAGTTTTCAGCCGTGGTAACCTTAAAAATAATTAATGCTTTTTTGCTCTCTCTCCCTCCCTCCCTCCCTTCATCTCTCTCTCTCTCTTTCTTTCTTTCTTTTTTTCTTCCTTCCTTCCTCCCACCCCTCTCTCTTTCCCTCTTTCTCTTCTCGTTCGTATTACATTTTCCAGCGTTGTTGCTGAAATTACTTTTAGTGGCAACCATTGTTCCCTCAGATTTTCACTGCAATTGTTGATAACCAACTTATTTTTTTTTAAATCTCTGATAGTTAGCGGTCGTCCAGAGCAATTTTCGCAAGAAAATTTCAACTGGGTAGCAACAGGGCAGTGTGCACAGGCCCATGATAATACATTACCGCGTATCTACTAGGCATAGGATAAATATTGGCGATGACTTAGATTTGGCGATGTGGTGGGCTCTTAAACACATTTTAACCATTCTTTTATAATTTTACTTAACACACTTTTTTTTCAAATCAAATCAATTGTTTTAGTTTAGACGAATCAAATATATGGATATATTTAAAAATGTTATTACAATTTCAAATTTATATTGATTCGCCTGGGCAGCAATAGGTAAGGACTGATTGGTGAGGATTTTAATTATTCTTAAAATGAATGGATATTAAACAAATTTATAAATTTTGTACATATAAATATTTTTTTAATTAATTTAAATTTTTAGTCTAATATAATATTAACATTATTATTATAATATCTTATATTAATTATAACTTAATAATAATTTAATCAATCATATATATATAGTTAAAAATGAAATATAATTATTCATTTGGCTTTTGATAGAACACTTCATAAGAAAATTAGTATGCCCTACTTTTTCATTACATTATGATAATCAGCAACATATTGCTGACTAGAAATTAAACTAATTTAATCGTTAATATTAAATTATAAGTAATTTTAAATCTTAATTTATATTTTTAAGAAAGTAATTTTAAAGCTTCTAAAATTATGTCTGTTATTGACATTATTGTCTGTACATCTATTATTACTTAAGCTTTCCTTATCATTTACTACGGCTAAAATTACGTATTTTCAGCAGATTGCCAAATTTCTCGCCAACATCGAGATAACCCTCGCCATCTTGGAGTTCTTAGGATCTGTCCCGTAGAATCTGGAAGCCATACAGGTAAAAGCATCAGCAACTTGGCGAAGAATTTGGTAATGTGACGTAGATATGCAAATTTAGCACTTACTTCCCTTATATCATTAATTTACTTACACTTAGAAATTTCGGGTTTAAGGGGGTGAGTACGAATTAATGAGAAACAAATCATTAAAAATTATTCTAAGTACATTAATAATATTATTGGCATAATTTATTGTTAATTAACTACAATTTACGTTATTTTATAATAATTTTTCCAAGATCGTAATTTTTACGCGTAAGTTATGCTGTAATATACCCTAATTTTAAACGTAAAATAAGATTATACGATGGGATATCGAATCAGATGTCATTCTGAAAAAAAAAATTACGAAATATTCATTAAAGTTTTCTTTATTTTTATGATTTTATACTTTTGTACTAAAATTATTAACGTATCTAGCTTCGAAGTTTGTGGGGGAAGCGGGGAAGGACCAGAGTTCCAAAGCTGTACTCACAGAGGAGATTTTTGGGATTAACACCCTCCATCGAAATAATATTATTAACTGTAAAATAATATTTCTCATGGGAGAAAATTTTTTCCTCTCCAAACTCCTTTATTTCATCAAAAAATACTCCCTCCCTTTTTGAAATTTTCTGCATGGGGTAAGTTGCTCTACCCATAGATGGCCATATGGGTACTTCTAGGGGTTGAGAAAAATTAATGAGTACATATAGGGGGAGGAAAAAAATATTACCTCCTTCTAAAAGTTATCGAGAATTTTAGTGAACGTACAAGATAGCAAAACGCTACAAAAATAATTGATATTGCTTGACAATTAGTAATGAGCTAAAAAGTGTCTCATTTTAAAATGTGACTGTAAAACTTTTGAAAGTAAATGCATAGCAGTTTCGGGCAAATCAAATTTTTAAAATGTCAGGGGGCTCGGGCATCCTCTGCACCCCCATATGGGCGCCCATGGCTCTGCCCTTCCCATCTTCATTCAACAGCGTTTCGCACATAACAATCATTTGAAAATTTCATTTTCCCAGGTGGGGTGAGTGATAAGTTTTTCTAAAGCGATTAAGAGCAGCCCTAATCCCCCTCCCATTAGTTACACCATCGACAAAATCTTTAGGTTTGACTCTTGCTTTTATAGCATCTTAAAAGTTCAAACTGAATCGAACAAGATAATTAAAAGTCTGGAAATTTTTCATAGCCAGTGATAGGGTAATATTAAATGGTAAATTATACTCGCCAAGAAAAGATGATTTCACTGTCCTGGTGGGAATCGAACCCACGACCTTTTGGTATCCGGCCAAATGCTATTCCGGTCAGGTGCGCTTCGAACTAGATAAGTTTAGACTAGACTGAATTATTTAAGTTCAGACTAGACTGAATTAGGTAAGTTTAGACTAGACTGAATTAGATAAGTTTAAACTAGACTGAATTAGATAAATTTAGACTAGAGTGAGTTAAATAAGTTTAAACTAGACTGAATTAGATAAGTTAAGAATAAAAAGTATCTATATTCGATATTAGAGCCAGCTATATTCTTTTACTGATATATAATATACTGTAATCCATATTCACAAACGCTACTTACAAACACTCTTAATTTAATTTTAGTTGTTTCTTCAGGGGAGAGATGTGCGGGTTCGTTCCACAACCCACATACATATATATTCTAATATAATAATACACTAGACGTCCTTTAATAATACATTATGCAGTTGAATTGGTGTTAATATTCTCGATATCATATAATATCATATTATTCTACTATATCATAATATCATAGTAGAACAAATATTAAAACAATATTATAATGAGCAATATCAAGAAGATATCAGTCTATTGGTGGAATATCAAAAAAGCATTGCCGCTTTAGGAAGGAAAATTCGCTTTAATTTCTTCTCAAAGCCAAAAAATTCAATCTCGAATGAATTATTGTATCAAACAAGATTAAAAACATTTTAATTAAATATATTACTATATATATATATATCAATCATTATTAATATAAAACAAGATAAAAGTTGGGGACAAAAAATTTACATATCAAGAATTCCGCTTCTACTTCATCTGGAATGAAAAACTAAAGTTTTTAGTCAGTAACGAAATCATCTTTAAAGTTGTTTGATAAAATCTTAAATGTTCAGATTTCTTTTATTTTGCTCTTAAACAAAAAAAAATGTAAAAATAATATGAAAATGCTTAACTTCTATTTTAACTTTATTACAACTGAGTTATGTATACGTACTCGTATATTTATTTATTTATATATATACACAAAAAATAGCCACTCAATGAAATTGCACAAACCAGAGAGACTTGCTCATCGTGCTGTAGAATAGGGATGAATATATTAAAGTAGAACTCTTCATTGCCAGATATTTACCGGACAGAAAAAAAATTGTCCATAAAAGCTGGGTAACCGCAGCTGAAGGCTATTCGTTAAGAGAGGATTCGGCGCTACTGCACAGTCCGTCCCCTAGTCTCCTCTTCTCCTAATATTGGTCGAGGATTTCAGGGGATCAGCTCATGACGTCATATTCTCTCTGACATCATTCCTACGGTTCTCTTTTGAGCTTCATGTGCTTCGTCGTTCTTTTGCTGTAGTTTGTTTGTTGCAGTGAATTATATCATGCCAGTTTTTTGCAGAGGTGTCCATTTAAACGACCAAGTAAAGTTAGGCCACACACGGTGCAAAAAGCTTTTAGCCATTGTCATAACCCTTGGTATATCTCAGAACGTTATCTGTAAAATTCTTTTTGTCCGAATTTAGTGTTATTATCAGTGATTATATGCACAGTTTTGTAAGTGGACGTTGAACATATAGAGAACATATATATGAACATATATATTTTTACAACTATCTTTTTGAAGATTACTTTTTGATTACATGGTATCTAAACCTATATCTGATAATGGTACACTGCATATAGATAAAGAATCATCAAATAGGTTGGCTTTTCGTTTTTGTTTTTGTGAAACTGCTGTGAGCTGAGTGGCCTGTGAATGAGGGTTTAATTGCGTCGTGTCCGGTGTGTAGGAAACAGACGAAATTGAGGGATAGGCCTAATGCAGATAACGCCTTTCACTAGTGGTGTAAGAAAGGCGGTGTGAATTAAAAAAATATTCCCGCTAACGTTCGACCAAGACTAATAAAAGTTAGTTTGTTTGGATTTTTATGGCGCAAGAGCATCTGGGCTATACTGCTCCAAATAAAGGTTAGTAAGGTGTGTCCCACCGAAATAAAGCCACCGTGATTATATGCCGTAACTGGACACGAAACAAACCAATAAGAACGAAACAAATATATTAAGAAAGTCTATATACAAATACATATTTGCAAGGAGTAACTCACTCCCTGCCCCATCTGGGCAGGAAAAAAAAATGAATGTGTAAAAAAGAGAGCAGAAAAAGTGTCCCGCCGAAATAAAGCCACCATCCCTATTAGTGTTTTAGGTAACTCTCAATATTCGAGCTGCTACAGGTAAACAGGTTTATGACGTCAGGAAGTTGTCAAATAACTTACCTGTTCTATCCCAGTCGAATGTTGACTTCAGAAGGTTGTATTTTCTATTTCTCCTGCAGTATTGCAATGGGAAAACGAACCCAGCTATCAGAGTTCGAGAAAGGCCAGCTAACAGCTTTTAAGGAACAAAGTCTTTCATATAGACAAATATCTAAGCAAATCAAACGATCTAAAACCGTAATAGACAATTTTGTGAATCAGGGCAATGCGTACAGGTATAAAAAAAGGAGGTGTACAGGCAGAAAAATGACTTCCAGGCAGGAAAGAGATATTGTGCATCGTCTTTCACAAGGTGGTATTTCTCTCAGACAATTGGCCAAAGAGGATAACATCCCTGTGACAAAATCAACTCTGTCACGGATTGTAAAATATACAAAAAACTTCCAATATAAAAAAAGGAAACAGCAGCCCATGTTGAAAGCTATCCACAAGCAAAGGATAGTAGATTGGGCCAAATATCATCAAACCTGGAAAGACCAGTGGCATCGTGTTATATTCTCAGATGAGAAAAAACTTAATTTGTATGGCCCAGACGGCCTTGCACTCTGTTGGCGTGACATGAGGGAAGAAGAGGAAATCTTCTCCAAAAGATAATAAGGTGGAGGCTCATTAATGGTGTGGGGAGGCTTCGGCTATGGTGGTAAACTTAACCTGGCTTTCCCCTTAGGCCGCATAAAGGCTACCGATTACCAAGAAATGCTAGAAATCCAGTTACTGCCATTTGCAGAGAGAATTGGTGGCCCAAGTTGGATTTTCCAGCAGGACAACGCCCCCATTCACGTTGCAAAACCCTCTTGTGAATGTTTTTTGCATAATGGGGTACATGTCATGGAATGGCCTGCCCTTTCCCTTGATCTTATTTCCCAAGAAAATGTGTGGGGGTAACCTCAGTAGGGCTGTATATGCCAATGGCAGACAGTTTCAGTCTGTGGCAGAATTGAAGGCTGCCATCATTGAAGTCTGGGATAATATTGATGCCATTGTCCTCCAGGGATTGGTAAATGGTATGCCACATCGTGTTTTCCAAGTCATATATAATCATGGCGGATATATTGGCTATTAACAGTAGTGGCTTTATTTCGGCGGGACACTTTTTCCCCTCTTTTTTTACACGTTCATTTTTTTTCCTGCCCAGGTGGGGCAGGGAGTGAGTTACTCCTTGTAAATATGTATTTGTATATAGACTTTCTTAATATATTTGCTGCGTTCTTATTGGTTTGTTTCGTTGCCAGTCATGGCACACAATCACGGTGGCTTTATTTCAGTGGGACACACCTTATTTCTTGTTTTTTACTTCGCTGAATCGAGAGACAGTTACGAGTATGAGGCAGCTGATGCTTTTTTCCCTAGCATTCGACATTTTAAAGATTCGGGCATAACTCGAATGTGATCGAAATAGACAGCGAGAGGGGGGCTTGGAGGTCTTAAATCTTCCACTGATACATCCCCTTCACTAACTCAAAAAAATGAACATGGCCTAAAAAACTCTGTAAACACTATGGCGGCAGGTCAATTTCCCTGTTGCTATATGTTTCGGAAATGCTTAAAAAAATTCAGTAAGTGACGGACTGTGCAGTGTCGCCGGGGGTTTAAGTATATTGCACATAACACAGCTTGCATATACTGAGAAAATTTCATATGTATATATACAGGGTGATTCTATAAGTCCTTATGGGCTGAAATAACTGTTGAACCGAGTCAGGTAAACCCATGAATGTGGTATCTAGGTATAGTGAAATGGCTATGCGCTACATGATGAGATACCTCTTAGCGCCCCCTAGCGATAAATTCCGGAGTTAGAGTTCGTATCTCGGAAACTGTAGGAGATACGACCAAAAGTTAAATTACAAAGTTGTAGAGGATCATCGATTTATCAAGAAAAGCCATATTGTGTACACAGATATGATAAACAGTCACCTGTAATCAGAGGCGGACAAAGGGTAAAGTAACCGTATAATAATATTGATCATGGGAGAAAGTCGCTGTTTCCCTACAAAAATACAGTATTGACACATGGAATTAGCTTTAAAGTTCATACAGAAGGAGAAATAAGCAAAAACGTTAGAACACACTACGCTTTTCGATTAACAGCAATAGAAATGAACTGTTGCCACTAACACATTTCAATTGCGGCATTACTAAATTTAAACCGAATTACAATCGACGAACAAAACCACAAACGAATCATAAATATCGACTGTCAAAAAAAAATTTCTTCTCAATTTATTTTGCTTTTTACTGTATGCACGTATTTTATTGTTTATAGTATCAGATGATTACTTACATTCAGGTTCCTTTTATTTTCCTTACTTGTACTACGCCAAAGTTTTGACGTCATATTTGCACACGGTCGTTTTCTGATTTCATGAAATTTCATTTGCATACACTCAATACAATTCTCGCCCGCCTCTGATTACAAGTGACTATTTATCATATCCGTGTACACGATATGGCTTTCCTTGATAAATCTATGATGCTCTACACCTTTGTAATTGAACTTTTGGTCGTCTCTCCTACAGCTTCCGAGCTACGAACTCTAACTCTGGAATTTATCGCTAGGGGGTGCTGAGAGGTATCTCATCGTGTAGCGCATAGCTATTTCACTATACCTAGACACCACATTCATGGGTCTACCTGACTCGGTTCAACAGTTATTTCAGCTCATAAGGACTTATGGAATCACCCTCTATGTGTGTGTGTGTATATATATATATATATATATAATTCATCTGAAACTGCAATTTTCTCCTAAATAAAGTTTGTATTGTATTATTGTCTCATAGAATTCATGTATATTTGTAGTTACCCCTTCTCTGTCTTATTTAGACTCCTGATGCCTACAAGAAAGATTTAGAAGAGATCAATCAGGTGATTTTAATTAGTACTTTCAATAAAAATGTTTATAACAGGGTTCCCACCAGCAGCATAGAATTTTTAAAATTATTGGGAATGCCCAATTACATATGTATATTTATACATGAAAGTATATGTAAAATTATAATTTAGTTTAAATTATTGAGGAGGACATGGGCAACACCCCCTACATTGAAAGCCTCTACACTAAACTGTAATGGCCGACGCCGTGGACCAACGCCCTACTCCCATATCTTTTATATTGAGGGCATTTCTACGCGCATAGTGTAGTTTGCATAAGAGTTAAGCTGGCTTAAAAAATTCTATCGCAAAAACTCCAAAGAAGATTAGTTGTTTTCGTCGCTCGAAAAATTATTTACAACAACGATGCTTTGAATTACTGTAGGAAACATACTTTAAGTTTAAGAAAAAATAACAGTGAAACATAATCAAAGTTTTATAAGTGTAAAGACAACATTAAAAGCTTAAGTACGGTATAACGTTGTCTTTACTTATAAATCTAATCTGCGTAATGCTACTTTAGATTATCTTACATAAATCAAAGTGATTAAAAAAAGGCAAAGTTTGTGGCCTGGATATTAAACAACTGTTGTTTTTTGCGACGGACACAATTTTAGACATACAACATTTTAGATTAATCCGCCGTATTTTGCAAAAAAAAAAAAAGCGACCGTAGTTTAAACTCTGGTTTTCATGTGAAATTGTATCTACAGAATCTATTACTGCCTTTAGAATATTTTTAGCCGTTAAACCCTCATTTCCCTCGAGAAAAAGCATTATTTTCAGAAATTTTGTTAAAAAAGACAAAAACAAAACAAACACTTGTACAATAAAATAAAACACTAATCTCACAAAGGTAACTTTTATTTTATGTAAAATATAACCATTTTTAGCACACATCAGGTTTAATAGTTAGAATATATAGAAAATATGAAGCCGCCTATTTTCACATGTGCTATATTGTTTTTTTACATTTAAATAAATCTCAATTAAATTATTGGTCAATAGAAAAATGTCTACGTGCTGAATGTACCATAACACAGTATTGAAAAAGAAGTCCTATAAAAATATTATGTACATATTCTAATGGATGCAAAAATTTTTATTTAAATATTGACTCACTATTATCCCACAGAGTATACATAATTGTGAACAACTAATAATTTTCATACATCAAACTGCTTAGAAGAAGCATATACTGACTCAATGAAGTTTGAAGCAAAAAGTCTAGCTAGCGTAATTTTTTATATAAATCTGAAGTTGAATGAGAGATTAATTCTTTCATATGTTTTATTCACGTTTTTTAAATTATTCAACAATTATCCAAATTTTTTTAAATTAAAGATGCCAAGTGTATATATATATATGGCCTGCAAAAGGGTTGCTGGTATCTAACTGGAAGGAGACCCACACGCTGAACGTATGTGACGATGTGTGGAACCGGCCAGGCCAGTAACCTAGTGTCCTACCCCGCCTTCAAGTGGTGCAGGCTGAGCTTTCTATTTATGTGGCAAATTAATATTTGCTACACGGATAGAAAGGCGGAAGGGGAGGGCTAATTCACCAACCCGTCTAGCCAGCGTGGTGAAATTATGGCTAATTCCTCCATTATGTTGACACACCAGAAACCATGGCCCCTAGTCTCCAGGTGCTGGAGTGCTCCTGATCAAGGCAGCGGTCAGTGTGGCATGAAAGCAGGGGGTGCTAAGAATCACTGGAATGGCCCAGGCTGCCGTTTGTTATTGACCTTGGCTACGTTTAATGGACGATCCCTTGCTTCTGAAGCAAAACTTCAGGAATTGGAAGAAGAACTTGACAAGATCAAATGGGACATTGTAGGACTCAGTGAAGTTAGAAGAAAAGGTGAAGAGTTGGTGGAACTTAAAAGTGGACATTTGTTTTATTATAGAGGAACGGAAACTGGAAGAACAAGTGGTGTTGGCTTCTTAATCAACAAAAGAATTAAAGACTACCTTCTTGAAGTCGAAAGCACGTCAGATCGAGCAGCGAGGCTCGTTGTTCAACTAACCCAGCGATACCAACTTCAAATAGTACAGGTATATGCACCAACATCAAGCCATACCGACGAAGAGGTTGAAGAATTTTATGAAGAAATCAAAGAGTTACACACCAAAGGGAAACAACATATCAAGCTCATCATGGGGGATTTCAATGCAAGAATTGGACAACAGGAACAAGGAGAGACATCGGTTGGTAAATACGGATATGGGGAAAGGAATGAACGTGGCGATCAACTCATCGAATTTGCAGAAGCTGAAAATCTTAGCATCATGAATTCATTTTTTAAGAAGAAACCGCAAAGAAAATGGACATGGAAACACCCAAATGGGGGAACTAGTGAAATTGACTATATCCTGGCAAACAAGAAATCAATTATTGAAGATTGCAGTGTACTGAACAGATTTAATACTGGAAGTGATCATCGAATGGTGAGATGTAAAGTGCACTTAAATACTAAATTAGAACGACAGAAGCTCATTAGGAAACAAGTAAGTAAGAGGGTGGATTTAAAGAAATTAAAAGAAAATACCGAGGCATTCAAGTTGGAATTAAAAAATCGCTTTTCTGCACTGGAAGGACTTATTGATGAAAGTGATATCTCAGAAGCAAATGAAAACATTGTTAAGACAATAGTTGAAACTGCTGGGGAAATTGGTGGTGTAACCTGTAAAAAGCACAATAGCAAATTATCTGAGAAGACGAAACAGCTCATGAAAAGGCGAAGAGATATGAAGGTGGACAATCAAAATACCAGTTCCAGGATTGAGTACATAGAACTTTGTAAAACTCTGCGCAAAAGCATGAAAGAAGACATAAGAAAATTCAACTGTGAGCTAGTAAGGAAAGCCATTGAAAATAACAAGAGCCTTAGGGTTGTTAAAGGAAGTTTATCTGTTGGGAAGAAACACATCATTGCATTAAAAGGAGAGGATGGCACCGTAACAAGAAATAGGGAAGAAATACTTAGAAGAGTTGAAGAATTCTACAAAAATCTATACGAAAGTAACAGTGGATTAAACGAAGACATTGAAATAGTCGAAGGAACAGCTCCTAAAATCTTAAAAGAAGAAGTTTCATTTGCAATAAAAAGTATGAAGAAAGGAAGAGCCCCTGGTGATGATGGTATTACATTAGATATCCTAAAAGAAGCTGGAGAATATGTAGAAGACATACTTGCAAAATTCTTTACCAAATGTCTTAACAGCGGTAACATACCAAACCAATGGGATTCTGCAACAGTAATTCTTTTGCATAAAAAAGGTGATAAAGAGGATTTGAAAAATTACCGACCAATTAGCTTGTTACCTGCTATTTATAAAATCTTCACAAAAGTGCTAACACATCGCCTGCAGAAAAAATTAGATGCAGCTCAACCAAGAGAACAAGCTGGATTTCGAAGTGGATTCAGTACAGTGGACCATATTCAAGTATTAAGAGAATTAATTGAAAGAACACATGAATATGAACTTCCATTGTGTGTGGCATTTATTGACTATGAGAAGGCCTTTGACTCTATTAAAACATCAGCAGTCATCAACTCTTTAAGATCAACAGACATTGAGGATGTGTACATTGACATGGTGAAACGTGTGTATAAAAATGCAAGTGCAAAATTTCGGTTACATAAAGATACCAAAACTATCAAAATTGGTAAAGGTGTGAGGCAGGGAGATACCATTTCTCCAAAACTTTTTACTTCAGCTTTACAGATGATTTTTCAGCAGATAAATTGGAATAACAAGGGAATAAAAATAAATGGTGAATATTTAAATCATTTGCGGTTTGCTGATGACATTGTTATTTTTTCAACGAACCCATTAGAACTCCAAGACATGGTACAGGAGCTCTCAACTAGAAGTAAAGAAGTTGGACTCAAGATGAACCTACAAAAAACTAAGATCATGTTCAATAATTTCGTAGAGGAAACAAAAATACAAGTTGACAACATTGAGCTAGAAATTGCTGATTCATATATTTACCTTGGCCAGCTGATTTCAATGGATGGCAACATTATGAAAGAACTCAACAGACGTATTAAACTTGGCTGGAGTGCATTTGGAAGAAACAGTTTTATCCTGAAGGGGAAATTGCCTTTGTGTCTAAAAAGAAAGGTCTTCAACCAGTGTGTATTGCCAGTCCTCTCTTATGGATCAGAGACATGGAGTCTAACAGTTGGAGCAATA
>QLNU02013614.1:12359840-12372159 GCA_006491805.2 Dysdera silvatica
GCTTCGTTCAAAGTCGCTTAAATTGTGATACCACCTGCACTTCGAATATTATGACAATAGATTGTATCTTCATATGCACTTTAATTTCAAAAGACATTATTTAATGTAGGGGGCCTGATAGCATATTTTGAGAGTGGAAGTGACTGTTCCAGTTTTTATAGCAATTGGGTATAATACGTTAGAATTTATCTCAGCAATTATGCTGTTATTCAATCATTGTCGGATAGACTGGTAAAGCGGAAAGTTGGCGAAACAATGATGTAGTGTTGAGATATTTATCTGTACAAGATCAAATAAAAGAAATATTTCTGATTTAAATATTTAACTTTTGTTATAAATTCAAATCGCTTTTCATGACTAATTAATGCTTTAACGTGATGTGATATGTTTTGCATGCTTAACATATGATAACTCGTGTTTTAAAACAATATTAATCACTAAAAAGGAATTCTTTATAACAAAACTTACCAACACTTCTATCAAAAACATACGGCACTTTTCCGTCTGGCCATAGTTTTGTACCGTTGACAATCTTGATATCATAATCTTCTACCTGTGTCAAAGAAGAATAAACAAAGGTAAATGCTTTAACTTTTGGTATATCTGCGCTTTATGGTGCGAGTTTATCGCCAATCAAACTAGCGATCAAATTACTCGCCAATTACTCTGACGCCATTCTACCTTCCATTACCTCTACCACGAAATTATTTATCTGCTCTTCCTTTCTTGTTTTATAATCAGATAAATATACTCCAGTTTTACGCATAATTTCAGTTTTCTTTTTTTCTTTGCGTCTTGCGATGCAAGTTTTTTGGCAACCAGAAAAAAGCAAAGGTCAGACTGTTCCATTGTCTGCAGTTTTCAGAATCTCGTAAGACCTAGCTTTAGTAGGTAGAGCACCTGACCGGCAATCAGGAGGTGGTGGGTTCGGATCCTACTCGACGCAGGAAAATCATTCTTTTCTTTACGAGTAATTTAACCTCTATTATTACCACATCATCGGCTAATGTGAAAAAACTGTTGCTTTAATAATATTAAAATCTAGTTCGTCATATAGGACATTCTTGCTTCTTTAACTTGTCGCTTTGGCAACGGTAGTCACAGTACTGCCACACCAATAGCGAACTTGTCCATGCAAAGTTATATATATATACTCGTAAGGGAGAGAGTGGTTGCGCCTGTAGCTTAGTAGGTAGAGCACCTGACCGGCAATCAGGAGGTCGTGAGTTCGGGTCCCACCAGGCGCCGGAAAATCATTCTTTTCTTTACAAGTTATTTAACATCTTTTGTTGCCACATCATCAGCTAATATGAAAAAACTGTTACATTTATAATATTTTACTTGTAAACTTTATATAGGTTTACAAATAACAAAGAAAGGTATTAATAATGATTTTTAATAATTTTTATACAGAGTTGTCCTCAAGCCTGTGTGTGTGTGTGTGAATATCATTTCAAGATTATTTTAAATATCCCTGGAGAGTAAGAAATTTAAAGAACTCTGGTCTGGAAGTTTCCTGCATATCTCTCCATCTGTCGTTTGATGGATCCATGGGAGTGGTGGGCGAACTCATTCACTTTGATGAATGGGTTCTTTCAATCCTATTCTTTTAAAATGATGCATATTCTTTGAATCATTCTCTTTTTTTAAGAGAATACATTCTTTAAAAAGTTCTTATTCTCTTACAAGAAGGCATATTCATTCTAATTATTCTGATTATTTTAAGAGAATATATTCTTTGAGAACTTATTCTTTTTAAGAAAATATAAGTTCTTTGGAATCATTCCTGTCGTTTTGAAGCGTTTACTGAATGAATATGGGAATGATGATTCCCACTCACTCATTTATCGACTAAAATTGTGAATGAGAAAGACAAATCATTTAAGTGAACGAGTCATAGAGCTTATACAGTCAAACCCGCGTAAATACATTGCTGTGGAAACTTCGTAAGTGAATAAAATACCGAGCTTCAAAAATTGTATTTTTTAATGTCATCAAAATTCACTTAATTGCATGTCTATAACTTCTTTTTCCTTTTTATGTCTTCTTTCCTTTTTTCCTTTGATGATTATTTAGGGTGTTTCTTAAGAGTCTCATCATATCTCACTTAATCATAATGGCATGAAATGTAGCATCCTATAGTCATGTTTGTAAAAATTGCAACACCATGAAGGACTCGTCCGAATTGAATGAAATTTAATGTACAAACGACCTGTGTTGATACAAATAAACGATTAAAATTACAAAGCAAAAAAACAATATTACATGTCGAAAATCAGTATTTGGTGAAGCCACCACGCGCTGCAATAAGTGATGCTATACGACGTGGCATGGAATCAAACAGATGTTGAATGTGTGCCTGAGGAAGAGCATTCCAGATTGCTTGTATGCGACCCCAAAGTTCATCTGTAGTAGCTATGGGACGAGGATCACGAGCGAGACGCCGACCAACGAAATCCCACACATGTTCAATCGGCGACATATCCGGCGAATAGGCAGGCCAAGGAAGAAGCTGTATCTGTTGTGATGAAAAGAAGTCTTGAACATTCCTGGCAATATGTGGGCGGGCATTGTCCTGTTGAAATACAGCTCCGGGAATGCCTTGAAGGAAGGGAACAACTTCGGGCTCCAGAACTTCATTGATGTACCGGTTGCTGTTAAGATTACCCACAATTCGTAGCAGCTGAGATCGTCCATGATACGCAATCGCACCCCAGACTATAACTCTGGGGTATCGTCCACTATGACGTTGGATAACGCACTCCGGAAGGTGGCGTTCACCGGTATAGCGTCTAACACGGATGCGGCCATCACTGTACCCCAAATTAAAGCGGGATTCATCAGAAAACACCACTTGTTGCCAATCAGCACGCCAGTCTCTATGTCCATGAGCCCATTGTAGCCGCAGGCGCCGATGGTTTTGCGTCAGGGGGATCCTGTATAAAGGAACTCTTGCACGCAGTCCACGGTGCAGTAGACGCCGACGAATTGATGAAGCACACAATGATACACCTGTAGCAGTGCACCAACGTTCTGCCAACTGTCCAGATGAAGCAAA
This sequence comes from Dysdera silvatica, assembly GCA_006491805.2. Classification (NCBI taxonomy): domain Eukaryota; kingdom Metazoa; phylum Arthropoda; class Arachnida; order Araneae; family Dysderidae; genus Dysdera; species Dysdera silvatica. Next base: position 12,362,899 of record QLNU02013614.1, read on the forward strand.
ACGGTCCGTCACCGCCATGCGGACCAGGTGTCTATCATCCCGTGCTGACGTCACCTTTCGGCGTCCACTCCCGGATTTCCGAGTTGTCTGGTTCTCTTGAACCCACTGCTTCCACACTCGCATCACTGTGCTGCTGTTACGCCCCATACGAGCTGCTATTGCACGATAAGAAAACCCTCCTTCACGAAGGCCGATCATTCGTCCCCGTTCAAACTCCGTAACTTGCTGAAATGTCGCCCTCTTTCGTCGTAGAGGCATAGTGACGTCTCATGTAACGTTTACCACTAGCAGATAACCATACACGCCCCGCTATACCAAAGGCCTGATCACCACAAAGGCGTCCAAAGCCCGGGCTTCGGGACTGGATTCTATCACGCACATGCGCAGAAGGATTGTTCACCGTGCAGTTCCCACTCCAGCTAGAGTCTAGTCCCAAAGCCCGGGCTTTGGACGCCTTTGCGGTAATCAGGCCCAGCTATACCCTTCTATTTATGAGTATCTATCAACAGTTCAGCCGGAGCCTTTTTTTTTTTTTGGTCCTCTCGCCGTTAAATAAACGAATAATATGGGCGCCTACGTTCAATATTAATATACTGTAGTTTACTGAGTTCCTTCGCGCATGCTGCAGTGAATTACAAGGCAGCAGTCACATTTGCCTAAGTATCATTTCTTTTATGTTGCAGGAGTCACACATGTGTGTATCATGTGTGACATGCTTTGCCACATGACACATATTAAAGTGATTTCATTACACTCATTACTCGAATAATTAATTTTTTATGCCTACTGCTGTAATCCACTAATGCCTTTTATGATTTTAAAACGAAACAGATTTTATTAATAAATAAGGATATTACCTCTTCCACCGGTTCTTCAATCGACCAATAAGACGAACCCTGAAAACATAAGATCATTATCACAACTCGATATCATACATCAATAAATAAGTACCTTAAAGTATCGTGTATCATTAAATTGATATCATATAATACCGTATACACATCCATTATAAGTTTGTTAGTACAAAAAAAAAAATAATACATTCCATTAAAATAAAAGATTGATAGCTTATGTAAAAAGAAATCGGTATTATATGACAAAAAAAATCAATATTACATGCCAAAAAATCGATATTACACAAAGTAAACATAAAATCGATAATATCATAATCGATATCATAGTAATAAGTTATCGATATCGTAGTAATAATAATAACGTATCGATATCGTAGTAATAATAATAACGTATCGATATCGTAGTAATAATAATAACGTATCGATATCGTAGTAATAATAACGTATCGATATTGTAGTAATAAAAATTACGTATTGATATTATAGAATAGTAATAATTATAGAGTATCGATATCTTAGTAATAACAACATATCGATATCGTAGTAATAATAATAACGTATCGACATCGCAATAATAATAATAATAACTTTTCGACATTGTAATAATAATAATGATAACTTATCAACATTGTAATTGTAATAATAACGTATCACAATATCGATTACTACTATTAATGATAATAATGTATCGCAATATCGATTGCTACTAATGATAATAACGTATCGCAATATCGATTACTAATAGTAGTAATAACGCATCAAAGGCCATTGAAGTAAAAAAAAACTAATGTTCAAAATTAGTAGAGGTCCTGCGGTGGTGCAGTGGTTATGCGCTCGCCTAGTGGCCGGTTGACCCGGGTTTGAATCCCAACGGTGCCAGAAAATGAATGCTTACCAACTAAAGTATAACCTGCGTAAAGTGACCACCTTTGGGATTGTACTGCAATGGTCATTATAGACAGGTGCTCACTATACACGACAGACTTAGGTATGAGCATAATAAAGTTCCTATCATAAAAAGTGGTTGCTGGAAAATGAATGAATTTAAATGAAATTAAAAATTCATTCATTTTCTAGTGGGAATTGTCAAGCATGCATAATAGGTGAAGGACATCAAAAGAAACAACTTCGGTCCTGTGAACTAACGTTCGAAAAGCAGCCGTTCTGGAACTGCAGGCATGTTATTATTTGCATCCACATTTGTTAATCACGTAACAAAATTTGGAAAATTTGCCGTTCCAGCCTAAAACCATATTGGAAAAGGTTTCACCACTTACTATAGTCCAAAACAACTTCCCATGGCCAAATTTATGCAGTTGGGTAAATCGTGGCCCAAACGTGAAGCTTACATTTTACAGCATAAGTAAGTGCAGAAACAGTATTTGCAAACCAAACGAAATTTTGTTTTAAAGCAGTTAAACATTATAGTATGTAAATTTACAACAAGTTAAAGTCATATACTTTTCAAAAGACATGTTATAAGAGCTTTCGGACACCAATTTAGTTAGTTTCTACTGTCATGATTCCAAAAAAAGAACCAGTTTTCTATGGCAATGTGGGTGAAGATTATATTTTTACGTAACTGTTGTTTCAGTTATCGCGTTATAGGTTAGAGTATAATTTTGAACTTCTCTAGTGTTTGGTATGTAATAAAAAATGAAAAAAGAGAATAGTATTTTAAAAAATAAATCGAGATCTCGTTGTCCGAAGAAGCTAAATGCAAGGCAAGTGAAGAACATCATCAAGCAAGTATGGAAGGGTCCCTACGTATGTATAATGGTCGAGAATTAGCTATTGATGTCGTTTTACCATCGAGGACAATAGTTCTGCAACTGTTCACAAAATTCTTTGCACATATTCGAATCAGAAGACCCAAAAACAAACCTTGCAACAGTGCAAGAAACAAGCGGGAAAGACCTGAGTTTGCCAAAGCGTAAGTTAAGAAATCTGCAGAGTTTCGGTAAAAGGTGATATTGTTTGAAGAAAGCAAGTTTAAGTTTATCGGTTTAGGTAGAAAAAATATGTGTCGTAAAAGACAAATACTTCCGTTGAAACAAAGAACTGAAGACCAATTGTAAAACAGTGTGGTGGTGGACATAAGCTGATTTGAGGGGTACGTGGCTTCAAATAGATTTGGAGATATGGCCTTTATTGAAGGTAATGTAAATACAAGACATCATATTAAGATATCGCGAGGTCATTTATTGTATTGTACATTGGGATTGGAAATTGGGATTCATTCTATTTTCAACAGGGAAACGATGACGATCATACTGTACACGAAGCAAGATTGTGGTTGCTGTAAAATGCGAAAAATTAACTGAATTTACCCCGTATAATCTCCAGACCTCGATCCTATTCAGATGTGACATTTTTTTTAGATTTCCAAGCAAATAAAAATAAAAATTACCCGCAAAACCATATTTAGGTAAACACTTAGGCAAGAATGGGTGAAAATTAGTGTAGAAACAACTAAAAAATTAGCAAAACCAATGTCTAGGTAATTACAACCTTTAATTAAAGCAAAAGTCTAAGTGCTAGTAACATTTTTTATTTTGAAAATTCCTTGTTTTTTGGTTTTTCTGTTAGGTATGCAAACACTTTTTTTGGCATGAAAAAACAGGTTTTATTTTTTTATAAGTTTATTTCTTGGAATTATTAAAAAAATAAATACGTGTATGGATGCATATTGTAAAAGTAATGCAATTATTAAAAGCATTACGTAGTATTTGCTTTTCACTCCTATTTATGCAACATAATGGAAGTGCGCAAATATTTATTTGCTCGTTGTACGTATAATTAAAATGAAGTTTTTAGATAAGATTTTTACTCATAGAGTTTGATATTGCATATTATGATGACTCAAACAGGGACCGATTTATAATTAGACAGTATAAAACAGCCAGCCTGATTGGGTCGATGACGTAGAAAAGGGAGAGGTTGAAACCCCCAACAGAGAGGGGCTTAAAACCTCCAACTGATAACAAAATGCATTATTCTCCTTAATACAGAGTCATTTGACCTTCGTTAAGGCTGTTTCAGCCCCCCTATAATTTTTGAATTGCTGCGTCCCTGCAAATTTAAATTCTCTCTGACAATTAGGAGCCAAAAGTAGATTCTGGTAGATTCAGGGGCATCATCACGAAGAAAACTTTAGGGGCCTCAATATATAGAAGAACCTGCATGTTCAGGTAAGTGGGTTAAGAAGAGACAAGGGAAGACATGAGCAATAGCAATTAATGTAATGTCTTCCGTCCTCAACTAAATCCTGCATTACTTTGTTTATTGTCCATCATTTTTGTAGGGGTCCTGCACACAAATATTTTTGGGGGGTTGGCGAAGAAGGGACCCGGGGTCCCTTAGAATAGGCGCTCCTGAGTAGTACCACCAAAGTGAATAGCGAGATTTCATCACAAAAATATCATATAATTTGGAATAAAACATAGAGCAAGGGTCACTGATGTTATAAATAAAGGTTTTTATAACAAAATATTTTTGTAATTAATCCAAATACTGTTATTATTATTATTATTTTAAAAGAATAATAAACGATGAGAAATAAATAGTTTCTATACGTTACGTACTGATAATACCAGCAAGGAAATGAAAATGCACGTCGGTAACTCGGAGTGCATAATTTTTATAGCAATTAATATAATAATTATGCAACAACACCCGCTTAATTTAAATGAGCAGGTGGAGGAAAAATTCATATCGCTTAAATAGGTGCTGGTAGACGAAATTCCAGGAACAATTTTTGAAACCGGACGTGGTTTAAAGTTTCAGGAAACCTTTGTTCGTAGATATCCATATTTCCAGGAGATGGTATCTTTCTTCCAAGAAACGATGATTTCCCTAAGTCAAGGCCAAGGCAGAATAATAAATGAAAATTAATTAAGAATATTTAGCACTGGTCTTAAATTTGGTCTCTGGGTCTTTTTTTACTATATCAAATACGCTTCCGGGTGTTCTTTTGTCGCCTTAATTAGCACTTAATTTTTATATATTTAATTAGCTTTGTCAACACACATTATTACATAACCATACAACGGCTGGCCAGTAAGCAGAATTTGAAAATGGTGGATAGAGGAAAAAGGAAAAGGTTTTGGTAAAAATAAAACAAATCCTTATAATTAATTTTATTTTACAATTAATGGTATTTTTCAAATTTAGGAAGTTAATCGCCTTCCCCCAAAAACAGAAACAAAAAAACTTTTACTTGCGTATGGCTTATGGAAGATTTTTTGTTTATTGGTTTGAACTGGTCTTCTCAACGATTTTAAAATATGAGAATTAAAGTAAAAAAAAATTTTTTTCAAGTAAATATGTCCTCCAATATCACAAGCTATTAACTGCAAAAATGGCAGCTATTTTTATAGCTGTAAATGAATCATATGTGTGTTTATGTGAAGAAGAATGGTGGCGAAATTAATTCTTTCCATTCATTCCTCTCGCGATTCTCCACTTTGGAGCAATAGTTTTAAATTTGTAATGTAATAAGTGCAGAGTTAAGAATTCGCCCTCCAGTGCTTGGGTAGCTCAATTGGTAAGAATATTCGAGTAGGTATATCCGAAGGCCGCTGAATCGAAGCCCGCCTGAAGTGTAGTTTTCTTCCTTTTCCTGACACACTCACACACACACATACACACTTTACTCTTTAGTAAGAACTAAAAGCGTATGATGTGGAAATTAAGAATATTGTAAATTTTACAGAAAGAAACGCTTCGAGTACTGTTATATTTCAGTGGTAATTTTTTTTTTTTTAATTTGGCCAGAATCAGATAAGACGAAAATTCATAAACAGTGTTATTCATGCTCATACAAGTATTTTAAAAACCGCAGGCCGTTAGGGAATGGTCTCAGCATAAGTACTATGACATGTCTAATATATTCGTATATATGTACACTATATAAGGGCTTTGGACAATAGATATTATTTATTTTCCAAATTCCAATTCGCCAATTTTCAGTTCGCAAAACTTCCAAATTCCAACTCGTCTAATTTAATTAATAAAACCGCAGGCCCTTAGGGAATGGGCTCAGCATAAGTACTATGACATGAATTTACAATAAACTGATGATATAACTACACAATGTATAATATTTTATACAATGTATAATATTGTATGTATTGAATACAATGTATGATATTGTATATATTAAATACAATGTATAATATTGAATACATGATTTCTAATAACTTTTGACACAAGCCAAATTTTTAATACATCACATAATAAAAATAAAGAATCAGGTATTCATGAATAGCAATTCTTTCCAAAATAATTTTACTTGAAAATACAAACTACATAATAGAACAGCATGTCACCGAAAAACAAAATACAGAACAAACACTTACTGTGTCCTTAATACTGCAGATACAAATAGGCTAAATTTAACACAAGAAACTACAATTATTATCACAAACAAATATCATGTAAAAATTATAGAAAACCCAGAAACCCTTTTTAATCTTCGGTTAACTGCTGCAAACACATGAAAGCATATGGCATGTTTGTACCTGTGATTTGGCGCCCCCTATGAAAAACCCTAGTAATTACTCCAAAAGAAAGTGGGGACACCCTTGAAATTCACGTGAGCGGGCCTGTAGTAATCTAGTTGGCCTTGTTCTAACAAAAGTATTTAAAAATAAAAATTTTCAATGAAATTGGAAATACATAACTTTCAAAACGATGTATTTGTATTTCTTTTATTGCGAAAATATAGTTATACTGAATGATTTGTGATATCTAAAGGCGGGTTTTCCTATCTTCGCAAAAGAGGCGCAGTTACATTGATTAGAATTTCTTGACTGCGCACATTGTGTTAATGACTTTAGACTGTCTCAGAGCAAAACATTGAAGACTGAAATAATAGAAAATCAATAATAGTAGAGTACAAGAGTGTAGATTAAATTCTGTGCCAGCACAATATTAAATAACACAACCAGAAGTGCGCAAAAGCAATGCCTAATAAACAATGAGTAAAAAGTACGCAGCTAGAAAAACCGGCCTTCAACGTAATTTCTAAATTTAATACTTTCTAGCCAGAGAAATAATACACCATTAGTTAATGTCTCACTACGCGTGCTATTGATTTTCAAATCTGATATAGCGTCTAAATTAAATCACTTCTTCAAAAGATTCTGTGAGAATTAGTCACAAGACAGCAGCTGGATATTCCCAAGTTTGGAGGGGATATTGGAGGAGATGCTAAAGGTGGTGGTCTATCCAAAAAGTCAAAAATGCGTGAGGAGGAGAGGAGAAACAATGCGCCCAGAGCGAGCAGGTATTTGGGAGGTTGCCACAATGGATTAGAATATGCTGAACGACTCAGCAGGACGTGTTCCATCGTTTCTGCTGCCCTTCCGTGCATTACGAAGATAGAATTGTAAAACTGGGAATTTTTGGAAACTTTGAACATAGAAACCAAGATAGTATAATAAGACTAGTCCGTCCGCACCAGATCCGTATTTTCCAAATTCGTCGCAAGCGTTTTTGGTACTATCCCTGTTGCTGAGATGACTAACGGGATGACGAAGATCTTTTCCATACCCCATATGACTCGTACTTCATGTCTGAGGTCTTGGTACTTGGTGATTTTCGTTGTGTAGGTTGTCTGTATGTTATTGGTGTTGGGTACTGCCAAGGTTTAAGCTAGCTCAAAAAGTGCAAAAATGGGGAAAAAAGTTGTATCAAAATGCAAAAATTATTAGTTTCTCTCGTTGCTCGAAGAATCTTATCAATGAAATTATTTATATCAACGATGCTTAACAGTTGCTGTTAAGAATTTTGAAGAGGAAACAAAAAGAAACAAGAAAAGATCGCTGAAGTGCAAAACAGATATTCTGGAATCGATGAATCCTGTTTTCAGAGAATAAACTGTGGTTAAAAATGTCTTTCGCGTTTTCGCGATGGGCAATAATTTTTTCTTTTCATTTTCGAGCGAAAAGTGTGACTGCAGCTTAAACCCCGGGTACTGCTATGTCGATTAAGTACGTGGTCTTATTCGATTTATCGACGAGGGTTATGTCAGGACGGTTATGTGGGACTGTCTTGTCTGTTATGATTGCTCTATCCCAGTAAAGCTTGTGTGTTTCGTTCTCATGCACGGTCTCTGGCTCATATTTGTAGTACGGGCATTTTTCTGTCAGAAAGCCAGCATTCGCTGCCAATTTCTGGTGGACTATTTTCGCTACTTGATCGTGTCTATGTTTGTAGTCTGACTGCGCAAGGATCTTGCATCCTGCCATCACGTGTTGGATTGTCTCCGATGCCGCATGACAGTGTCTGCATTTGTCGCTTTCTATATCTTTTCTCTGGATGAATTTCTGATTGTTCCTTGTTGCGATCACTTGGTCTTGGATGGCTAGCATGAATCCTTCTGTCTCTGGCTGGAGAGTGCCTTTGGCCAGCCAAGAATTTGATGCCTTTTTGTCAACGTGTGGTTGTTGCAGGTCATTGTAGTGCCTGCCATGTAATGGTTTTCCCGCCCAAGTTCTCAGTTTCTGTTCGTTGGCTGTTTCGAGGACACGCTCTTCGGTACTACACAGGTTTAGTGGCGTGTAATTTGCATCTGCTTGTATTATGGCTTGGATGAGTGGCGATCGGGGACTCTTCAACTGGAAGTATTGCCTCATGCTCTGGATCTGCTTGTCATGTAAGTCTTTGAGGTCTCCCTCCTCCCGAGGTAGTGTTTGCCGTTCCAGTTGCCATTGTAAGGTGTAGTTGTCAGTCTCTTTCTTGTATGGTTTTCATTTTCTCCTGGAGTTTCTCTAGTTCAGTATTGGTCCATTTGATGATCCTGAAGTAGTAGGTGAGCGCCAGTACCACATGTACATTAATTGCTTAGGTGATGTTCTTCCTGCTCAGCATGCTTCACAATGCTTCTGAGTCATTCATGGAATGCTTGCAAGAGCTGGGCCTTGACTTTGTTGTGCTCCTGCTGCCATGTTTGCATTACCCTTTGGTATTTCCAGGTTTCGCCCTCGTCCAAGGTCTTCAGTAGTCTCCCGTCTTCGAGTTCGATGCCTGGTAAATCTTCTTTGCTATTCTAAATTTTTCACTTATCGAGGCCAAATTCCATTCCTATATCCTTGGAGAATGTCTCTGTTATACTGATGAGTTGTCGGAGTTTAGTGATTGTTGGTGCATATAGTTTGATGTCATCTACATACATGAGATGGGACACCTTATGTCGGTTTCTCTTGTCTTTCTTCAGCATGTATCCGTATTTACTTGCGTTCAGCATCCTTGACAAGGGGTTTAACGCCAAGCAGAACCACTGGGAGCTTAGTGCGTCTCCTTGAAAGATACCGCGCCGGATGGGGATCTCGGCCGTTTCTATTTTACTGTCTGACCTGTTTACTTGTACCCAGCTTCTCCGTTGTTTCATGCTGCTTAGAAG
>QLNU02013614.1:12372259-12477294 GCA_006491805.2 Dysdera silvatica
ACAACTCTCTAATTCACAACTCGCTAACTCACAACTCTCTAATTCGCAACACTCCAATTTGCAACTCTCCAATTCACAATTCTCCGATTCGCAATTCTCCAATTCGCAATTCTATAACTCAAGTAACTCTGTAGGTTTTCAACGTTAACGATGGCCATGATCATTGCATTTACGGAAGACTTTTTTACTTTACCCTTTTTATTGCGGACGGACGGACAGACAGAAAAACCAAAAGCAATAGCGGGTTGAATATCTATTGAAACCCTCTAAAAAGAAAACTCCTGAAAAAAAAAAAAGTAGATACAGTAAAAACTCGACTAATGGCACTGAAGACTAGTCAGACGGTTGTAATAACCATTATTGCCACAGTCAAGGAAAAACTAATTTTATGCACTCTATTAATAATGTTATTCAATATTTTTTATACGTGCTGTTAAATTCTCCCATCTTATGTTCTTCCATTGCTATATTCCCCCACGTTATGTTCTTTCACTGTTATATTCTCCCACGTTGTGTTTTTCCACTGTTACATACTCCCATGACTATCATAAAAATGTGCCCAATGAATTTGTGTGTGTTGACCAGTTGGCAATTATGTTATTCCTCAAAAGGTTCATGATATCTCTCAAAAGCTTAAATACAGATAAAAAGAGCAAAACCTCAGAGAATAGCTGCTATTTTTAGTACCTCCTATTCCTAAATGAGCCCATTTTAGCTCTTCCCACCCCGCTCTCTCATCCCGCCTTCCCGAAACCAATGATATCGCCTAAAAATCGCCAAAACTTTAAGAATCAAAAATTATTGTGGGAAAAATGAAAAAGAATGTGAATACTGGGTTTCTTGGTTTGTTTTTTTTTTTTAATGTCATGGAGTGGGGAATAACCATCCCTGGCAGGAAAATTAATTAAAATTTTTTGCCGGGGATAAATTTTCACGAGCCGGGAAAATCCCCCCATCCCCTCGTTAATTTGACAGTAAAGAGCCCCCAAATAAAATTTTTTAAACTCTACAATGTTTAAAAAAATGTTATGCAATACAAATACAGTATGAACAAGTGGCGTAGGAATGAGGGCTCAAGGGATCGACCCCCCCACTGGATATCAAAATAAATTATTTTCACACATGAGCCGCATCACATCATTTCTCTAAAGCCATTTGAACCCCCCACTACTAGCGTACGCAGTGGGTGTAGAGAGGAGTTATAAACCATCCCCACTGCGATGGAATTTTGTATATTTAACACAGAAGTACATGAGTTGTAGCTCTGTAACCCTCCCTCATTGAGCCTATAACCCCCCCTTTATAAACTTTCTGCGTACGCCTATGCTCCCCCCATAATTTTCGAATTTCTGCGCTACTGGTATAAACGTAAGTCTAATGTGTTTGCGCTAACCTAAATTATTTGAGAGTAGAATAACATAAACTTACATATTCTAAGAACAATTGCGAGGAAATTACAGTAGGAAAAATACTTGTGCACAAAATTTCTATTATTTTAAAAACGGTCATGGCGTGTCTTGTTTTTTAGGCAAGCAGCTTGATAGGCGGCCTTCGTCGCCAATCTTTGGTGGATGACGCCAAATTAGAAACCGTGCGGAACAAGGAATTGCAAGCCAAAAACGAAGTTAACGCAAGAGGAATCCCAAATGTAAATATGCTTTTCTTGTGGTACAAATATAGTTTCAGGTAATTTGGCGATAATTGTTCATTATAATTATAGCCATTGGCGCAATTTAGGGGGCAAGAAGCATGTGCTCCTCCAGTTTTTTCAGAGCATAGGCAAAATTACATTTTTGCTCTCACCCAGTTTTGAGAGATTTTTTATGCTCCAGTTTTTGCCCACCAATTTGAATCTCCAAGTTACGCCTATGATTATACTATATTACTTAAAAGCATTATAATAAAACATCATTTTTATACTATCTTCTCTCACATTTTCACAATTTTCTGATATAAATTCTCATGAAAACCTAATTTTTAACTCTTTTCTTCACCAATCACTGATGTTTTAGAAATCATTTGGTCTGCATCCGGAGGACGATGAACTTTGCAGTAGAAAAATTACAACCATGATTCCCTTAAAAGATGGTATATCAACGCTTCAAGATGTGCTTCAATATTTACAAGTAATTTCATGATGTTACAATGAAACAAATAACATTTTTGCTTATTATATTTTTTAATTTACAGTAGAACTGCTTAAAGTAGCCATCTTTGAGACTTAACTGCAATGATCACTATAGACAAATAGTCACTACACCACTGGCGGATCCAGCGAGGGATGGAGGGGGCGATCGCACCCTCCGTCAGGATTAATTAGGGAAAAAATAAAGATAATGAAGAATATCTTATGTTATTTGTTACGACTGTAATAAATAAAAGTCTTATACTGGTGTCCAAAGTCTCTAAGCCTTGGAAAAATGCGATCAAGACGTTTTTCCACGAATCTTCAAGCTACTCGTCTTTCAAACTACGTTTTCAGTAAGTGTTGCTTCAGCAGAATGTAGTTTTTTATCGTTGAAGCGCCGTCAAACTTGGCTTCGAACGCGGATGACAGAAGAGACTTTTAATACACACCCACAGAGACATTCATATTGATGTAAATAAAGTAATTGACAAATTTTCAAAGAAACCAAGATGGCTCGACTTTGCACTATAAACTTCAAGTTTTTTAAAAAGTTGCTTGTTATAAAAAAAGTAAAATAATTACGATGTTTTTGTAGTTTAAATTTAAACTTGTTCTATTAATTACATTGTAAATTATCGTTTTTGGTTATTGTATATGTCTCCTTTACTAGGTTATCCTTCTGTCATACTTGACTATAATCTGTCCTAAACCATATAGTTTAATTAAAGAAAAGCCCAGCTTTAATTCATTGTCGTAAATTAAATATTTTGGTGAGTATAAAGCAGGGTTGTCCAACCTTTTTGGGTAGCGGGCCACTTAAAGAATTTTCACGGATCTCGCGGGCCAGCGGTTTCTTAAAAAAAAGGCAAAAAAAATTACACTTAACAGCCTCCCTTTAGAGTTTCTTCCAGTTATTTGTTTGTGTACTTTCGATATATAAAGGCTCACCTGTGCTGTCCCCACAATTTTTCCATATTTCTGAGAAAAAATCTAGAAATTTAGTTTGGGAAACTTTTTTTATTTCAAACAGTTGTAGGCGGGCAGAATTGTGGCCCTCGGGCGGTATGTTAGACAACCTTGGTATAAAGAAAGGCTAGTAATATAACAACATTTACCTAAACTATTTAATAGTCCAAAACTAAAAATTTGACCAGTGAAGGCCCGCAAAACCTCCCCCCCCGTAATAACATCCTGGATCCGCCCTTGCACTATATACGACATACTTTGGTATAAACAGGACAAGGTCTCTACCAGGTCTCTCTTATAAAAAGTGTTCACTATATACGAGTGGTCTATTTACCAAAGTAGTCACTTTGACAGATTCCACCATATATTAAATGATAAGCCCATTTCATTTGTATTCCAGACTGATAAATGAAATGAGAATATCTAACACAAAAAAAAAATGTTTTTACAAGCAAATTTCTTTACAAACTATATTATTATCCCTAATATAGTATTTAGGTTGATAACAAATGTAAATTTAATGTAAGTAATTATAATATAATTTAATTTAAGTAAATGTAATGTATATAATTTAATATAGTAATATAATTTAATTTAAGTAAATGTAATGTATATAATTTAATATAATAATATAATTTAATGCATGTAAATGTAATGTATATAATTTAATATAGTAATATAATTTAATTTAAGTAAATGTAATGTATATAATTTAATATAATAATATAATTTAATGCATGTAAATGTAATGTATATAATTTAATATAGTAATATAATTTAATTTAAGTAAATGTAATGTATATAATTTAATATAATAATATAATTTAATGCATGTAAATGTAATGTATATAATTTAATATAGTAATATAATTTAATTTAAGTAAATGTAATGTATATAATTTAATATAATAATATAATTTAATGTAAGTAAATGTAACATTGCAACGATGAAAACCGTTAGTGAAGGTGGGGTGGAGGTAAATGGAGGGAGGGATTTAATTTAATATATTCAATTACTTACCAAATTGATCTTAAATTCCCAATCAAAACATATAATAATTAAAAATAATAATATGTTCATTTAATTAGTTTTTTTTTTTGTCACGAAACTTCACATCCATTTGTATTATCATTATCTATTGCAGTGATCCCCACCTGAATGCCAGGAATCGCAATCGGGTCGCGAACTGGGGAGTTGCCACAACTGTTTTTTAATTTCAATTATTTTTATAAAGAAATTCATACCAGATTTTCCCAATGCTTTTATATTTTAGCATATCTACACATAATATAAAATAAAACACATTATCGTAGTTTAAACAATTAAAACCGTTTATAGCTATTTCGGAAGTGCATTTAGGCATCCTTCTTCAGAACCCTAGTTACACTAACGTGGTCTACATGCTAGAAAGCCTATCGATGCCAAATTGCTAGTCGTAAATTAGTTCAGGTAAACCAGTTCTGGGTCTGTAGCCATATCTCTTGCTGTGGGACGAATAAAGTTTCTTCAGATAGAAGACGTGGAATTGAACGGAAGCTGATCGTTAACAGTAATAGAGGAATGTGAAAGAATATGGAAGACTTCAAAGGAACTGAGGTTGGATGGTGAAAAAACTTTCTCTATTAGATGAACCTTGTCCCACAAACTTGTTACTCAAACGTGTTGCCTGTTACCTAATTGATTTTTCAATGTATTCTTCAGCACTTTCAGTAATTTTCAATTACTTTTATCTACCTTTGTCATATCGCATTTGATTTCATCGTGGTTACAGGATCTAAACAGATTTTCTAAACTCCGAATTCGAAGATGTAAACTTTAACATCTTAAATTTCTCAAAAATTGTTGCAACCTCAAGATCATTCTTCATTTTCTCTCTCTGAAATGCAATTTAAACTCTACTTCTCGTTTGAATAAGTCTCTATTCTTTTGCAAACGAAACATCTTGTGTATCGTCATCAAGCAAGTCCAGGCAAATTTGGCTCGCATCGAAGAAGAACTGTACCCGCTCCATCTCAAACTGTCTGCAAAAATTTTGCTGAAAAATTCTGCAAAATTTTAAAGCTTGAGATCAGAAAAGCAACGAAAAACGTTTAGTTACTTCCGCGATCATCATTCCAGGCATTCGATTAAATTTTCAAAGCTTATTAATACTCCACAGATCACCCAACCACCAGTAGTTCAGATGACTGTTCTTAACCTTTCCAATGCAAACACTTTAGGAACAACAACTCAAGCTGCTGTTTTTAAACTCTAATTTTTGCATTTCAAAACCTGTTCATCCTAAAAGGTTTATAAATCATACCCGTGGAGCGTGCTTTACAGTTTAGCAAACTCAACTCCGGCCAAAAAGAAGTATTGAGGCATCTGGTGGCGGAAACGTTGTCCATATAACCACAAACCGAAACCTAACATTCCGTTCTCAGATCAACGTGTGATGAAGAGTTTGTATTCGAACGATAATCTGATTATCACTAAAGCAGACAAAGGCGGGCAGATAGTAGTTATGGACAAAGAGAAATACATTGAAGGAGTCGACAACCTCATCAGTGAAGGTCCTTATAAAGTGCTCAAGAAAAACACATCTTCCGATCAACTCTCTAATGTTAGTAAAATAGTCCGGTCATCAAACATCTTGGATCCCAAAACGAAGAAATCCGTAGTTCCTTCTATTGCTAATGTCGCAAGACTGTATTGCCTCCCGAAGGTTCATAAACCCGGCATTCCATTGCGGCCCATAGTCTCCAACATCGGTACTGCAACCCATCCCCTAGCCAAATTTCTCGTCCGCAGATTTTCTCCGATTCTGTCTAACAACCATGATACTGTCCTTAATTCTTCTGACTTCATTTCTAAATTAAATTCCCTTTCTTCTTTCGCTTCTTTAAAAATAGTCTCGTTCAACGTCAAAAGCCTTTTCACAAATGTTCCCGTTCAGGGAGCTCTTGAAGCTCTTATCTTTCGTATGAAAGAATTTCATTTTGCTGATGCTGAAATCCGTGAATTAGTCAAATTTACGGAGATCTGTATCACACAGACTTGCTTTTCTTTCCGTGATCAATTATTCATGCAATCCAATGGCCCTGCCATGGGAAATCCTCTTTCACCCATTTTATATTATAGCCTATTTATATGCAGTACACGGAAGAGGATATTCTCAATCGCATACCATTTAAACTGTGGATTAGATATGTGGACAACAAGAAGAAGAAAACAACTTTGAAGAAGAAACAACGGTTCATTGCCTTTCCTGGACGTTTTGGTACATAGATCGCCGTCCGGGTTCCAAACCAGCGTATATCGGAAACATTTTGCTGTTAGCCTCCCGCCGCATGCTGCTTCCGCCTAAAATAAGCACGTTCCACAGTTTGGTTTCACGTGCTCTAAGGTTTTCATCATCTGAAGAATTACTCAAGATTGAACTTAACCATATTCTTGACATTGCTCGAGATAGCGGTTAAATTTCATCATTATTGACGACGCTTTGAAGAAACTCACTAGACCCAAGCTGTCCAGCACACACTCTGTAGATTCCTGTCCTTCTAATTCCATTAACATTCTTTTGTTATACAAATTTCTTCAAAAATTGCTTCCATCCTCCGTAAATTTAATTTCAAGGTCACTTTTACTCCAATCAATAAACTCGGTTATTCCAAACTCAAGGATATTATTCCTGATTGCAACTATTTTGGAATTTACTCCATTCCATGCCAGTGTAATCGTGTTTATATTGGTCAAACACGTCGGGCCCTTCGATTTCGGCTTAAAGAGCATGAAGCCTACGTGCGTAAACAACAACTGGAAAAATCTGCTTTGGCCAAACACGCCTGGGAAGCTGGCCACAAATTTTCTTTCGACAAGGCCCATCTAATAGAGAAAGTTTCTTCACCAGCCGACCTCAATTTCTTTGAAGCCTTCCATATTCTTTCGCATTCCTCTTCTACTGTTAACGATCAGCTTCCGTTCAATTCCATGTCCTCTATTTGGAGAAACTTCATTCGTCCCATAGCAAAAGACGCGGCTACGGACCCACAACTGGTTTACCCGAACTAATTTTGGACTAGCAATTTGGCATCGATAGTTTTTCTAGCACGTGTGTCACATTAGTGTAACTAGGGTTCTGAAGAAGGAAGCCTAAACGCGCTTCCGAAATAGCTATAAACCATCGTATTTATTTAAACTGTGTTAATGTGTTTAATTTTATTTAATATTTTGCGCAGTGAGCCGTACGTCTTTATTATGGCTACACATATTGCAATATTCTACTAATGGTTGTTAACTTTATATATATAATTAATATAATATATATAGTTATAATATATACATAATTAATGTGATAAATATATAATTAATATAATATATATAGTTATATATACATAATTAATGTGATAAATATATAATTAATATAATATATATAGTTATAATATATACATGATTAATGTGATAAATATATAATTAATATAATTTTGTATTTAATGTGTTTTCTTTACTCTGTTAAAAATGCTTTTATGCAAATGTGGCGGCGGCGGATCTTTTGGTTACTATAAAAGGGGGTCGCGGATTACTTGGTTACTATAAAAATGGGTCGCGGCTTGAAAAAGGTTGGGAACTACTAGTCTGTGGAATATTGCAACTGCGCTCTTCGTTGTTTTAAGCTTTGATGTTGAACTAACTCCACTAAAGCAATAACTCTACCGTAAAATCCTAATTCTTCGTATACCAGGATGATAAAATAAAAATCGATTTTTATGTTCTTATTGATATGCATGTGGTATTTTATAAGGTTAATGTTATATTATTAACTTAGGGAGAAAACGTTGAAGTTCGACATCTGGAAACAAGAAGTTCTAAACGAGAAAACATCGAATTAGAAGTTTTGATGAAGCTTCAGCTAGAAAGTATTTCCATCAACAACTTCATTATAAGCTTAGAAAACACAATTAGCAGTGAAGTTCAACTACTTCCTGAAGAAAACACCAAACGTAAAAATTCGTTTAAAATTATTGTTATTCTATTCATTTTAAAGCACACTTTGTCTTTCACTTTTTGTATAATGTAAGTGTAACACCGCAAATAATTTTCACACAATAAAATCTTAAACTTATTTACTACAATCTTTTTTTCCAATGGCAAGGAATTTGACGTACAAATGAAGAGAATACAATGTGTAATGTCATTATCCCATACGGAAGCTTTCTTCCCAGTAGCGCACCGTCTCAGTCATCCTGCGAAGAGGTTTGCATCGATGAATGTGTTGTCTGTTCATAGTCTCATCTCCTGAACAAAGAGGACAGTTTAGAATAGACAGGACACCAATACGGAAAAGATGCTCCTCCAAGCAGTCAGGTCCTGTAATCAAACGGAATTCAGCCACTGCTTCACGGCGCGGCGTGACCAATCTGGAACATCTCTGACTTTACTAAATGTTTCCAATTCTTTGTGTCGATTCTATTCGAAAGAACTTTATGGAACTCCAAATGCATGGACCTCTGGATAGAAAGTTTTGCAGTGTGGAAAGATGCTTCATTGTTTATCAACAACATTCATTTTCATTCTTTTCAAATATTGTGTTATTGGGGGGGCTTTTTTACTCTTTTGCACTTTAAGTCATTGGCGTACGCAGGGGGTTGTAACCCCCATTGCAATGAAATTTTGTATATTTAACATAGGAATATGTGAGTTGTAGCTCTGTACCCTATACCCCCCAGTCAGCCTATAACCCCTATTACGACCTTTCTGCGTACGCCTATGTTTTAAGTGTTCGTTAATTTCTTTCACTTTCTTTTAAAATGTTTCCTGAATGAAAATAAGAACGATCGTTCCCTGTTGCCGAATAGGAATAAAAAAAATTTACAGCAATTTTTTTACTTATTAATTTTGTTCGTCGTTGAATATGATGTACCGCCGAAAGTGGCTCTGTTTTCCCAACCAGTGATTTATAATACTGCTTCAGAAGAATATTAATGGTTACGAAAATATTTTAATTTTTTCAAAATTTTATTTTAAATTGTTGACACAGCGTAACCTCGACTGACCTTGCGAAATGGAACTCAAAGAAACGAATAATTCAAGCACGGAAGAGGCCGAAAGATCCACCCGTCTTTTTGGACGATGAATCTAATATTTAACATTTCAAAAGCAACGTGGTAATGATGTATAAATTCGTTCACTGCTGATTTCGTTCTTCTATTATGAATGTGCAGAATCGTTGACTTATTCAGTCAAAGAATGATTTTAAATTCCTCCATACGGGAATTGGCATCAAATGGGCAAATTGGTTTTAATCGCTATTGTGCAGACGAGATGGAAATGACTCAAAGAATGGATTCCTTAACGTGAATGGGATTTATAACTTGCGGACATTTCCATTCAGTCAGTGAGTGAATGACTCAAAATCACTAATTCATAAAGTAAACGAGTAGGGGATCAAAATGGGAATAAGAATATGAAACTGATATGGAAACGAGAATACGTAATGAATGTGGAAACAAGCATATGGAATGAATGTGGAAACGAAAATATGAAAAGAGAATAAAAAAAAATGGAAATTAATTCAAAGAACATATTCTTTTAAATAATGGAAAGAATTAAATACGTTTGAAGAAAGGACAAGAATAATTCTACCCATATACTGTTTTAAATTCTAATTTTGTTAGTCTTGATATGTGTCATTGACGGATTATAAATTTTAAAAAATAAACGAAAGTATTTACAATTCCTGTTAATTCGAAGAACTTTTTATTTACGGTGTGCTTCATTCACTGTTTCACGCAATGCAATTCGTATATGTAAATATGTAGATGGTGGGTTCGACTCCCACGATGCCCAAAAAAACATTATTTTTTCTTTGCGAGTATTTAAACATCTGATACAACCGGAACATCGGCCATGATCGGAGAATTACTTTAATTAAATTCGTATATATTTGCTGCACAGATTTTTTTTTTTAATTTTAACTTCAGTGCTACTAAATCCAACCTTGTTTGTGGCACTTTTAAAGAAAATTATGTTTTATTTACCTTGCTGAATGAAACAAGTACGAATGAACCATTAGAAAGTTGTAATAGTTTTTTCGCCATTTGAGAAACGCTTTTAAATTTTCAAATAGTCTCCCTTAAATATGCAACGCTTTCCGAATAAAATTGCTTATCGATTAAAATGATAAAATCGATGATATTCGGGGAAAACGCCGCCACAACAATGGACAACTTTCCCAAACTCTTGCACAATCAACAATAATAATATTTAATACTGCAGTCTATGGTACTCTAAACGTTAGAAGTAATTAGCGAGGTCATCAAATACACAATTAGCAATAAAATAATTAATCGAATTATCTCCCAAATCTTGTCTTCCTCTTGTCTGTTTATCACTTTTTTTTGCCTGTTTAAAAACTTTAAGACCTAATAAACTTCAGTCAGAAATGACTCACAAATTAATTTCAGATACCACCTATACCCCCGAGAAGAAGGAACAAAAAACAAAGCTTGAGAACGTGTTTTCGAAAGGGTGATTAAAAAGTTCATTAAAAAGGTTAATTAAAAATTCCTTCAAACCGATTAACTGTGATGAAATTAGGAATGCGAAACTCGTCTGTCCACTTTCATAGAGCACATATAAAAAGTGGTTAAACACGGCTTTGCCATATATAGGTTGAGCGGCAATTTTTTATCCTGTTATTAATTTTTTACAGGTGCTTGGTATCCGAGTCACGTGAGCGACCTGGATTACTGCAACCATGTGAGCGGTAAATATGAACCTGAATTGAAGAACGACCATCCCGTACGTATTAGAAATTCGTAATTAGGTACAGAAAAAAACAAAAACTTACTCCACATAGGAAGATAGTAAATATTACCTTCTTTCGTAATGACGCCTTGTTAACACGTCAGTGCCGTAGCTCCTCTGAAAGTCGTATGAATCACACAACAACGATACCAAGTAGGACCTGTCTAAATTGGCCACCATTGGGGCTGGACTTCAATGATCACCATAGACAGGTGGCCACTATAGGAGAGAGACTTTGATATAAGCAAGACTAAGTCCCTACTAGTTCCCTCTTATTAAAAATGGTCACTTTATTCAGGTGGCAACTTTACCAGGTCCCACTGTACCTAAAAATAAACGTCTGTCCCTATTTCTCCTGTAAAATATGTATATTATGTCAGGGCCGGATTATCGCTTAGGCAAACAAGACAAATGTCTAGAGTCCGCTTTTTTCTGAGGAGTCCGGAGCGGTAAAGACTCCACATTATTTCAAAATCGTTGCCAATGATTGGATCAGCAATTTTATTGCGGTGCGAATTTTAGAGGGGTTTTTTTTATTATTATTTTTGTACGTACGCTGCATGTGTAAATATGTTATCTGTACCGATTGTTTTTTGAAAAAAGTTTAAAATTTAAATTCCTGAACAGATTTAATAAGCAATCGGATATAGCGAGCATTCTCGTTGGTCCCAAAACCCTCATTATATACGGATCCTACTGTAATTGCATAGGCTTAATTTATACCAAAAGAGGCCTGGAAAAAAAAATTTCAGGGGCCCACGAAAGCTTAATCCAACACTGTATTATGTGGTCAAATGTCCCCAGATACCAAATACGTATAAGAACAAAAAATTGACCTTTAGTTCAGATTGGCCTTTATTTAATCGGTTATGCGTCTGTCTACTTTTAACCTTGATTTGCTCGTTAACCATTCTGAATATGCCCTTTACTAGATTTTGGTGAGTGGTTATGTGTGCATATGCTTTCATTCCACTAGTATTGTCCAAGGGCGCCGAAAAACGACGCGGGCCCGCAGGTTCACTTTGAACGGCCCCCATGACCTCTTCCCTAGGACGGGGTCCCCCTCAGCGTAGGTCCTTGCCAGTACGAACCCCTAGACTTCATCGGGGGGCTCCGGGCTGCAGCTCCTGCTGCCCCACTCTCGTCGGCTCTGGTACTGTCTACTGTCATGGCCATTTCTTGTTTAGAAGCGGGAAAGTTTTCCAAATTACTTATGGGGTGCCCAATACATTCCAAAGGTTAATCATTAGTTTAAGATCGGGACTTCGGGAAAGCCAGTCCTAAACAAGAAATCGGTTTCCTTAAAACCAGTTGGAAACAGCGGCTGCCGTGTGAGCAGGTGCGTAGTTATTTTGACAGGAGTAGTGCCTAATATCGCAATATAGCCGAAGCGTTGAAATCGCAAAATTTTCCCAAAAATGTACAAGAAAAATTATTTATTAAGTTATTGGCACTTCTTGCAAAGGACAAAATCCCTGTTACAAGGAATATCTCTACACATAAACACAATTGAGTATCCAGCGACTTTGATCATATTTCTAGATATCATGCATTTATTATTTTTACTTCTAATGAAAATGTAATCATGTTAATCGATAGATTTATTATATTATTTAGTTTTACTGTATTTAGCAATAATAATAGTGTAATTGGTTTTTTTAATTCTCAAAGAAAATTATTCCACTAACGTTTTCACTTTCGTGTCTAGGCCTAATTTCTTCACGTAGTAGTGGTTCGGATTTTTCTGTAGGAAACCAAAGCCTTTGTGACTTTGGTTTTCCACAGAGTATTATAATGGCAGTAATGTAGGACTTGGTACCTCGTCAGAAACTCTACAATGTAGAGTTTCTGACGCTATCATTCATCAGCTCCCCAAGGGGATGATCTTGCACCCCCTTGGTTTATGAAAAAAGGGGGAAGGACTGAATCCACAAGAAACTATAGTCCAACAACATTATTCAATTGGAATTTTTCCTGGATACATCCCCCTGCATATAATCCTGGGGGCGTCCATGCTGTCATGCAGACAAGTAGAGTCTACATATCTAGCATTTATTCAAAAACCTTGAAGATATATAGTGTATAAAAGAACCTATATACAATACACATGTTCAAAGATTAAATTTAAGCACCAATAAGAGAACTCCAACTTTGCATGCATATTATTTTTTGCGTGCATTATTTTCCTGAGTTCGTTTTAATTTGTGAAATTTAAACGTTATGAGTAGTGATATCAGTTTTTAAATCATTATTCGTAACGCAAAAAGACAAAGTATAATATTATATATAACATATAACTGAAATACAGTAGAACCTGCCTAAAGTGACCACCTTTGGGACTGGACTGCAATGGTCATCATAGACAGGTGGTCACTACGGACGAGATACTTTGGTATAGTCATGACTAAGTCCCAACCAGTTCTCTCTTATAAAAAACTGGTCACTTTATTGAGGTGGCCACTTTACCAGGTTACACTGTGTATAATGTCCTAAAAATATATAATATATATTTGTTGTTATTCATATTTTGGCATTACATTTCCCAAGGGTTTCAATGATCAATCATACAGAATTAGAAGAAAGCAGATCGCCGAAATAGCTTTCAACTTTAAACAGTAAGTCAAATGATGCTTTCATTTATTATAGTTAATCTGTACTTTATGGTACAAGTTTGCAGCCAACCAAATTGGCGATGTAATTCTTCACCAATCGAGCCAATTTTTTTTTTATAACGTCACTTCGCTCATATTCTTCGTCATGTTTTTACTGCTTTCACAGCATCGGGGCCCTTCTCTTTACTAAACCATGTGGTATCGTCAAGATAACTTTGATTTGAATCCCACTGGCGAGAAATGCTTGCCATTTGCTGTAAACTGTATTCCGATGGTGTCCGATGATTGATTTAAGTTCCCAGTTTACACCGCGACGCGACGGTTTGATTCAAACCTGGGCTGCAACAGCATACTCCACTGTGGTGCAGTTTGAGTATTGCGTTTTCTGGGATTACAGAGTTGTATTTTGCAACCCCTTTTCCCATTTTTCTTTGCAATAAATAAATAAATATGTAATAAAAGGAAAGTAACTTCATTTTTTGATTAGTAGGATGCTAATTTATGGTTCAGAATTTTGCGACCAAAATCTCTTAATTTGCAAGCGCACTGTTTCCCTTAAAAATATCTCTTGATAAGATATTTAATGAGATTTAAAATAAATTTAATTTTAGTTGTATATACAATAAATTACAAATAAATTTGACACCCACGTATTAGTAGCTCAAACTAGAGCTATTTTTGTTTAGGAGAAAAAGAGACGCCGTCCTCATCCTGGATTCGAACCAGGGTCCTCGTTCGTCTAGTAGGTCAAGACACCGCGGGCTCAACGCGAGGACCCTGGTTCGAATCCGGGATGAGGACGGCGTCTCTTTTTCTCCAAAGCAAAAATAGCTCTAGTTTGAGCTACTAATATGTGGGTGTCAAATTTATTGGTAATAAAAAAAGTCCCCTATGAAAAACTCACAAAAATCTCGCCCCGGTGGCTTTGTGTGTTGACCATTATTTGGCAATTGTGTTATCCCTATGAAGGGTAATAATATCTTACATGTACAATAAAATTCTAATGATGGCTTTGAAATTCCAGCGGAGATCGCATTCCGAAAGTGGAGTACACGAGAGAAGAAATTATGACCTGGTAAGTGGCGTTTTTGTATTTATGCATTGCTCTTATTGATTGTGCAAATGAAAGTTTGAGTTCAGGAAATACAGCGTCACAGCAGTGCACAACTTTTTCAAACTCTTGCACAATAAACAGCAACAACTGTATTTCCAGAAATGAGTTATAAAGTTACAGAGAGCTAGCTGGGGAATAAATGAAAAACATTTCAGAGAAGTATAGAGTAATCTATTTCACGTTTTTAGCGGGTTTCAATAGATATTGAACCCGCTATTGCTTTTGGTTTTTCTGTCTGCCTGTCTATACGCAACAAAAAGGGTACGGTAAAGGTCGCCCGTAAGCTCAATAATAATAGCTATTGTGAACGTTGAAAACTGACTGAATTACTTGAGAATTAGAGAGTTGCGATTTACAGAGTTGCGATTTAGAGTGTTGCAATTTAGAGAATGGTGATTCAGAGTATGGCGAAATAGAGAGTGACGATTCAGAGTGTGGCGAATTAGAGTGACGAATTAGAGGGTGTCGGATTAGAGAGTTGTGGATTAGAGAGTTGCGAATTAATGTTAATTGAAACCAGCTAAATTTAAATATCGACCTTAGGCAATTTTCTTTCACTTGCTTGTTTATAATTTGTTCAAATAAAATTTCGTTGGTCCGTGTGTTTTATGGAATAAAAGTCATGGACCAAAGGAAAGATAATGTTATACTGCATCGGAGCTTATGATTTTCTGGGAAATCCGAATTTCCTACGCCTAGGAAATTAGACTGCGGTTCTGTAAAAAAAGACGGCCAAGTGCTGAACTCTAATCGGAATTATTTATGTGGCAACCGTTTACAACTAGGCTAATGAAGGACTCTCCGAAATGAGAGAACTCTTTTCATGAAAGCAGGGTATAATTATAGGCGAGGAATGAAACTTGTAATGTTTTTCAGGAGTGAAGTATTCGAAAAGCTGCGTAGTTTATACAGAAAGTACGCTTGCACGTCTTTCCTGAAAGCTTTTGACGTCCTCCAAAATGAGTGCGGGTATAGCGCCAATAATATCCCACAACTTCAGGACGTCTCCACGTTTCTTGAAAGTAAGCATAATGTAAAATATTGTTGCCAAAAATAATGTCTATATAAATGTATATATATTAAACTCTGTCGATAACGTCATTTTATTTAACGACTATTTTCTACTGAGGTATTTGGCAGTTCCATTAATGCTTCATAAAATAATATACATAAATAATACACGAAGTAACGTCTTTTTCTATTTAATGAAGTTGTTTCCATCCCTTGGAAGTGGTTAAATGGCGGGTTTCCTGTACGCCATCACTACAATCACCTTCATCATTATCATAGGCATGGATTTAGATGGCCCCGTGGGGCCCGAGCTCCACACCAATAATTTAAATAAATTACAATCTTACCTACACTGTGATGTATAAATGTATATAATGTATAATTGTCCCCGATAATGTTGAAAAGGCTACGATGTTAATCATTATAGTCATAAATATCTATTGGTAATTCCGAAGCTTTCCATTAGCTTTTTTTTTTTAATTCCTTTTCCCATATTTTGCTTCACAAGTGTGCCAAATCGATCAGAGAACGAATCAGTGAACGATTTTTCGCATCTCTTATCTACGAAAGACTAGTTTAGTGATTCGGTCTTTGAACGACTTAGCACACTGCTAGTTTGTTCGACCATTTATCTTCGAAATGCCGATTTCAGTATTGTCTTTTTGCATGTTCAGAACGAACTGGGTTTTCTTTGCGACCTGCTGCCGGTTTGATCTCGGCGAGAGACTTCTTGGCCAGCCTGGCTTTCCGAGTTTTTCAAACAACTCAATACGTTCGTCATAGTTCGTCGCCTCACCATTCTCCTGAACCGTAAGTATAGCTTAGTAACCGTGCCTTAACCGTAACCTGAACCGTAAGTATAGTATTAGCCATTTTTTGTTAATAAAAGCTATAAGGACCTCGAATAATTTGTTAAATGAAATAACCAGATAAAGATGCATTAAACATTGTAAATACAATGAGTAAATATAAAGAGGAATATGCAAATAACTACTTCTTGGGTTGTTAACAATCATCTAAAATAATAATTGCCATTACCAAGAGAAATACCATGAAACGTCAGTTACTTGAAAGGAAGTCAGTTACAAAGTCTGACATTATTGTGATAACAATATAGTTTTAAAAAATGACAACTAAGCATGGTCATATTCAAAGGGAGAACCTTAGGGGCCGGTCGCCCCCGCACCCGGAAACTAAGTTTTTAATGGGACTTGGCTACGGCCTTGCATGCTGTGATTGTATCGATACATGCTATAAAAATTTTTGAACCCCCCTTGAAATTAAATCCTGGCTACGGTCTGGCAACTAAGACTCGGTAACTGACAAAGCAGATAGAACTAACTGATGCAATAGTTGATTTAAGTAACTGATACAGTAGTTGATGGAACTAAAACGGGCTAAGGAGTTTATAGAAGTAACTGATAAAGTAATTTATAGAAGTAACTGGTAAAGTAGTTTATAAAAATAATTTGTAAAGTAGTTTATAGAAATAACAAAAAAAGCAGCTGATGAAAGTAACTGACAAAGCAGCTGATGGAAGTAACTGACAAAGTAGTTGACAGAAGGAACTGAAAAGCAACTGCTAAGAGTAACTTACAAAGCAATTGATAGAAGTAACTGATGAAATTTGTATAAAAATATATTTTATCTTTCATGAAACATAATGTATATACATAATCTGTCGTTAGAACCAATTTTGAATAATTTTTTTATGTCAAAGAAAAATTATTTCATTGTCATGTGCAAGTTCGTACAGAATGAAAAAAAAATAAAAAAATACAATAATATATTAAGAAAAAAATACAAAAAATATTTTCCTGTGCTAGGCTGAGCCTTGCCTGTCCTCTTTGATGTGGCTAAGGCCCTGATTATAAAACACCTTTTCCTTAGATCTATTGGCATTCCTTGAATTTAGTTCAATCGTCTTCCTGTTTTTTCTTTTTTAAATCCATTTTTGTCCCAAAAGCTTCCTTCGCCATCTCTTTCCCTCAGGAGGGATATAACGATTCAGTGCGCTGTGGCCCACTATGACATGATAAGCTAGGCTAGGCTAGTTCAAGCGCCTCGTAGCTGAAAAATTAACTCTTGATGTATATATGTCCTGAAGCTTTCTTTCTGTGTGCGCTTAGCTACTGTGAAAGAAATGAAAGGGGGATCTGCAGTGAACTCTTCGTTTTACGGGCTTCGCGAGAGTTTTAATACCTGGCAACAATATGAATTTTTTTTTCATGTCTTACAACTAATGTGAATTATTCGACTTATGGTATTTGGCAACAGCATATGTAAGAGCATCCCGAATTCAGACAAAGATCAGTCTTCGATTTACCATCAGACTGTACGCATGTATTATCAGGGACTCCGACAAAAACGGATACTAAATTCTTTAACATTTGATTCTAAATATTTTACCTTTCGGCGTTTTAATTAACTATTTCAAACATTTAACGTTCCAACACATATTATTAAACCGGATGTACTGTGCTTGGATTTATTTATCAAAATTCATATCTCGATTTCCCGGCTTCTTGCTTCAAGTAAACTGCATTACCAATTTCCATGAGTCACATGACTACAGGATCCATAATTATAATCCATTAAATGTATTAAACGTGAACTTTTTTATAAATCATGATGTCTTACACAAGACGAAACAAATCGCTTTTTTATTCTTTGAATGTATTGTGTACAGTTGTTTTAAAGGCATATTTTCTCTTAAGAATGTTCAGAATCTAAGCATTTAACAATGTAAAATAATTGAGATATTTAATTTAAAAATATATTACGGACTGACTGATCCAATATGGAATTTCTTTGCTTCATTCAACTGAAATATATTTATTGGATTTAATATAAATTGCGTCCTCCACAAAGGGTCATTCCCAGAAAATTAAACAGTCAACTTTGCCAAATTTTTGATTGGAACTACCATGTCATATGGTAAAGAAGGTATAAATAGATTTTAAAAAAAAATGATTTAATGTTTAGATTAACAGTTCAGTACTGATATTTCGTAGAATAGAACAAAAATATTGTTGTCATAACGTAATAAAATATTTACAATTTATGTTGTTCTCAAAATTTACCAAGACCTCTTTGCTATAAGCAGCTGAACTCCTTTGAGTTGAGGAAACCGCACACACACATGAAAACTCTCTGAATTTTCAACAATGCCAAATAAATTTAAACTCGAATTAAATGTTGGCTTTCAAATTCAAGTTTATTTTTCAAATAAAATGGTAATTTTCCAATTAGAAGATAGCTTTCAAATTGGATCTTAGCTTTCAGCTTATATGTTTGTTTTCAGTTCATATAATGTGTTAGTTTTCAATTCAGCTGTTGGTTTTCATATTAAAAGAGGGTGTTAGTTTCCTGAGGAGACATTAGTTTTCAGCGAAAATATTAGTTTCCGGAAAAAACAGTAGTTTTCAGAGAAGGCACTACTTTTAGAGTTACATGCCTCTTTTCAAGTCAGTTTTTAATTTTTAACTTAGACTTTTTTGTAAAGATAATTTTTAGGAGCAAAACGATATACTAATTAAAATTACGGACTGTCAAATTAGAAAACTATCTCTAGCACTGCTGTTTATGCCTTCTTTATGGGAAAATCTAGCGATCTCCTATAATCACTCTTATGAACAAACGCTATTGATTTCTTTTAGTCACTCTTATGTGAAAATTAATAATCTTTTCTATAATCACCCTTATGGGGAAAATCTAATGATCTCTTCTAATCACTCATTATGGGAATAACAATCCATTCCCGAAAAGCGTGATAATTGGCATTTAATTCAGTGGAAGAACGAATTATTCGAAATGACCTATGTATCCAAAAGTGAGTGCGAATGTTAACTAGAATGATTCCAAAAAATGATTGTATTTCAAAGAAAAGGATTGATAGACTACCTTTGAAAAAGCAGCATTCAGTCCGTATTTAGCTTGAAACAGAATTCTTGCTAGCAGGTTTAGTTTTGTCACTGAAATGAATAATTGATTATTAATATCAGAATTAAAATTTATTAATAAAAACAATTTTAGGGATTGTATTCACGAACTGTTAGGCCACATTCCAATGCTTGCAAACAAGGAATATGCTCAGCTTTCGCAAGAAATCGGTCTGGCATCCATAGCTGCCTCGGACGAAGATATCGAAAAGCTAGCAACGGTAAAATATAGCATTATTCCATTAAATTAATTGTCTCGCATAAATTAATATTATGTTGTTGTTGTTGTTTTCATAATTGAAAATTCCTGTCATTGGTTTTCCTAAGAAAATTCAATTCTGACACCTACGTTTCTGCTCAAAAATAGAAATAATTGACCATATAGTACAAAGCTAGATGTACTGCACTTCTCATGGCCAATACAATTTCCACGAAAGTGGTTGGCAGTTTACTCAAAGTAGTGACATCAGGCACGTGCTAACAGAGGGAAGAGTCCCCCCACAAGTCTCGGAAGTGGAGGAGCGAAAAGTATATTTCGCTCCCCAACCCCATATCGAGGAATACTATTAAAAACTTAACGTCAAAAACAATATTAAACGTTGTAGTTTTAAATGTATAATTTTTTAAATGTTTTTTAAATGCATTTAAATGTTTTTTAAATACATTTAAATGTTTTTTAAATACATTTAAATGTTTTTTAAATGTATTTAAATGTTTTTTAAATGTTTTTTTAAATGTATTTAAATGTTTTTTTAAATGTATTTAAATGTATAATTTTAAATGTAGTAAAAAATGTAGCAAAGCTGAAAGAATTTTGTATTCTAATTTCATTTTCTGTCAATAGATGTCGGCACCATACCGTCAATAGTGCTGCTTTGAGAGTGTCCTCTGGTGTATCTATTATTTAAAAAAAAAATTAGCATTTTTTTACCTGTACATTTGCTTTCAGTATTTGTAAAACTACCAATCTTAAAACTCAGTGCTCTGCGAAATCAGTAAAATTGTAAATCGTTCAAATGGTTGTTGTTTTGTAATTCTTTTTATTTTAACTATTTAATTAACTAATTAACATCTAATTAACAATTAATTTAACTAATTAACATTTTATAATAACTGTTGGTGATTCATGGCAACAGATGGTGTCATGAGTTTATGAGCGTAAAAGATCTCTCGCCCCCACTCTCCAAAATGTTGGCACATCCCTGAGTAACATATGCAAATTCTCCAGAGACAGCGTCAACAGAGCTCGAAAAAAAAGAAAATAATCTCGGCTCTGTCTGAACTTGATCCTGCCACTTCTCGGTTGTTATTCAAGCTTTCCTCCAACTGAACAACTGAAACGCAGCCGATGAGGTTCCAGTTTCGTATGTACATTTGTAAATTTCAAACTTACGCTATTTTTAAGTGCAAATCCGTGGAGGAATCACTCAAAGCAATTCAATTTTGACACTCAAATTTTGGCTCAATCTAGAACTTGTTCACCCTCACGTTACAAAGCTTAATATTATTGCCATTTCTAGGATCGTCACTTTTATAGTAAAAGTAGTTAGCAATTGACCACGACTGATACAATACACCAATCCACAAGAAGCAGCGTTAACAAAGGTTGATAAAATAAATTGATAGAAAAATGATGAAAAATTGATAAAATAAATATTGTATATTGAACTTTTTGATTAATAAATATTGTATATTGAACTTTTGATTAATAAATATTGTGTATTGAACTTTTTGATTAATAAATATTGTGTATTGAACTTTTTTGATTAATAAAATAAATATTGTGTATTTAACTTTTTGATTAATAAAATAAATATTGTGTATTTAACTTTTTGATTAATAAAATAAATATTGTGCGCCTTTTTTTTAGCTATATTGGTTTTCAATTGAGTTTGGTTTGTGTCGTGAAGGAGCAAACATTAAGACTTACGGCGCTGGATTGTTATCGTCCTATGGAGAAATGCAGGTGAACTGACTTTCGCATTTGTAATTTGTATACTTTTGTACTTGTATTTTGTGCACTATCGTATTCATATTTTGAATACTTTCATATTTGTATTTTGCATACTTTCGTATTTGCATTTTGTATACTTTAGCATTTGCATTTTGTATTCTTTCGTATTTGTGTTTTGTATACTTTCGTATTTGTATTTTGTATATTTTGCACTTGTATTTTGTGTACTTTTGCACTTGAATTTTTTCACTTTCGTACTTTTGAAATTGCATGCTTTTATATTTGTATACTACTATATTTGCAGTTTATGTACTTGTATTTTAGATACATTTCTACCTATATTTTGCATATTTTTAACTTGTAGGTCGCCTACTTTTGTATATGTGGTTCGGTTAGTTTTATGTGTCTTAGAGACTTGTGCTTGTATTTTTATGATGTACACCTCTTCTCTTGTATTTTGTATACTTTTGTGCTTATACTTTCCATACTGTTGAATTCATATAGCTTTATTCTCATACAATCTTGTTGAAATTATATACGTAGTTTAACTCTCACATAATTTTGTTGAATTCGTGTTAACTTTTAGTGAATTTTCCTTTAATGTACTTTTAACGAATTTCCCTTTACTTTAATTTACTTTAACTTTCCTTTAATTTACCTTAACTTTCCTTTAATTTACTTCAACTTTCCTTTAATTTACTTTAACTTTCCTTTAATTTACTTTTAATTAACTTCCTTTAATTTACTTTTGATTAACTTCCTTCAATTTACTTTCAATTAATTTTCCTTTAATATGCTTTTAATGAAATTCCTTTAATGTACTTTTAATGAACTTTTCACTTTAATGTACTGTTAGTCAACTTTTATCTTTGATGTACTTTTACCGAACTTTTCTTTTTAATATAGAACTCGTTTGGAGAAATTATTTTGCTTATTCACGGCCTTGAAAATAGGAGACCATTCATTCTCCGCAATCGTTGTTTTAAGCTAGTTTTTTTTTTTTATCATACATCATTGTTCTTTACTGATGATGCCAAATTTGATGCCGATAATTCATTATGTTGCATTACATTTAAGTTCTCGGTTAATTTTGATAGAATGGAAACGATTTTTCCCACGAGTAGAAGACGCGTTGTGAAATTGTTTACCACTTTCTCGGATGAACTTTGAACTCCATTCGTGAACTTTGAACTCCGCATTTAATTCATGGCTTTTTTTTCTAACAAATGAGAAATGTAACGAGTGACCTTCTGGGCGAACAAAACAATGGAAATAGAAAGTATTTCCGTCTATCTTTACAACAAGAAACATGTCTTTGTTTCCTGATTTCTGTATTGGGAAATGCAACAACGATAATGGATAATCTGCAGTTGTTTGCAAAATTAGAACAAGGTTTATTTGTGTAGACTTGAAATGTGATATTTATTTCTTGGCAACACTTCTCTTTAATAATTCCCTGCTTCTCGGAAATAAAGGATAACCTCAAAAAATAAAGGACGATTTCAAAATTAAAAGTCATCTGAGAGAGAGGAGGTGAACCACACAAAGCTGTTAAGAAAACATGGTTTTTCTATAGAATTTTTTCACACTCCATATTTTCCATGGTTCACGCTAGTGATGCGCCATTTCGTTCAATAAAGGAACCACTGAGCGGGTCTCCCAGTTTATGAAGAATGGGCAAAATAATTCATTAAATCGTTCAGTATTTATTCAGCACACCTGCAGTATCAGCTATGTAAGAAATGAGAGTGTGGGAAGTTTAATCGCATTGAATTGAATTCATAAGCAGTTCCCTCCCTTTGGATAGTATTACAAGTTGGAACATTATTACAAATTTCCAGGCATTCCAAATGGAATGATACTATTAGTATAAAGCTTACATATACTGTACAGATAAGAATAAGGGGAAAGTACGAAGGAAGGTATTCACACTGTGCTTCTGAAACGTTAATGCTGCGGAGTACTGTGCATTAGCGCTCAGTTGGCGCGTGATACCGTTAGCAGACGGGTTAGTCCATTGCAGTTTAGGGAAGGCCGTCTTGGAGGAACTGGTTTTTCCCGCGCGAAAAACCAGTTTCGGCAAGACGCCCTTCCCTAAACTGCAATGGACTAACCCGTCTGCTAACGGTATCACACGCCAACTGAGCGAACGCACAATACATAATTTCCCCTCGACAGTTCTCTTAAAGATTTCTCTGGTTAATGACGAGACTAGCCAAAATTAAAGCAACAAACCATCTGCATTAAAGAACGTAACGCGCATCGAAGTACAACGATCTTCAATACAAAATGGTTTGTTGCTTCCATTTTGAAAGAGTCTCGTAAGCACTCTTTGCGAAATTTTGATATATTATCTTAATGATATGATGCACTTTATGATATATGATCTAATGATATGATGCACTTTATGATAAATGATCTTAATAATATAATGCACTTTATGATATATGACCTTAATGATATGATGCACTTTATGATATATGATCTTAATGATATGATGCACTTTATGATATATGATCTTAATGATATGATGCACTTTATGATAAATGTTCTTAATGATATGATGCAATTTATGATATTTGATCTTAATGATATAATGTACTTTATATGATCTTAATGATATAATGTACTTTATATGATCTTAATGATATAATGTAGTTTATATGATCTTAATGATATAATGTACTTTATATGATCTTAATGATATAATGTAGTTTATATGATCTTAATGATATAATGTAGTTTATATGATCTTAATGATATAATGTACTTTATATGATCTTAATGATATAATGTACTTTATATGATCTTAATGATATAATGTACTTTATATGATCTTAATGATATATGATGTAGAATTGATTTCTTTTACCCAAGTTTATAATTTGAGTTTTCCTTACCTGGGAAGTTTGGGGAAGCTTTTTACTTGGAGAAGTAGGGGAGTTGGAAAGGCTTTCCTACACATTACTTTCTTTGTGGTACACTGCAATATATATGGCATACGTCCATTTGTTTATGATCCAAACCTTGGGGCCTTTTGAATCCAATCAATGACTTATTGAGAGAAGAGACATACAGTTATAAGCATAGAGTTTTCATAATTATTGGGGAAGGGGTAGCCGAAGCAGACATTATGTACATTTATACATTACAATATATGTAAAATTGTAATTTATTTCAAATTATTGCTGAGGCCCGGGCCCATATAACTCTACGCTTATGCATGCAGTGTTTGAAGAAATCCAAACATCTCCTATTCAGAGAATCGGCCTCCGAACTACTGTACAGTAGAAAATCAGTTCACAATCCATAGTGATGTTTCTCAAATATTGATCGATCACGAACTTCCTTTTAGCACTCTTTTCCTTACCGCATATCACGGAAGAAGAAGGGAAGAGAGAGATTTAGGGGCCTACCCAGGGAGAAGATTAAAAAATGTATTATTTGAAACTGTAGTTTCCAAATAATATCGGTCCATAATACTGATAACTATCAGTTAAAAGCTAAACGATTTTATTCTCTGTACATCATTATTAAAGCTTTAAAAGCGTCCAGTAAAAACATTTTACATCCCTATATAGAATACTCGAATAACTTAGACAACCGCAAGGCTGTTACTTCAAGAAATATCGTGGCACGCATTGAAGTTTTCCTCGTTCGGATGAATACATTTTTGGATTGCGATGTTAACTATATTATTTAATTTTTTCTCTGAAGAACCTGCGAGCCAATTGGTAAGATGCCACGGAGCATCATGGGTCCAAGGACCACACTTTATAAAACATTGTTCTATGGACTTTTAAGAGTCAAACCGCGGTTTTCGAACGATGAACACATTATGGTTACATACACACATCATCGTGGCAGCTTCGTCGTTAGCCAAGTTCCACAATCACTACCTTGATTTGGACAACCAGTAAAATTTTATACATGTTTTATATGTGAAATGGTGCTGCCACACGCGGTGGAGAAAGATTACTTCTACTTTCCCATGATTTTTGAAAAATACGTTGTCGTGATGAATCATGGGAATATTTTGATAAATTGGGGTAAACAACTCACTTCGTCATATTCTGATGAAATTTTCTTTTTTCAGCACGCCTTGTCTGGCAAACCGGAGTTAAAGCCATTTGAACCCGAGTTAACCTCCCAACAAGTTTATCAAGACTTTGATTACCAAAGTGTCTACTACGTTGCAGAAAATTTTAACGATGCCAAAGATAAAATTAGGTAAGCGCACAATGGTAAAACTGATATCCTATGCAATTTTGAATTAAGAATATGTTTTCCCATTTGTTAAACCGGCTCGCTCAGAAGGTAAGCTCGCCAAGTGAGTGATTGCGCAAGATTTTAATGGAAAAGTTGGCCGCCGAAAAGGCAGCCTGTAATCCCAGAAGACATTATTCGCTGGTCAAGTCTTCGTATAAATTCCGATAATAGACGAATCAAATGGTATTGATTATAGATTACTTGACAAAAATAACGAAACAAAATGCATTAATTGCTGACCCTGATCGATGAGAAGTTTCTTGCCATTACAATAGATGTTTGTTTGTTTGGATTTTTTATGGCGCAAGAGCATCTGGGCTATACTGCGCCATTTACGATAGATGATTCCTCATAGTTCCAATAGGTAACTCTTCTAATCTGATTATACTCACCACTTTTCTGCTTTAATAATCTTCACCTTTTCTTTATCCTAATCTCGTTTTGATCAGTCTTCTTAGAACCCCTAGAATTAGAGGTCGACGCATCAGCCGCCATTTTGTTGTACACTTCCGGTTTCATAACACAACATTTACCATTGGAAAATTAATTATCCATTTTCTTCTTCTTACAGGATCTGTTGTAAATCTAAACATTCTGTGTTTATTCCTTCAGTGATTTGTACAATTCATAACGTCACACCTACCTATTTCACCCTTTTTATTGGAAATAACACACTTGTAAAACACTCACCTTTACACATCCGTGAATGCGATCACGATGACGGCATCAAAATGCCTGATGTGCAAACTCTCTTTTTTTTTAGAAGCCTTAACTCCTCTACTCTAATTGCTTAATAAATGACTTCCTTATTGAATAGTCCAAGTGTAGAGGATTATTTTACCTAACCATTTCAAAGAGTAAAAAGTAAACCATTTATTTTCTGGCTCCATCGAGTTATCTGACTTGCCCTACATTTTTCAAATATTCCGTTGAACTTATCGGACAATGTAGAGGCAAAGAGTTTGAAAGATATGTTTAAAGGTAAAAATAAATCTATAAACATTATAATCATCATTGTTTATCTCTCATTTATGTTTTGCGGCACCAGAATGGTGAAGGCCATACGTCTCTAATCGCGATGAAGTTACCTAAATAGCGATCTTAGACACAGTTTACACATAGATACCACTATTCACAAATTCTAGACCCAAATCTATCATTAACTTCTTAAGGTATGTGTATACACTGGAAAAGTCGAAAGTTGTTGAAATTGCATAATTTTTTTGAAATTTTTATTTTGCTTCCCCAATTCTTAGCTTTTAGAATCTGTTTTTGCCTTTCCGGATCTTTATATTTTTTTTGTTATCTTTTATATAAGCCACGCCCACTTTCTATACAGGCCTTTAACCCCTTCACTACCAGGCATACCACGTATGGTGTAATGTTTTGCCGTTTACTATCAGGCACATCACATATGGTGTAATACCACTTTGCTTTGCTATGAGAAAGCTTTTAGCTTAGTGTTGGCTCCTATAGTTCCACATCAGTATTGTGTTTCCTTTCTTTTAGAAGGATCATCCAACTTCCCCTAGAAAAACAAATTAATGTCGCCCCTACGGATTACCGCTCCTGTATAAAGTCCTGCATGCACGGAAAGTATCGCCCCTACGCGATACTTCCCCTATAAGCATATATATATACAGGGGAAATTATCGTGTAGGGAAGATACTTCCCGTGATTGCATGACTATATACAGGAGAAGTAGCCCGTAGGGGCAACAATGCTATTATATTTTTTTTCAAGTGGCACCAAAAACATATGTTAGTGCTTGTATGCTGGCTTTATGATAGGCTATGTTGCTTTTATGGGAAAACATATTCTGCATAAATGGAAACACAGAGTCTGAAAAATAAATATCGCCTACTAAAGATACACTAAAAATATAATTTCTGGAAAAAGTTTAAAAATCTGGTATTGTACCGTATATATCTAATTTACGGCTGCTAGTGAAGTGGTTAAACTAATAAAGCAAACTAAATTTCTGCATTTATCAGGAATATAAAAAGAAAAAGAAGATAATAAAACAGAGGAAGGAGGGTTGCCATACTGTAAAGGACGGTTGCCATACTGTAAAGGACGGTTTTAATTTCAATAAAAAATATATTACCGCTTTACGGTAAACATAATATCTCTAGTCCTAATAACTAGATTTGCAAAATTTGAAAAGTAAATTATTGCCTATAACGGTGTGTGTGTGGGGGGGACTAATCAGAATGATAAATATTAGCTAAAAAATAGTTTTTAATTTGGCCACGTGAAACAGAAGTTTTCTTTAAAAACAGTGTCTTTTTGCATCATTTATGGAACAATATTTTTTTTTTTTTCTAAAAAACTTTATGAACGCTAAATACGATTCTAGTTCTTCCTATAGAGAGAGGAAAATTATTTTTAATTTCCATTTTAAACTATACCTGAAAGTTGAATGGTTTCAAAATTATCGTGTTTGAAAATATCTGCTAATTAGACGTTTAATTAGTAAATAATTGATTAGCAATTAGGAAAATCTTATGTATTTTTTTAATTTGTTATTTTCAAGTACAAATTATACCCAATATAGAAAATGAATAATTATATTGTTAAATAAAACCTTTTTTCAGTATATACAGGGTGTTCCGAAACCACCGTATCAAAAGTATATAGCCGTGATCATTATGCAAAATGGATCATAGTGGACCTTTACTTGGGAGGGGGTCGGAAATGAATATCCAAGGAGTTATGACTATAAACAAATAGCAAAGTATGATTGATTGATCTCGAGATATTCATTTTTATCTAAATTTCTTGCTTTAGAACTAAGAATGGCTCCCACGGATCTTGGGGCCATCCTATGTTTGTACTGCACCTCTGAGGGAAGTTTCCAGCCCTACGTAGGAGCCTTAAAATTTTTATGAAATTGCGCCAATTATAAAATCAAGTCGCCAATCTCAGCAACCACAAAAAATGCCAACACGCCCGGAAAGCTGTTTGAGGATGCAATGTAGCAACCCCGCGCTGGAGTTGAAATTTTCGGGGGAGACAACTTCTTGGTTTGTAAGCGCCATTGGTCATTATAGATCCCGCCTCTGCGAAATAAAAGTATGCATAACTCCGTGGATATTCATTTCCGACCCCCCATGTAAAGGGCCATTATGGTCCATTTTGCACAAGGATCACGACTATATACTTTTGACCCGATGTTTTTGGAACACCCTGTATACATATCGCACCCCTGCTGCTTCAGATGTGGCACGAATCACAATTTGTCGATTTGCGTTTTGTGTAATGTTAAACTGCATGATACTGAATGAACTATTGTGAAACGATCTTGGCTCTTACGTTTCTCGCGGAAGCTATTGCAAGGTTGAATGTGCCGTTTCTTCTGAATGTACATATGACCTTGCTTATCGTAATGGTATTTTCAGCTAGAATATGAAAATTTTTGAGTTGTGTCACTTCTGTGGCGGGGGTGCAATATACTCTGAGGTCCGGGTGCTACACATATTTATTTCTGTGAGGCCAATATCATTTTGTAACTTGTTCCAATCTCTGCATATTTTTTCATTAATTTTCTTTTTTTTATTTCAACGTTTCTGCTCCAAAAACTTGTTTAAGGTTTTCTCCACCAATTTTTCTTTTGTTTAAACTGCTTTCGTCACTTTTACCTTCGTTTGAAGCAACTTTCTGTATCCGCACTCGCTTAGCAATATATTCTGAAATCATTCTTATTGACTGCTCCTTTTATTTTACCATCCTTTCATCGTTTTTCTTTTATTTTTTACACTCGTTCATGTCAGTACAATCCGCACATTTCGAGAGTCAGAGGTTTCATAAAAAAAGGAAATAAAAAATCCTCTCTTCGGTATATCTTCTGGTGATTTGTTTATTCACTTACCATATTGAAAAGGGGTCACCGAACTATTCGCGAACTGTTTCCGCGTTTTTTCACTATTTTTGAAAAAAAAAATAGAAATTTTGTTTTGAATTTTTTGTTATTATTCCAAGCAGTTGTCGGCGGGCTGTACGTTGGACAATCCTGCTTTAAATCAATCAATCTTGGCTAAGCGGTTTTATTCGTTGAGAGCATTAATATATCATCACTCTTTTCTCTCTACTACTACTCCTCTCCTCTCTCCCTCTCTCTATCTATCTATCTCAATCTCTATGTTATTCCTTTTGCTTTATCTATATTCTAATTCCTCGTTATTAGCGATATGTTATACATTCTTTTTTACTCTATTTTTTGTTATTTGTTTCATTTGTTCCTTCTTTCCCCCTTCACGTTTCTACTTTATCACCCTTTAACCCCGAACCTGTATTCTTTCTTCTCTTTTCTTTAATAGATCCTTTACCTTTTTCTCATTATTCTTTCTGTTCTCTTTACTCACTACTCAGTCTACTTTTCTCTTCGTTTTCAGTTATTACCATTCACCAAATTTCCCCCTTTCAATATTTCATATTTCTCTGCTGTTCCCATCTTTATTTATTTTCTTTATTTTTATTTTCCTTTTCTACTCTTTTTTGTTCACTTCTCGCCCATTATCTTTTTCATTCACTCCTTTCCTTTTTATTTTACTTTCCCCCTATTTGCGCACTCCGTTCCCATTTCCTTTTCCCCCCCCTCTCTTTGCCACTTTATTTTCCACTTTCTCTCTGACCTCCTCCTCTTTCTTCACTTACAGTTTTATTTTCTTCTTTTTTTTATCAATATATTTATTCAGACGTTTGAATGCTCATTGATATATAATAGCTTGAAAATATAAAACTTTTTGTGTGCATGTCTTTTTAGAGATTACGTAGATATCCAGATGCAGAAGAGTCGGTCATTTTATTACGATGCCTACACCCGTTCCATTTACTCTCTGGATTCATTCCATAAACTGAGTGAGTTAGCATACAAACTGAAATCGGATATATCGATATTGATGTCGGCTATGAAGAAATTATCGAATTTGTAATAACTAATAATCAATAATTTTATTTCCAAGAATTAAATACAGGATATTATTTAGAATATAGGATATATTCTAAATGGTATTTACGCATATATATTATAGAACATTAATGCGAAATCCCTTTAATATTCAATATTTGTTTGATGTGAGTTTTGTTTTTTTTTCTTTCTGAATGGCCAATATAATGGATATTACAATAAAATTTCAGAAATTGTCTGATTCCAGTTCTTTTTAAAAACGCTGTGTTTCTTCTGTTTCTTCTTCTTCTTCTTCTTGGAAGGAATTGAAGCAATAAGTTGACTGTAATACGAAGAAAACGATTCCAAGATAGTTGCTCTGTAAATAGAATTTTATTTATGAGTTATTAAGGCAATTTAAAATTTAAATTAATTCCTGTAAATGAAGAATGGAATGATTATGGATCTAGAACATTTCATACCATGTCAAGATCAAACTTTATTTTATTTTAAAGTTGTTGATTTTATTTTAAAGATGTTGATTTTGTTTTAAAGATGTTGATTTTGTTTTAAAGATGTTGATTTCATTTTAAAGATGTTGATTTTATTTTAAAGATGTTTATCTTATTTTAAGTACTACAGTGGAACCCCTATTAAAGGACACCCCTTATATACGTCCAACTCGCTTTTTAACCCTCTAACTGCTCAATTTTCTTTTTTTTTCTTGTTATTAAAATCGCTTCAAAAACTACATATTTTTTTATTACATATTTCATACCTACATGTAATTAA
Source organism: Dysdera silvatica (assembly GCA_006491805.2). Taxonomy (NCBI): domain Eukaryota; kingdom Metazoa; phylum Arthropoda; class Arachnida; order Araneae; family Dysderidae; genus Dysdera; species Dysdera silvatica. Next base: position 12,403,721 of record QLNU02013614.1, read on the forward strand.
GAGTTAAAATATGTAATACATTTGGAAAAATTGGAAAAATTGCATACCCGCGAAAATCGCGGGATGGGAAAACGTTGTCACTTTCATGATGACCGTGGAAATCGCGGGTTAAGCAGATAAAAATTCTTCAGCAGAAACTGATTTACAATAATGTATTTCAAACCCTTGCTTAGCGGTCACCCTCAGATAGGGATACGGATACAGTTTTCATGATTCATTCCATTAGAACAGAACCCCTCATACGGACAAAATACAAACTTCGACAGACGAAATACGAATAAAATTTGACTTCAAGGCTTCATGGCTTTTCTCACAACAAGAAACTAAGGATAAACAGGATAAGAGCTAAAAAGAATTTTTCTCTCGTTAACAAAGAGTGATAATTAATTCGGATTAATCGATCCAAATGATTAATGCTTAGTAAAGACTTTGAAAGTAAATAGATCATATAGACTTACATTAATAAATATAATAACACACTGCCAGAAACTAATAACCCATTATCAACGCAAACTATCACAGTTCAAATTTATTATTATCGTTTACTTGACTAGAACATAGGTCCTATAAGCATAATGACGGAAAAACCGTGAATTTAATCTCGCAATTAAAAATACATTTTGAAAGAAGACTGGTAAGTAATACCCACCAAACAGCTATTGATAATTTTTTTTCCAAGGTAAATACATTTTAATATTTAACGTTTTGTTATAAATTTACTTGTTAGATTCAACAAATGCTTACGTTCTTTGTCTTAAGCTTGTCTCATGTGCTCAAAAGTGTATAAGTTTCGAAAGGAAATATTTGAATGATTGAAATGTAATATTTTAGCTATTTAGTATGACCCCCTCTCTTTTACAGTCGCCCCTCTTTTACGGCCAAATTTTTCTGTCCCTGCGAGTGACCGCTAATAAGGGGTTTAACTGTAATTATTTAAATTAAAAATATTCTTATGGCGCACGGACAACACAGGTCATGCTGCGCTAATTTTTTTAAATGATAAAGTTCACGTGGCAATCAGGGGCAGACGCAGGCTTACATTTTTAGGGGGCGTTAAAGAAAGAATTTGCCATGGTCTTGGAATAACACCCTTCATTTTTCATGAAAGTTGGAATTTTTTACAGTGAAAAAATATATTTTGGGGGTCATGACCTCTGTAACCTCTGTGTCCACGCTTGGTGACAATGGGTTAAGCAATCACAAAACTAATTGAACACTGAAATTAATTAAAAAAACTACGATATTGCATCTGATACTTGTATGCAAATTAGAAAATTCGAGATGATATTTCACGATAGAATTTTCGGATCGATTGAGTTGTCTGGATCACTTTATGCAATGAAGAGGCGAATGCTACTAAATATGACCAACCATTTCGGTGTGATACCCACATTATTAGCTCAAACTAGAGCTTCATATATATATATAGAGTGAGAGAGAGAGAGAGAGGCGGACTGAGCCGCCGACCAACCGGCCCCCCGGGCCGTTGCGCCCTCATGAGCTATAGGACTTGCGCCCTCATGGGCTATAGGACTTGCGTCCTCATGGGCTATAGGACTCGCGCCCTCCGATAATCCAAGGTATTCGCCCTTTGAGAGGACCCAGTCCGCCCCTGTATATATAACAGGGTTGTCCGACCTTTTTGGGCAGCAGGCCGCTTAAAAAAATTTCACTGCTCTCGCGAACCAACGGTTTCGGAAAGAAAATACTAAAAGCCTCCCCTCAGAATTTGTTCGCTTGCGATATAGAAGGGGATCACCCATACTGCCCCACGATTTTTCCGTATTTCTGAAAGGAAAAAAAAATCCAAAATTTTTGCATTGGATTTTTTTTTATTCCAAATAGTTGTCGGCGGGCCGTATGTTGGACAACCCTAATATATACAACAAAAAGAGTCGTCGTTCTGATTCAGAGTTCGGTGCCCTCGTTTGGAAACTTGTCATTTAGAGTGCCTTAATCGTTTAACCACGAGGGCAGGAACAATGCCCCTTTTCATTATATAGTCGAAACCGCGTATATGCAACTCGCATGTATGCGAAAATTGCATATATGCAAAAAATATATCTAGCCTCAAAAATTTTCTCCCATCTTTTTAATATCATCTAAACCCGCTTAATTGCGGTTTTATACATGCAAGTAGTTTTTGAAGCCGAACGAATCTTTTGTTAAAGAATTTAAACCGGATATATGCAAAACAAATATTCATCCAAAGTAAATATGTAGCTGGCAGCCCTTATTTTTAAGGATTGTCTTGCCCCATCGGAAATGGCTGTCAACCCTTGTCGAAGTTTCCCATACCAGCTTATTTATGGCTTTCTTTATGCCTCCCTCCCTTTATAATAATCATAAATAATAAATGGATTTTATTTATCACAGGAGACATACAATGCACACAATCTGTATAGACATGTTTATATATTACATTAGACAAGTCACATGTGCAATAAATCACATATATATCATTGCACACACATACAACACGCGTGTGTTCGGAATTACTATCAAACTTTGTTTCTGTAACGGCGCCGAATAATTTTGATGTTAAAAACTTTAATACTTTAAAAGATCAAATGTTTAATCAGCTATCAGAACGTCTTGCATGCAAAAAAGTTGACGAATTTTTTCCACTTATAGAGTCCATGTATTTATGTAAGTACTACATTACTGCTTGTTATTTTTATTAATAGAGTAATAGTACTGTACATTATAAATATTGAAATAAATAATGTATATGATTTATAAAATTAGAAATAAGAATATCTAATTTAATAATAAAATTCATTAAAAATTTAATGAGCAAATTATGTGCACCTTGCACTTTGGAGAATACCACTTTTATGTGAAACTCGCTTAGATGAGAAACCCGCTTATGTGCATAGGAGTTCTTTGCTAAGTCAATTTGCTTATATGCGGTTTCGACTGCATTTGAGGTTTTGTATCATATTATTACCTCTCACAGAGTTAGCACAATTGCCAACAATCAACACGTAAAGCTCTCCAAAGCATGCTTTTTGGAATTTTTCGTGGAAAATTAGGACGAGCAATCATTTGTGATCGTCCTGTTTCTAGGTCAGAAGGGTGAATTTTTCCTGTTTAAATAAAGCTCTAGTTCAATGGTTCCTAACCTGGGGGTCGCGGGTAGGTTTTTTGGGGGAGGGTCGAAACAACTATTTTTAGTTGCAATTATTTTTATAAGGAATTTCATACCAAATGTTTCCAACGCTTTTATATTTCAACATGGCTACACACATTGCAATATTCTACTAATGGTTGTTAACTTTATATCTGTAATATAAATTAGTATATATATAATGTGTGTATCAATGTACAATGCACCATGTCAATGTACACATCCTCAATGTCTGTTGATCTTAAAGAGTTGATGACTGCTGATGTTTTTATAGAGTCAAAGGCCTTCTCATAGTCAATAAATGCAACACACAATGGAAGTTCATATTCATGTGTTCTTTCAATTAATTCTCTTAATACTTGAATATGGTCCACTGTACTGAATCCACTTCGAAATCCAGCTTGTTCTCTTGGTTGAGCTGCATCTAATTTTTTCTGCAGGCGATGTGTTAGCACTTTTGTGAAGATTTTATAAATAGCAGGTAACAAGCTAATTGGTCGGTAATTTTTCAAATCCTCTTTATCACCTTTTTTATGCAAAAGAATTACTGTTGCAGAATCCCATTGGTTTGGTATGTTACCACTGTTGAGGCATTTGGTAAAGAATTTTGCGAGTATGTCTTCTACATGTTCTCCAGCTTCTTTTAAGATATCTAATGTAATGCCATCATCGCCAGGGGATCTTCCTTTCTTCATACTTTTTATTGCAAATGCTACTTCTTCTTTTAAGATTTTAGGAGCTGTTCCTTCGACTATTTCAATGTCTTCGTTTAATTCACTGTTACTTTCGTATAGATTTTTGTAGAATTCTTCAACTCTTCTAAGTATTTCTTCCCTATTTCTTGTTACGGTGCCATCCTCTCCTTTTAATGCAATGATGTGTTTCTTCCCAACAGATAAACTTCCTTTAACAACCCTAAGGCTCTTGTTATTTTCAATGGCCTTCCTTACTATACTATATATATATATATATATATATATATATATATATATATATATATATATATATATATATATATATATATATATATATATATATATATATATATATCATCATCATCATCATATTCAACCATTATCTATCCACTGCTGGATGAAGGTCTCTCCAAATGCTTTCCACACAAGTCTATCCTGGGCCATTCGTTTCCACGTCACCCCAACCTGTTTTCTTATTTCATCCACCCATCTAGTTTGAGGACGTTTTCTAGGTCTTCGGTGGTCTCTTGGAATCCAGTTCAGAATTTCTGTTGTCCATCGTTGATCAGTTCTTCTTGCAATATGCCCAGCCCATCGCCATTTCAGCCCTTTTACTTTAACAATGATGTCCTCTACTCTAGTTTGCTCTCTCACCCAAGTGTTTCTTTTTCGATCTCTCCTAGTTATTCCAAGCATGCACCTCTCCATGCTCCTTTGCGTTGTCTGTAACTTTCGTATTGCTCCAACTGTTAGACTCCATGTCTCTGATCCATAAGAGAGGACTGGCAATACACACTGGTTGAAGACCTTTCTTTTTAGACACAAAGGCAATTTCCCCTTCAGGATAAAACTGTTTCTTCCAAATGCACTCCAGCCAAGTTTAATACGTCTGTTGAGTTCTTTCATAATGTTGCCATCCATTGAAATCAGCTGGCCAAGGTAAATATATGAATCAGCAATTTCTAGCTCAATGTTGTCAACTTGTATTTTTGTTTCCTCTACAAAATTATTGAACATGATCTTAGTTTTTTGTAGGTTCATCTTGAGTCCAACTTCTTTACTTCTAGTTGAGAGCTCCTGTACCATGTCTTGGAGTTCTGATGGGTCCGTTGAAAAAATAACAATGTCATCAGCAAACCGCAAATGATTTAAATATTCACCATTTATTTTTATTCCCTTGTTATTCCAATTTATCAGCTGAAAAATCATCTGTAAAGCAGAAGTAAAAAGTTTTGGAGAAATGGTATCTCCCTGCCTCACCCCTTTGCCAAGTTTGATAGTTTTGGTATCTTTATGTAATATATATATATATATATATAATATATATATATGGCAGTGTCTTAGCGCAGAACTTTGGCTGTGGTGACCGAAGTTCGGATTCTTCGTTAAACTGTAGGTCCAATTTGCCAATCCGTTTGACCAACATTGTGATATTAAGACAGCTTCATCTATATTTCCTTCACCGTACTACATGTATGTGTGGTAACAGGGAGACCTCCGTCCTGCAGTGAAATGAAAATGGTTGTTGATGATGACGATGTTATATTATAATTAATATGGATATATAAATTAATCACAGCCCAGAAGTATACCTTTGCTGGTGATAAAAATGAGGATGCAACACATAAATGCGCATAATTTCGCAAAATGTTTTGTAAACAATGTCGTCTTAACTGGTGCGACAAGGGACCCCCGACCGAAACAGTATCCCCAATTGGCAGCACTTTTTCTATTACATATTATGTTTTTCTCATTATAAAAATTTAGAAATTTAACAGTTAATGTAAAAAGAACCGTAAGAAGTTATGAAGTCTAAAGGACATAATACGTAAGACAGCCTACCAGTAAATTTGAGAGCACAATTGAAGAAAATATAGAATGAACACTTACAGAAAAAAAACTTCTCCTGATTTCCTGTTTTCTGGAGGTTTCCAAATCATGGTGGCTGCAATTTTTTTCCTGGCATCTGTGTGAGTTACTCCAGCACATGGCAAAGACTCCATTCCAACAGAGTCGACGAATGTTCCTATTCTTTGATGGCTTTCTCCATCTATTGCGACCACTAAAAATCCTCGAAATGGATGGCCTTTTATATGAACTGAAACACAAAAGCATCCACATATTAAAGTAATTCCGATTTAATAGTATGAGTTGGTGGGATGAGAGAGGTTGAGGACTTTATTGCTTTACCAATGATACACGAAACATGGAATCTACACTGCTTCTCATAATTATGGTAGTCGCTTTTTTAAAAAATTTTGTAGAATGTATTTATGTAAAAACCTTTTAATTATATGCAAACGTTTAGTTATTAAAACTTCGGCACAGCTTTTTACATTATTACTTAATAAATTATGGGAAAAACTAAAAAATGTTCAAATTTCATATCATTTGCTTGGTTCGCAATCATAAGAACATAATTTAATTATTTTTATACAATTTATTACATAAATTATTAACTTTAGTTTCGTATGCAATTTCTATAGCTGCTAACCAACTACGTTTATTTTATAATCAGTAGCTCTTCGGTCGTGGACGGTCTTGAGAAAAAGTGTAAAACGAAGCGAAAATACGAAAAATGTAGAATTTTCGGGCCAGAGTTATGTCTATGTGACATATTGCTAGATCTGTACAAAGATACAGTTGATAATGTGATTAAAAAAGAAATATGTGGTTTCGTAAAGGAAAAAACGGGCGCAAAAGGAAATGGTTGGAAAAAACATCGAAGAATTACAGTACACAAGGCAATTTAAAAATGTATATATTAACAGAAAAAATCACTAATAATTTGAATATAGATGTTTCGCTCTTTACAGTTACATGCGCTTGGAATAAATGTAACATCTCAAAATACGTAAAAATGGATAAGGATCCAGCTGTAAGAGAACGGCGTAAAGTCACATTTATGTGAATGCAGGACAATGTCAACTGGAAGACGACGAACGTTCAGTTTCGATGGACCCGATGGTTTACATCGCTAAGTGACGATGGTAAAAAAGGTATTAGATGGAACACGCGTTTCGAGGCGGTTCTTCGATGTTCTGGAGTTGCAATTTTCGCAAGCTCAGGGACGGATTCAAGATTTGTACCTACTACAACGGATTCAAAGTTATATGTATACATAATGTATTCACAACGCTTGGCATCTCGATGGCTTTTTTTGAGGCAAAAGTTTCCTATTTCAACAGGATGGTGCATCGAGTCATACCTCCGCAACTAGAAGCTGTTGGTTTGAAGAAAACTAAATCAAACTCTTGGCCTGATCACCTAATTCCCCGAACTTGGATATCATGAAAACTATTTCGAGATTTCTGTTCAGAAAAATTTATGTAAATGAGGGACAATTTCTGTTCCTTGCGGTATTTGAAGGAAGTATATATGCTGCATAAGATGAACTTGTCCCTAATTATTTGCAAAAATTAGCAAAAAGTGTGCCACAAAGAAAACACAAAGTTATTAGATGAATTTTCATTGTTTAAACAACTTATAAAGTGCCCTTGTAATTATGCACATAAAGTAAATGCGTTTGTTTTTTCTACTTAAACTCGATTTATTGGAAATTTAAATAAGTAAAACTTCATCTTATACGCATTTATTTATTTTCATTACTTTATGGGAGTTACCAAAGCATAGTAAGTGAAATATGTAATCTCTTACTTCTCTTGTTTACTGGTTCGCACTGATGGTACAGTCGATCAGTTTTGGAGCAGATACTATTGTTCTTCGCAGGAACTCAGTTTACAAGTTTTGCAATACATTTACAGCGGGTGCAAATCGGATATACTGCTATTAAAAACGCCAATCCTTTTCATAACGCCATCACAAATGTAATAGAATTAGTTGCTGTTATATAACTTTCAGGCAACGGAAGAAAATTTTCTTAATTCGTCTATTTCATTATACAGTAGAACCTGTCTAAAGTGACCACTTTTGGGACTGGACTGCAATGGTCACCATAGACAGGTGGTCACTGTACACGACAGACTTTGGTATGGGCATTACTGTCTTTACCAGTTCTTTCTTCTAAAAAGTGGTCACCTTAGCCAAGTGGTTAATTTACTTTACCAGGTATGGTATATTGTATACATATGTATATTGTTGTTAATGGAGTTGGCATAACAGAAATAAAGATTGCGTCTAACATCAATTAGATTGCGCCTTTGCTTGGATAGACTCAGTTGGATCTAGTTTAAATGGTTCAAATTTTACTCAGAAAGCTGGAAGTGTCAGAAAGCTAAAAGTGTCAGAAAGCTGAAAATGTCAGAAAGCTGGAAGTGTCAGAAAGCTGGAAGTGTCAGAAAGTTGGAAGTGTCAGAAAGCTAAAAGTGTCAGAAAGCTGAAAGTGTCAGAAAGCTGGAAATGTCAGAAAGCTGAAAGTGTCAGAAAGCTGGAAGTGTCAAAAAGCTAGAAATGTGCTATAGTCTCAGCACATAAGCTGTGCAAAGAAAGCTGGGACATTTTTTATGTCAGCTGATGCAATATCGCTAATATTTCCAGTTCCTTCAAAGATTTTTACAGATATTTAGAGATAGTTAGTGCTCAGGGCAGAAACACACCTAGAGACCTATCTCAGCATACCGGTTGAAAATCGCTAGATTGTAATAATATGTTTAAAAAAAAGGACTATTCATCGATCACCAATAACCAAAACTAGCAATTGAACAAGTCATCAGACAATAGCACGGGTATCATCAAAATTTAACAGCAAAAAAATATCAGAAATCTCAAATACAAAAATATCGTGTAATTCCGTTAAATCGATAGAAAACTGATATCCTGGAAAACAGAGAACGCGTGACACCACATCACGACGCCATAAAGCGAGACTCGAACCAAAAACACCGGAAGCTTAGATTACCGTGCTGATACCTAAAACTCAGGAACCAAAATGAAATATAAACCTTACCGTTACTTGTAACAGTCCGGGTATTTATCTCTTAAAGTATACTTAAAGCTATGTGGGCGAGTAAATGAATGCCCACAAGCAGATATTTTTTCAGATATTCCTCGTTTTAGGGCAAAGTCGTGAGAAAGAAATCGTCCATGTTTTAGTGGAGGAAAAGGCGAATTCAAATTGAATTTTGATTCGCTGTTCCTCTACTTAACGCTTTATCCATAAAGAGGAAGTGGGGGGGAGACCAAAACACTTTTTCTTTTAATTTCGATCCTTACGTGAAGATTTATTTTTTATTGAAACAAGCAAGTGAAAGAAAATCACCTAAGGTCGATATTTAAATTTAGCAGGTTTCAATTAACATTAATTCGCAACTCTCTAATTCGCAATTCTTTAATTCGCAACTCTCTAAATCACCACTCTCTAAATCGCAACTCTCTCATTTGCAACTCCCTAAATCACCACCCTCAAAATCGCAACTGTAATTCGCAGCTCTCTAGATCAACACTGTCTAGATCGCCACTCTCTAAATTGCCACTATCTAATTTACCATTCTCAAATTCGTCACTCTCTAATTCTCAAGTAACTCGGTAGATTTGTAACGTTAACAATAGCCATCATTATTGCATTTACGGAAGACCTTTGCCTTACCCTTTTTATTGCGTATAGACAGGCAGACAGGAAAGCCAAAAGCAATAGCGGGTTCCCACTAAAAAGGGGGGCCACTAAAAAGGCAAAATAGGGTGAATTTAATTATATTCGGATAGAGTTTTTGTCATCATTGTCATCATGAACTGCATTCGTTACAAAACTGCAAAGAAATGGGTATGAATTTAAATGGAAAACCGATAGAACCTTTGTATGGGCGGAGTTAAATCCAAACTTGCTATTTATGTTTTGAGAACTGTGGATAGAGTGTTGTTAAGCAATATAAAATGCTAGGATCGTGAAATGATCGCATCTGATGGATGGTAAGACGATCGCATCTGAATCGCAGAGGTAAAGTTAAAGAAGGTCTGGCAAAAGCCAAGTTGAACAGCTGAAAGAAAATTGGGATTTTGATAAGTGACGATCACAATTCTCCATAAGAAATAAATACACGGATTTAAAAAGTAAAAGGAGTTTGTACTGGCCTTTTATATGTAAGTCTGCGAAAGTTACAGAGAGTGGAGGTTTTTTTGTTTTGTTTTTTTGAGTGGAGCCCTTAAAACGACCGTAAATTTGGATATGGTCCCTGAATAGGAAAAGGTTATACGATATTTCATGATTTTTACGAAAAAATTTAGAAGACTGATAGTCTCGCAGTCTATGGGAAGGGGCTGTAGCCATGGGTGCCCATATGAGTACTTCTAGGGGCTGGCGCAGTATAGCCCAGATGCTCTTGCGCCATAAAAAAGCCAAACAAACAAACAAACTTCTAAGGAGCTGGTTACCTCCTTCTCAAAGCTGTCGAGAATTTTAGTGAATGTACAAGATACCAAAACGCTACAAAAATAATTGATACTGCTTGACAATTAGTAATGAGCTAAAAAGTACCTTATTTTAAAATGTGACTGTAAAACTTTTGAAAGTAAATGCATAGCAGGTTCGGGCAAATCAAATTTTTAAACGGCTAAGGGGGGACCCGAGCCCCTCCCTGCCCCCCATATGGGCGCCCATGGCTGTAGCCCCAACTCTAAATCACCGCACATAGCATCCATTTGTAATTTTAATAATTATTTAATAATGATTTGATAATTATTTAATCATTTAATTTAAATAATTAATAGAGGGGCTAAATTTTAAGGAAGGGGCTAAGGCAACCCTTCTTAGTTACGCCAGTGACATTTACTGAAGTTTAGAACTTAGAAATCGAATGGCAATAATTTGTGAGTGGAATCTACCCCACCCCCACATATACACATCTCCTTCTGTTAAAAAACTGCTCTAAATTTCTTTCAAAACATCAATTGTTGTTAAATATTTTGTTGGTTTAAAATGCAAACTAATTTCTAGTTCCTCACTGGTTCGCAAAATTTAAAAATAAGCGGTTTAATTAACAAAGGAACGAATATCATTAAATTAATTTTGTGCATATTTAAGTGGTATAACGTATATCATTTTTGCGACCACAACAGATATAATGTGTCTGAAAACTGTATTTTATGAAATGAAATTAAATACTACAGCGATAAAAAAAAATAATATAATGTGATTTTTTTTTTTTTTTTTTGAGCACCCGTGGCTAGATTTCTATTACTACTACTGATATTGACAAGGTACAATATTATTGTCCAGGCGATTTACGATGAATGGGAAAAGAATAGAATGACATTAATTAAAATGAAAGAGAGTAAGAACTTATATATTTATAAGAAAGACCATTCTCATTTCGTGTCATAGCTCAAAAGAATGTATTCAAAAACAGATCTTTTTTTTAAAAAAAAAAGGAATCAGCCCCAAAGAAGCGCACTTTTAAAAGAACGAGAATGAAAGGATACATTCACCAAAATAAATGGTTTCGCCCACCACTAGAAGTGCCATTAGAAGTGATAACCTAATGTACTGAAGATTATTGGTAAATAATGGGATAAAAATGAAAACTAATGGTAAAATCTGTGAGCAGAATAAAACTACAGTGACACCTCTCAATATGGGATAGCCAAGGGACCGGATATTTTGTCCCTTAAATGGAGGTGGCCCTTCTTTGGAGGTGCATGTTTCCCTATTCAAAAGGACTAGGAAGCATAGAAAGCGTCCTTTAAATAGAAGTGTCCCTTCTTCGGAAGTGGATGTTTCCCTATTCAAAAGGACTAGGGAACAGAGAAAGCGTCCTTTAAATAAAGATGTCCCTTCTTCGGAGGTGCATATTTCCCTATTCAAAAGGACTAGGAAGAAGAGAAAGCGTCCTTTAAATAAAGGTGTCCCTTCTTCGGAGGTACATGTTCGCTATTCGAAAGGATTAGGGAGCAGAGAAAGCGTCCTTTAAATAGTTGTCCCTTCTTCGGAGGTACTTGTGTCCCTATTCAAAAAGGCTAGGGAGCAGAGAAAGCGTCCTTTAAATAGAGGTGTTCCTTCTTCGGAGGTGCATGCTTCCCTATTCAAAAGGACTAGGGAGCAGAGAAAGCGTCCTTTAAATAGAAGTGTCTCTTCTTCGGAGGTACATGTGTCCCTATTCAAAGGAAGTGGGAACCAGAGGTCCCTTAATAAATTAAAGATTATTAAAGATTGTCCCTTAAATAAAGGTGTCCTTTATTCGGAGGTGTCCCTTACAGGAAGTAACACTCTACTTTTAAACTTTCGAAATCACGTGTCATAAAGAAGCAGTGACTCACATGTCGTGACCAAACACTTCATTGGGATTTGAATTTACGACAGACGCAAGGTCCCGCTCAGGTCAAGGAGCGTGTTGATAGGTTTCAATTTCACGAACGCTTCCAATGCGTGCTTTTAGAATCACCATAAATTGAATAGACGAAGCTCTGAGTCTCTTTGAAAAATCTCTTGGTTTGTCGCTTCGAAATGTGTGGGGCAGCTTCCTTATTTTGCACCTGAAAAAGTAGGTAGAAATCTTATTCTTGTTACAATGGAGAAACTTGATCAGCAATTCTCCTGAAGATGTTCTATACGGATCGAAGGAAGCATCAAGAGAATGATGAGCTTATGAGGTGATATCTCTTACAGGCTTGTATCCAAACCAAGGGCAGCGGGGGTGTGATCCTAGTTGTGCTGTGCCTGTTTATAATACTTTTTTCTACTTCTTTTCATGCCAAGATCAAATTTTTAATAACAACCAAAATAACATCGTATTCGAGAATTTGAGTTTCGAAAATTTTGGATCTAATTCTCAAAACTCAAATTCTTTATCGCAATCATATTTTAGTTAGTACTAAAATTTTCATTTTTGCATAAAAAAGTGGAAAAGTGTATTATAAACAGCTACAGTGAATCTTGGTCTTTTCCAAGCCTGTATTGTAAATTTCATTCATTTATAAATAATTATTCTGTCAATTCATTATTAATCATCGATCACCTAAACGCACATTAATCTATCACAAACCATAATTTATTACTCAATCCGCCTATTAGGTAATTATCGATCCCACAGCAATCCAATTAACTTACTAATCCCCGATATGCCGTTGATCGACCTTAAATCTACCATTAATTAGCTATTTGATGCAAGTCAGTCAGTCTATAATTAATTAAATACTCAATGATTTATCAATCTCCAGTCCGTCATTAACATCTTCGTCAATTTCCGATTCGCCAGTAATTATCCATTTAATCGAACAGCAATTGTTTTTAATTCATTATTAACAAATTATTTGATCCTTCATTGTCAGTCCACCACTAATCAATCATTCAATTACTCCAATCAATCATTAACCAATCACTCGATTCCTAATAAATTTAAAATCCGTCGTTAAATTCCTCAGCGATATTCAATCTAACGTTAATCAACCATGTATTCCACTGTCGATTAATATTTTATAAGTTATAAATCAGACATCAATTCAACATTAACTAATCTTTCAATTTTTTATTAATAAACTTCAATTTATCATGCAAGTTATCATTAATTAGTCATTCGATTTATCATTCAAGATATCATTAATTAGTCATTCAATTTATTATTAATCAGTCATTCAATTCATCATTCATCAGTTATTCAACTTACCATTACTGAATGTCAATACCATAATTTTTAAACTGAGGCAGGAAAAAGGGTATTGCTTACATAGGCGTACATAAAAAGTTCATAAGCGGGGGTTTATAGGCTCAATGGGGGGTTACAGAGCTACAACTCACATATTCCTATGTTAAATGTGAAAAATTCCATTACATTCGGAGTTACAACCCCCATCGACATCCCCCTGAGTATTCCAATGCTTGCTTGAAATCTAATTTGCTTTTAAATCAAAACACACCTATATACATAACAGTTTTCAATCTGACCATCAAAAAGATGTTACCTTAAAATATATTACCAGCTGCAAATAACTATAAACTATAACTACTGCAATTCCTACTACTACTATAACTGCTATAAACTCACAACTTGTAAGCATATTTGATGCTATAGTAAGCTTGAGGTTAAATAGAATATAATTACTATTATTACACAATTTATAATTTTTTTAATTTTAATGTAATTTTCCGAACTGTTTTGCAAAATATGATGATTAGATTTACATTATTTTTTAATTTTTCAACAAAACAGTTTTATTAACTATATCAGAAATATAGTGATAAAGCTCCTTTGATGATTGTTTTGAAATTTAAAAACAAGAACGATAGCCCTCTATTCAATACACTCCAGATTTAGTAAACAAAATTTTCTCCAAAGAAACTTAATTGTGGAGACATCTTCCTCATAGCGGCTGCACAGAGTATCGTACATTTTATTGTATTATTAGAAGTGTTGCGTACATTAAATATTCTGTATTAAGTATTGAAATACAGTGGAACCTGTTAAGGTGACCACCTCTGTAAACGGACCACCCGAATAAAATAAAAACTTTTTATAAGAGAGAACTGGTAGGTGACTTTGCCACGTCTATACCGAAGTCTTGTGTATTGTGACCGCCTGCCTACCGTGGCCATTGCAGTCTAATTCCAAGGTGGTCGCTTTGGGCAGGTTCTACCGTATTGTAAAATTAAAATATTATCATTTTAGAACAGTTACAATTCACTGAATCCCCTTTGACCCCATGTTTTTCTTTCAATTGTGTATGTACTACATGAAACTACTATATGAAAAAAATGAACTAGAATAATAGAACTAGAATGAATAGAAACTGTACTATATGAAACTAGAAACTGTACTAAATGAACTAGAATAATAGAACTAGAATGAATAGAAACTGTACTATATGAAACTAGAAACTGTACTAAATGAACTAGAATAATAGAACTAGAATGAATAGAAACTGTACTATGAAAAATGAAATATATATGAGGCTCATGCTAAAAAATTAAAAAAAAGTTTCCCCATGAAAAATTTTTGAACGTAACAGAATTGAAGCAGCGATTATGCGAAGCTTACTAACCATATTTGTTAATAATGGGTAGCGCCGACGAGAAGGGGGAGCAGCAGGGTCTGCAGCCCGGGAAGGGGGCCCAGATGAAGTCTAAAGGCCCCCGCGAGCAAGGACCTATGATAGGGGGAACCCGGCCCAAGGAAGGGCTCATGGGGCTGGTCGAAGTGAGCCTGGGGGGGGGCCGCATTAGCTCTCAGCGCCCTTGATAATGGACATTCTATTGTTATGATATCATGCTCAGTAACGGAATTAAGGACGGCGAAACCGGTACCATCGCACCAGGCGTCAAAATGGCCTAACGACCCCGAAGTACAAAATCGTTTTATAAAAATTTATCTCATTAAATTTTTAAAACTTAAACCGTTTTAAATTTTGTTTAATTTTTTAATGAACTCATTATCCCCCAATCCTTGTATAAATTGTTCTTTACTACAAGTAGTTCTTTTTAGTGTGTAAGAAAGTAAAGAAGCCTTTTTCCAACAAAACCGCAATGTAATACAGCAAATAAGAAATTAGACAAGTAAAAATCACATCAAAAAGAGCGAACTTATTTGATTGTAAAGAGGACATTCCAGATTAGTGAAACTCGTTTAGCTTTCAATTTTTATATTAAATCAGTTTAATTTTTGACTCATCAGAAAGAGTGCTCGTAGTTTAGTTACATGTTATTTGTTGTAAGGAAATTTTAATTATTATAGTTTCTTTCCGTCTTGAAATAATATGCAATATTTTTGTAATAAGAGTTAGTGTCTTAATGGGAAAGACTTCTAGAAATAAAAAAAAAATGCGCCAAAAAAGAATTATTTTGAAATCATTAATATTTAGAGAGGGCGCCAATTTTTGGGCTTGAGAGACATATAACCTAAATCCGCCCCTGATTATGCTCAATAATTAACATACCATTAACGTATTATATCTGAACATATGCATTTAAATAAATATTTACAAACATTCACAATTTTAATTCAAATTTAACAATCCAAATATTTATACTAATAAACAATATGGTTTATGAATATTCAAACATACAACTGTTATGTAACTATATATTAAATAAATAATCAACATTAATATATTATATAATATTATATTAAATAAATAATTAACATCATACCACTATTAATTATATGCCATAAAAAAAACAATAACAAAAGAAATTTATTTTAAATAAATTTTAAAACAATATAGAATGAAATATTTATATCGGCTATTATATTATTAATTTTTAGGAGGTACGTGAATTAATAAATAAAATTAATTTTGCACTTTTAAAAAAAAAATTCAAAAGTCATTAAAATAATAATAATATACCATACAGGTCGCTCTCAAATTGTTACGTTAATTAATTGTTATATTTATTTCTCTCACAACTCTCATCTCCGGGTAATAATTATTTCTTAATTTTCCTTTTAACGTTATCGCAACATAATCGATTAAATCAATTCGTCATCGATTTTAAATTAAAAATCATCTGCGTTTTATAGAACACAGTGGGCGTAACTAACGTGCAAAAAAAAAAAAAGCGAGATTTAAGGACTTATGATTAATTGCGGGGGTGGGGGGGGCCTCTTTCACTTTAGTTTTGAACCCCTTATTTTAATAAAAACAGGAGACAATATTTTCCTATATATAAAAAAGAGTCACGTCACTGTGGAATGCATAATGTGGCGCAACAATTGTTGATAAAAAGTTCAGAAAAAAGTGAAGTAGTTATTATCACACGATTTAAAATAATATATATATGGAAATCACCTTTTATCTTTCTCCGTTTGGCATCAGGATAGTATCGCTTGGACGACGCATAAAATATGAATGGCGATTCCTCGGGAGGCTTGGGCGACGTTCGAATATGTCTTGGCAATAAGGAGTCACAGGCCTCAACGGACGCTCCTGATGGGAAAGCATGGCCCCTGTCCACTACCAATACCAAAACAACTAACCAATACACAGGAATATTGCTAACCAATTTTGTCCAATACATTCCTAGTTCGCAATGCTAAGTACCAAACGCGTTTACCGTGTTGCCAGTTTACTCAACATAAATGTGACAAATTCATAACACATCTAGTTTCCTGGACTGCATATCGTAACATTGGCCCGTCGAGTAAGCTCGTAGCGAAAACCCATCCGTTACGGATCAAGAAGAAAGAATGAAGGTGGGATGGGAAGTCTTTGACAAAACAAGGTTACCGTTTGGTGTTGCACTTTCTCAGATGTACAATACGGCATGCTCGATGGAGGTTAAACCTTGTTGACCTGCTCCTCCTCTCCCATCACGGTATTTGTGGATAGACTGGGAAAGAAAATGAGAGCGTCTTATGCTGTGCAACATAAATAAATTTAGCAAGATTATAATTTTTCTTGACCCAAAGACCGGTGGGCAACCGGTGGTTTTCAAAATTTCTGAAGAAAACGAAAACAGGCTTCTGCTTAAAGACAGGCCTGTTCCCAGGGGATGTCTCTGATTGGTACAGCCCTTCTGACGTCACACCATCCTGATTTTTGATTAGACCGCAAATTCCCGGGCATTTATAAAAGGCTGCCAACCCTATCTTCCTGATCTTCGGTGAGCGAATAGAAACGTTGGGTTCATATTACGAATAATCTTCTTTTTTTCTTACCTATTTCGTACATGACAAAAATATATTATCCATTGTTTCTATTTTTTTTTATTTATTTGTTTTTTATAAGAACCATATTTCTTACGCTGTCGTACCCTCTCAATCGGAGCCAATTTCTATTTCGCACTTACAGCTTTCCAAAAAAACTTTCGACATACATAAGGAAGCAATATATTTTTTTAGAAAAAGGACATTAAGGCCGCTAAACGTAATTAACTGAATAAGTTCACATACGACAAAAAAATATATAATTATATTTTTCTGCACTAGTGTTCCGAAAACAAATGTGTACCTATTTTTTATTTTAGAAATGTTAATACTATCTTTGCATTTCGCCATTCTCTGTCTTGTGTGTATTGTGCACTTTTATTATTATTATTATTATTATTATTATTATTATTATTAGAACAACTGTTTTAAGAATATCCATTAAGAACCATCAAAATATCTCATGAGGTGTATTCTGTTTCTCGGTGAATGTTTCTTAAATGACTGGTTGAAGGACAATATTTTTTATGCTACTTTCCTACAGTCGAGGATAATATTTTTAATATTGTTTTTCTATAGTCATAGACGATAATTTTACTGCTATTTATTTATTTATTTATTTATTTATTTATTTATTTATTTATGCTTGCGCACGCAAATGTGTGTGTGGAAATGGAAACCTCCGAGTGGGGTTTCTTAAATAGAAAGTTTAAATCCAATTTTTGTATTGACAATAACCTTTTGTATTATATATAATATAAAATTATTTCTTTATTAAACCAGCCCAAAAAAATATATATATATGTGAAATTCATTAATGCGGACCCTCGTGGGCCGCTGCTTTTATCCGTACAAACGGTCCGCATCAATCGGAGAGCAAATTTCTGTAGCTAAAACCTCAGGCTATCCAGCAATGACTTGTATAGTAATTCAGTCAGTGCCGCATTTATAAATGAGAACGTTGGGCACTAACCTGGGCCCAAAATTTCTAGGGGCGCAAGAGGCTGCGGATTTTTTTTTTTTAATTGCAAATTATTTACCGTAGAATTCTGTCGATCAGCTTTCCCCGAGAAGGAGCCCTCCACCTTTTATCTAAATCTGAAATTCTGGAAAACTGAGTGAAACAATCTCTTCCCCCCCAACAAGGACGAATCCAGGCAGGGGACGTACGTTAGCTTGAGAATAATGTTTACATTAAAAATGATTATTTTTAATTAAAAAATACTTAAAACTAAACTTACAAGTGAAATTTTCAAGCTTTACGCCCTCCCTTAAATTTTGTTCTTCAGCCGCTCTTGCCTTCCCGCCCCCAATATCCAAAAATAATCTAAAAAATCTTTCTCAAATAAAATAATTTGTTTACAAAAATATCATTATTATATCTTATAATAATGCACATAAGGTAGGCTAACCATAAATGTCGCTCCTTCCCTATCGTCTGCGATTTTTCGTCGAATTTGAGGGGGGCGG
Organism: Dysdera silvatica; assembly: GCA_006491805.2. Taxonomy (NCBI): domain Eukaryota; kingdom Metazoa; phylum Arthropoda; class Arachnida; order Araneae; family Dysderidae; genus Dysdera; species Dysdera silvatica. The sequence goes on from QLNU02013614.1 coordinate 12,422,542, forward strand.
AAAAGCAGAATTTAATTTATTTACTTATTTTAGTACGATGAGGGGGCATGGGCGTAACTAGCTTCGAAGTCTAGGGGGCTAACTTTTTTCTAGGGGGCTAAAACTTATACCTCCATGCTTAAAAAAAATTCTGGGGATGTTAGCCCCTTTAGTTACGGAAATGGAGGGGGCGCCAAAAATCGTTGTGCCCAAGGCGCCTCGTGACCCTAAATCCGGCCCTGAATTCAGAACGCAACGTAAATAAATAAATTACTAAAACAAAATAACGTATTATGGATGAACATACCGGAGTAATTTACAACAAAACAAAATAATCAGCACTTACACGCAGCAGAAAATTATTTATTTTTACTTAATATCATATAAAAAATCCGAAAGGTTTTGGGAGGACGCTTTTGAAAAATATGTGATCACACCTGGGAAAAAAATCATTCTGTCTTCGGTGCCGCTTGAATTTTTTCCTGAAAATGCATTTTTTTTTTTTTTCCACAAAGGACTTTCGTCCGCATTATCGGATGAGCCGTACGCATTAAGCGAAGTCTTTAACGTTGGATGTACATATGCCTCAGATGAGGCAAAAAGGATTTGTCCGCAATAACGAGATGTCCGTCTTAAGCGAAGCCACATTAACGAGATGCCACTGTATATTGTATTTTTCTCTTATGGAGAAATTAATCTTTAATGGGAAGAAAATATTAATAATGACATATAGTAATTTTTACGTATGAGGTTTCCTCGAACGCAACTGTCATCGCCGGGTTTCCGCAAAGGTTGAAGAACCTTAACTTACTGCATTTTTGAAAGTGATTAGTGTAAAAAGAAATAAAATAACCTGGTTTGTTTCCTTTGTTCATGAGTTATGAATAAATTCATTTATGTATTGTTTAGGTTAATTCTATTTCAATAATGTAACATGGCGATGTTTTGTCATTGCTTGGTTCTGTTCTTTCGTTGAATCCTTTCCGAGCAGCCAAACGCCAGTGACGTATCCGCCTATGTAGGCTGTAGACGAAACTGCATAGGCTACGCAGCTATCTCGGCCTTATTATTAAGGGTGTTGATGAGCTATATCTCCTGCTCTTCGGGATTCAACAGTGAGGGGAGGATCCTTTCGAATTTTGGGCGAACGCTGACCCAGATGGAATTGGACTCCTGTTCTAAGGAAGCATTGTATGAATGGAGCTCACGTATTTTCGCTGGTTGGAAAAAGTCGTTCGAATTTGAAACTGCGGTCACGGGAAATAAATTGTGCGGGTCATACACATGCGCACAACGCACAATATCCATCTGGCGGATGGCACGTACCATTTGGAAACACGTGACATCCTTCAGCGAATATTGGAAGGTCCAGGAATGTCGCCAGTTGTTTCACCGCTCCTTGTGCCGGGTGTGCTTCCTTAGGTGACGAATATTAGGACTCCCCAATGCAGCATGACTTCAATTGCCCCTTCTCCTTATTACGTAAACAGACGACTGTATATTGCTCAATCCGCATTGCCTGTCAACGCTCCAATATTATGGACAGAAAACCCCGTTAATCCGAATTCAGCGGGACTGGAGTAAATCTGGATAAGCGAAATGGGTAAAACTTTAGAATTATCTCGGTTGCCAAGCTCCTTTCGTCGCCAAAACTCATGCTATACTCTTAAATTTGAATCTGAGAGCTCTAAGCACAGCACCTGCGCGTGAATTGCAGAGTACGCAAAGCCTGGCCTCTATCTTTTAACATTGCTAAAACAAGCTCTGAGCGACGGCCACATTTCTTTCGGACGCAATGGGATTTTTTGCGAATCAGTATTTTTCCTGAATCAGTAAAGGCCTAGTGGGGGTGCCCCCACACCCCCCGCCACCAAAAAACTTCAGAAAAGCACGCAGTCGTTCGTATTCTCCAGCAATTCAAAAGCTTGCAATAGTAAAAAAAAACTCGCCTTTGTTCATGCAGCGGTCGTTAACGTCGATGAAAGGAAAGCAAGACATATTTATCCAAGAATACAAAACCCCAACCGTCATATTCCGACTTTAGCAAACTTCATGCAACAACAGCGGTGAGGGTTTTTTCAAAACGTTTAAAAAAATTCACGACTCCCAAAACGTCAAGCGATGATGACATCATCCGAGAACGATTACCAGAGAAGGAAGTTAGCGCCTTTGGCGACTGGGATGATTCTAAAGTGTGGCCGCGAAATGATATCATTTCGAACATAGTTATAACTAACAGCATGACCGCTCCATGTTCACTCGAAAGTACGCTTCAGATGTTCTCTGACGAAGGACAACTATGTTTGTCTGGTGCACATCGATATGCTCTACCAAACATCGATAAATGCACTTCTCAACAATGTCTAATATAGTTTACGTAGTGCTATGTCAATCTGATATTTAGATCAGAAAATTTCCCGTAAATATTAGTTATTTGTGGGGAAGGAGGGAGATTTGAGAAGAGAAGGAAAGTTTAGGACATTGGCGTACGCAGGAGTGTGTTGATGGGGTTGTAAACCGCCCCATTGCAACGAAATTTTGCATATTTAACATATATTGGAATATGTAAGTTGTAGCTCTGTAACACTCCCATTGAATCTATAACCCGATTACGTACTTTCTGCGTTCGCCTATGGTTTAGGGGGAAAAAATGCACTGGTGATTATGACCAGGGGCCGATTTAGAGGTTTTTTAAGGGAAGGGCGATTAATGACTTGATTTTTGGAAATTATAACTTTTTGGAACTTATACCTCATTGGAACTTTACCTTGTATCTTGTCTATGTTAAATTTTCATTCAGTAGGGTGCGGCGCCTGGTTAGAACCCACTGCCTTTATCTTGCTGGGGGTGGGTTAAATGTCCTTTATCTTGCTGAGGTGGGTTAAATGTCTAATTATGTCTGAATATACCGTGGTTCCGAAGTATCATCACATATAAAGGATGTAAGATATTATTACCCTTCTCAGGGATAACACAATTGCCAAATAATGGTCAACACACAAAGCCACTGGGGTACCATTATTTGGCCATTGTGTTATCCCTGAGAAGGGTAATAATATCTTACATCCTTACATACGGAGAAAGAGAGCGTTGTTCCTGTCTTCGTTGGTCTAGTGGTCCATCATTCCGGACTCAAAGGAAGGCCCCTAGTTCAACTTTAGGGTCCCTTTTCCACCTATAACTAAAACAAATCTAGCTTGAGCTTATAAGTGGGTGTCGAAAATTATTACTATTATTCACATATGAAAGTATCACCTTCGCATATATAAATGTCATCTTCACATACAAAAGTGAATGTCATCTTCACACACAAAAGCGAATCGCACCTTCACATATAAAAGTGAATGTCAGCTTCACACACAAAAGTGAATGTCACCTTCACACATAAAAGTGAATGTCATCTTCACACATAAAAATGGATATTATCTTCACACACATAGATGCGAATGTCACCTTCACACATGAAAGTGAATGTCACCTTCACACACAAAAGTGTATGTTACCTTCACACATAAAAGTGAATGTCATCTTATAAAAATGGATATTATCTTCACACATAAATGTGAATGTCACCTTCACACATGAAAGTGAATGTCAACTTCACACACAAAGGTGAATGTCATCTCCACACACAAAAATAAATGTCACCTTCACACATAAAAGTGAATGTCACCTTCATACATGAAAGTGGATGTCGCCTTCACACATGAAAGTGAATGTCGCTTTCACATATAAAAGTGCCAGTCCAGTCATAAATATAGCACTCCCGTTTCAAATGTCTAACGTCACTTTTTTTGGACTCGAAATACACAAACAACAAACTACATTAAAAGAACAAATAACTACAATGAAGCAAAAATTCATATTTTTACTTAAGAGTGTTTTGGAAAATTGTATACTATAAAACTATCGTTCATTAAAGTGGGGAAAAAATGCACATTCATCATAAATAATTTCAACCAGTTCGGGAAGTCGAATTATCGGAGTTTTGATTACTGAACATGTTTCTGTGTGTACTAATATTACTTGTAAATATCCCTAGCAAATTCTTTACAGCTTAACTCGCGAGCAGTCACGCCGGTTAGAGGAACGCGAGAACGCGCGCGGGGTGATTTGCACCCCATCTAATTATATAGCATTATTTCATTAAAAACGTCCAATTTTACAGGGAACAATAAGTGGAATTTTCACTTTGTCACCCTACCCCAAAAGATTGTGACTTTGAAGGCAACAGGAAAGAGTTTGGCCAGTTTCAGAAGCAAGGGTGGACTGTTCTTTTAACATATTGTAAGTTGTGGGTTGTAAAATACCCCGCGAGCCTGGTCGCGGATTAAAAATAAATCTAATGTATTCGTCAATATATTCAACGCAACATGCAAATCTTAAATTTACTTTCATTTATTTTAGCGTCGGTTGTATACGGTCATTGAAATAACCGGTAACATGCACGATAACGTTTTGTTCACTTTCCTTATGAAATTATCTGTATCTGAATCAGGGTCGTATAAACATTATCCACGGGCCATGGGTCATAGACAAGTTACGTTATCAAACCAAGCCCAATCAGCTCAAAGATAGAAGCCGTAACCACTGAGCCACTCCCTTGATCTCAAAGGCTTTGACCGGAACCCCCTTTTTTTTTTCTCCTTCTTTAATGACCTTCTGTGTCTGACCTTTACAAAGACTTGTGGTGGTGGTGCAGGATGACCTTTATCACCCTTGCGCCATAAAATTGCAACTAACTGGACAAATGACCTGCGATTATTTATTTTTTTTTTTTTATAATAACGCTTCAAATATTTCGGTATGGAATTTTATATCGCAGGCCAAATAAAATTACCACTAATAGACCTTTCGTCACACAATTCACAATTACGGTTTCATTTTCTTTGTCCCGAAGCAGTATTTTTCAAAAACTTCAATTATTAATGCACTTTACACTCGAGAAAAAGAATGAACGGTGTCAAAAATATTCGACGGCAATTCCCTAACAATAGGACCCAAAACATTCCATAACTTAACCGAAATCGAAATTTTAGCGTTTACGTAAAAGAGAACGAATTAGTTGGTCTGGGTGAAAATACACATTATGAAACCATTCTTTGTCGCCTCCAAAATTATAATAACATCGACGGAATCTAAGGAAAGCAGAGGGAACATAATTTGCATAAATTTTTGATACGCAATCTCGGTTTCTTGTAGTTTAAAGAAACATCAAAACGAAAACCATTTCCAATATACTGGAACAGACACCCACTCCTTACAAAGGGCAGAATGGTTAGTTCGAAGGTTAAACTGGTGCAAAGCCATTATCGGCAAGTTGTGATTTACGCCTATATCCTACTGGGCCAAGTTAATGGAAAAGGGTACAAGGACCTCCATTCACCGGCTCTTTACAAACGTAGATAAATGGAATGTGTAAATAATGTAAGAACTTCGCGCAGACTTACAGAAATGTGCTGCACAGGAATACTGTTAGAAAATTTCATCAAAAAATAATAATAGATTATTCAAATCCTAAAACAGGGTGTTTCACACGCTCTTGGCCCCGGATTTTCGTTTATATTAATCAAAGTAATAGTCGTAATTCAATAAAAAATTGCTACGAACATGCCTTGGTATGCTAGAAGTGTGGTGACATTGCGTGAATTGGCGCCACAATCGTTGTAGACGTGAGCAGGTAGGTAGGTATTGTGCAAGGATTTTAATGGGAAGGGTGGCCGCCGAAGGTGGCAGCGCTGTATTCCAAGACAAGTTTTTACGTCGGATGTTATAACGACTAGTGGACCGAGAAGGAGCACTGGGGGCCTTGGGAGGGGGGGGGGATTGTCAATCAATGCAGGCGTTCAGGGACGCATAGCATACCCAGTTGTCGTAATTTAACGTTTACCGGAGACCATCCACGATCAGTCCGCCCCGAAGAGTGGCCGAAATAGATGGATGGCGCGGAAGAACACCCCGGGCCGGCCGGTATTCCTACAGGAGACCACCGGACACCGTTGAGTGGGTGTGGTGCCGCGAGCGGCAGAGAACAGGAGAAAATCATTCCCCGCAACCAGGGCGCACGAGACCAGAACAATCCGGACAGGCATCACATGCCAAAATAATCATCCACTGTTTGCGAAAGCTGGCCCCCAAGCGATCGCAGCGGACGAAGACAATGACGAACGTCCATCGTGGACGGAAGGCCCAGCATGGCCTCAGCGACAGTCCGCATGCCAAGGGCGGATTGGGCCGCCGGCCAACCACCCTTCGGGCCGGTGCGCCCTCTTGGGATATAGGACGCGTGCTTGTTTATGTGTTGCAGCTGTGAGAGTGTGATCTTGTGTTCATGTTGTGATCAAGATTATAGTGTGGTTTGTGTTTGAATGCAGTACAGCCACAGACTCTTATGCAACTGAAAGACAACATTTGGCAGGAAATTGATGCTGTGACTACTGATATGTCGGTGGTAGTCTTCTATAATATGGAGAGGCGTATGCAAGCTTGCCTTGGTGCTCGTAGCGATCACTTCCAACGTTTTCTTTGATGTCACCACGCTTCTCACACACCAAGATACGCCCGTAGCAATTATTTTTAGTAAATTACGACCATTACTTTGATTAATATAAACGAAAATCTGGGACCGGTAGCGAGTAAAACACCCTATATGTTGTAGGGTTACATATTATTAAGTGTTATCGAGTTGTGAACTTCGAATTCGTTGAGTTACTGTAGAAATGTGTCGTTTTTTCAATGGGTGGATTAAAAATGGAAGAAAGGAAAGCAAAACTGTTTGAGAAACTACTCCAGAGGTTGAAACTAAAGATGAGCGAAATCGTTCATTCGCCAAATCATTGAAAGATACTGCACATCTCTACGAGATAGCAAAACTGTCACACTGATACGCTTTGTGACCAATTCGGCACATCTCTGGTTTGAACATTAAATACAGGAACAAACCAATGGCGTAATTTCCAATAAGTCTAAGCCAAGGGCCTTCAACCTTTTTCAGTCCAAGGGCCAATTTTGCTCATTCTTGTTGGCCCGCTGGCCGCACTGTTCTATCGGCAATATTGAGACTGGAAAGGGCGGACCTGGGCTTGGGGCGCGGGGTATCATCGAACCAGACTTTATTACCGCCTTTTTTTTTTTAAGGTTCCTATATTGGTTGTGTGCCTCCGGAAAATAATTTCTGGGTCCGCCCTGGGACAATACATATATAGTACAATATAAAATACGTATGGAAAAGTAAAAAGTATATTTATAATACTTTTAGTTATTAATATATAAAGCGAAATCAAACCTTTTAGTGAGATTTTTGGCACTGCTTACGTACGAGTAATAAGCCTGTCAATAGCAGGTCCTATTTTTGATGGCGCAACCGTAAGAGAGATTCTTAAAGTGTAAGTCGGTTATTCTGGTCCTAAATTTTGATTTTACCAACTTCATTCTTGAAAAAAAAAAAAATTGTTCGCAGACGTAAGTGCTCCCGAACAGTGATATCGTTTACAGAGCATGCAGTCGGATGGTTGGGAAGATGTTCTTATCGATTTATTTAGAATAGAATTCATTGAGTGGTAAGTTGAATTTTGTTTTAAAATCACTGTTGCAATGCGACTAACAAAACTACACCTAATGCCCATATGCGCAAGAAAACTAAAGTAAAACACCATTGAGGGAAGACCGCGTTTTAAAATAGTATTTATTATGAAATATGAAAACGGGAGCAAAATAAAATGCATAGATTTAAATCTCAGAAGATGAAAAGACGTTATTTTTGTGTGAAGCAATTTGTATTTTTCATGAGCCGGAGGGTCCCAAAGAACATGTCGACGGGCCGCAAGTAGCCCGCCGGTTAAAGACCCCTGCCCTAATTCATGGGACAACGACATGGAAACTTATTTTTTCTGTACATTTAATTTCGCCCCAATAAATAAAGACTGGTGTTGTGTAATGAAGCAACACACATATAGAAAAGAAGAAAAAAAAAATCAAAAGCAAGAATTTTAATAGTAATCCATATTAAAACTATCTTTTCGTACCTGACATAGTATCAAGTACAATTCGCGACATGAGAAAGAATTATTTTTTCAAATTTTTCGCACCTGATAAATACAATCTTTTGCTGTGAAGTAAAGCGATACACAGAACGGGAAAAAAATGCTAGAGTCGGCATTTTAATAATATTCCTTATTAAAATAGGCTTTTATTAAAATAGCATTTATTAGGCAGAATATTTAAAACTTGAAAAAAAAAATGCTTTCCATTTTGGAATCTTACTTGTTACACTACCATGTGGGACCAAACCAGTTTTCTTGGCGAAGTCCCTTCATATGCGTGCTATTGAGTGTCCTTGACTTTTCTAAGGGTGGTAATAAAATGTAGGAAAAAAATTTCCCCGATATTTTTAAGTCTGTGTTGTCAGCAAGATGATGAAAAATACCAAATGTACAAATTCTATGAAAAAAACCTACACAATTATGAAAACATTCAAACTGTAAAAAAAAAAACCCCTGCAACTCATGCAGCCCTCACCTCACTGTATTGCCACTGAGAAAGGTATGGAATTACATAGCTTCCCTGGGTAAAAAAAAAAAATTGTAAAGAAGTTACTAATTAGAAGACAAATTAAAAAATAAAATTAAACACAAACCCAAAGTAATTTTATTTACTTTAAACATTTCCGTAAATACCAAAGTTTAATATAAGCCCAGTTGTGTCTGTAAAAAATCCATTTCGATCTAGTTAAAACCATAAATCATAGCGTATTACCGCTGAGAGTATGAAATTGTGATGCCTTTTTCTTCTTGTATTATTGACTTTTGAAGGAAACATAATTTTTAATGGTAATTGCCGCAATACTTAATAAAGTAATTGTTAGTAGTCCTCAAGTGATTTGAGGTATATGTTAAACTTCAACTCATAATATCTCCAGTTCTATTCACCTCAGGAAATCCATTTTTTCTTAAAACAACAATTACACAAGTTTTTTTTTTCCTTATGTAAAAAAATATATAGGGTGCAATTTGAAATCAGAGAAAAAAGTATGTTTTTTAATACACTGTACATATTTCAACGGGATTCTTCGTAATATAGAAAGATAGAGTATTTAAAAATCTACAAAATGACATATAAACGAACTTTTTCCGCTGAATAGAACTAGAGTTATTAACGGTTGTACAGCCATTATGGGACATCTTGTATATTACATACAATGTCTCACGGTGGGGGAGGGGGGCCCACGAATGACCAATTACGGGATGGGATGTACGCCTGATAGAAACATCGACTACAAGGGGCACTGAACTGTTATCCATTTCTCCTTACTATATCCCAAGTTAAGACAGACTTGTAAAAAGAACATGTAAAAACATCTATAGCGAAAATCTATTTGGAATATAATTTTAGCGTCAAAGAACAATTTAGATTGTTTTATACAAAACAAAATTTAAAACAAAATGTAATTTTTGATATTGCCATCTTTTCGATTCTGCAATGATTGATTCTGAGAAAAAAATGAAGCCTAGAATATTTTCTGAGGGGGGGGGGTAAGTATGACACGTAAAAAAATTACAGTCCAAGAACAGATAAGCTGTTCGAAAGAGCAGTTCACGTTGATAGGCAGATCGCGTTGATGAACCAATTTACCCATCTCTAACCTTTGCTGCTGTTTTAGCAATCGAAAATTTTCTGTTTCCCTTGATTTCCGTGAAATTTTAAAAAATTCCCTGACATTTCCAGAATTGAAAAATTCCCTGGTTCTGTTTTCTATGTGTGTGTGTGTCGCTTCATTTAACGGCACCAGGTTGCATTTTAGGCAGAATATTAAAATTTGAAGTGGGGGAAGATAAAAATGAGTTCCCATGACGGGAATCGTACTTGCTAATCTGTGAAGTAAAAACGAGCCAGTTTTCCCGATGCAGTTTCTTAAATATGTATGCTCTCTTTTATATAGATTTCCCTTCCTATAATGTATGTTTATTTCATAGCACCAGATGTTTACATTTTAATATTCTTGAGCCCAATATAGCTAATCTTGCCAAGAGCTATGAAATGCCGCCTACAGTCACCTTGCCACAGACCACATGTTGGACATGGGCCGGGATGTATAAATAAACTTTAATCACAGAAGATTTTATCAATTTTAAGAACTAATTGTCAAGCAACTAACTAAGCTAGCTATACACATCTGAGTGATCTGTAGTGTGAACATGGAACAATTGCTGGAGCAGGAATAATGTTCCTGCTTATTCGAAAGTTCAAAACTCAAACTTCATAGCTGCCCACAGGATGTGATTGGTCAGTACGTTCATCACATGGGCAGTTCTGATCCCTGGTTGGATGGGACATAATGCCTGGACATCCATCTCAGACCAGGTACCTAAACACACAAATATTTCAATATATCCAAATATTATATTAGCACTTGAAAATATATTCCTGTTTCGCTTGTCTTCGTCAACAGAAACATTCTAAAATATGGAGCAATCGTTATCCCAGGGTTTGAAATGTCCTTTGCATCTATGGAACTTCCTTTGGAAAAATATGGGCACATAAGAGTATAAGAACGGGAATCGTCTCAACATTGCCTCTTCAGGTCAATTCTACGGACTTTTTTATTCTATTTATTATCCAGGACAAAACTTAAATGTGGCCTGGGGGGAGCCCAGGAAAAAAGTTGACAAGAATGAGAACCTGACAAGCCCTAGGCACTCTAACAATATGGAAATGACAATTTAACATAGAGGTGGAAACAAATTAAGTATTCGTAAAACATAATGAGAATAGTCACAAATTAAAAAATTGTAAGTAAAAATTCTTAAACAGGAAGCACAATAAAATTAGGGAGCCCATAGGCAAAATAAATGTATAGAATGCTCCAATTCCACAACAAAATTTAAGAAATGGTTTTAACTGGGTAAAAACATTGAGAAACTTTGCTTGATAAAAAGACTTATCGTGATGTATTTGATTAGCTGTAATTATATTAGATATAATATAAACAAAAAAAGCAATCTAAAAAAATAAACGTTTTTTGTTTGGTCTGTTATGATTATGAAATAATAAACAGAGTCAATAAAATGACAAGAAATTATCATAGGTGTTAAAGACAAAAATTGTTTGAGGAGCCCTGATCCATGTTATAATGGAAGAAACCGTTTATGTTTCACGGTTCAAGGTCAGTTAAGGTCATGGTGCTGTGGACCCTATCACTTCCCAAGAAATATGATTCTCTGTTGCTTACAGAACCAAACTCCAAACAATAGTAGGGAGGAAAATGAACATTCCATAGTACCATAGAATAGGGGTTAACAAGATGGCAGATACATTCCCACAAAAAGACACTGTATATAAGGCTGTCTACTTAGTGCAATTACATTTTATACAGTGTATTCCTACTCTATTTAAAGACAAAGCACTCCAAGAAATGAAACACAACATTATATGAAGCAATATTTATTTCAAGTTATAATTTGGTATGACAATTTCAAAGCTACTAGTTTCGCACGTCACAAACTTTTGTTTTTATCTACAAGAAATTACCTCATGTTTCATTACAAACAGTACACGAAAATATGCGATTATTATACACCATTGGTTGAGATCCTGTAAACATCATAAATAAAAGCATGATATATATATATATCCTACCATCAGGGGTAAACAGTAATGTTGTGAGGTCCCTCTCCATGCATATACAGCACTGCTGGAGGCGAGGGGGTCCCTAATGAACTTATTGGGCCCTTACAAGTTCAACTGTTACAACCCTGTTAATTAACAACTGCTAAACCTCAAGTAATAAGAGCGTGATAAATATTTATATATATACAAATATTATGTTAAAAAAAATTATCTTCCAATTGGGAGCGAAATGGCAACATTATTTGAAAAATGTCTACTAAATTCAGGTTCAAATGTGGTTACCGGTTCACTTACAACCAAAAGTATAAATCGTAGCCAAAATCACCGCCAACCCAAGTAGCTTCAAAAAGCATATTATAAAGGAAGCAAGGGTGCTGTAACTGGCAATCAACCAACACAAAATGCCAAGAGGACCAGTAACAGCATTTTAACTGGTAGTCCATCATGTTTACAATAATATTAAAAACTTGATGAATTTTAAAATTATAAAGATAAAAGGATTTGCCTTATTATATAACGAAGGGTTGGAGTATTTGACTGTGTAGCAACATCTTCCATACAGAGTCAAATGAGCCAACAATGTACTTGTCAAATTTAAACCAAAAGCTGCCAACATAGAAGATTTAAAAAATAAAGGAAAAGATGTTTTTAATGGCAAACATATCAACTATAATGACAATATAACGAATAAGAATTATTAATAGTCTTTTTTTAATTATCAGGTAATCCACGGTTTATATTTTTCAATAACAATTCATATTTTTTCCATGGCAATTACCTTATAAACAAGTCACCCATGGCACACGTAATTACTTTTATAAAGAGAGGGAATTTACTCACAGAACTTTAAGAGTTTTCCAGCTTTAAAATTTCTATCAGAAATTTTTGCGGAAATTCAGGAACTTACTAAGGAAGTTCAAACTATATAGGTACTAATAAGGGAAGGGCCCGAGCTGGACGACACAGATTTTAATGGGAGTGGTCTCATTTGAAAGCTGTCAAAAAATTGTTAGACACGTATTGGAGCGTTTTTCAGCATGGGCCTTAATATAGATGTCAGGGGCCAAAGAAGGGCAAAATTTGGGGCATTTTTGAAGATTTCAAACGGCTGTATCTCGGTTAAAATTTAGAGCTAAAAATTAAGTTTTGATGCATTGTATGCATCTTTCAAATATATCGAATACTTGTTTCAGGGTTTTTCGGATAAAACATTATTAAATGTTATTTTGTAATTTTGGATATCGCCTCTATTACTGCTATTTATCGAAAGACTTCTTGGCAGTTTGGTGAAATCAATGGCGATCTTTCTAGAAAGCTGGCTGTTTGCGTTTGTATTATTGAATATGCATGAAACATATAAAAGGAGGTTGAAATATAAATTTATGCATTAAGGATACAAATTAATAATGGAAGATCTTACTGCTCATGGGAAATATCGTGAATTTATTGTTTGTAATCATTTAATATCTTTTCATGCGAAGAGTAAAATCTTCGTTCAATAACTTGCATTCGTAATACCCCAAAAACTACCTTGCATCAGAACAGCGGACCACTCAGAATTCTCCGAAGGTGGGGGGAAGGGGTTAACACCGAGAAATTTTTTCAACTGTCATATTAATTCGTAAGGCAGTTGTATTCTGTGCATTTTTTTCAAGAGCAATATCAAAATAATTTTTCCGTTTGGTCAACCCAAGCCCTGGCCCTTAGATTCTGGGCACCATCGCTCCTCCCCCCCCCGTGGGTGCGTCACTGCGTTAGAGTGTACTACTTTCTTCATCATGTATCGCTCGTTTTTTGTTTTGGATTAGTAAAAGAAGGATTGCATTATTCTACAGAAACAATTTTCATTTTTTTTCCGTGTTGTTATATTATAGGATGAGAATGTATATGAGTAATTAATGTATATGTGTGTCTGTACGATATGAACTATGGTTACACGTTTTATTCAGATTCATATTGTCTTGACAATTATTATGACTTTAGTTGCAAAGAACGTTAGCGAAAGTGAATATTTGTTACTTACAAAAACAAAAACAGATTTCTCAAAAATATAAAAAAAAATCGGATAATTTTTTATTCTGATCAAATAATACATGTTAAATTTTACTGCAAGAATATGCAGAAAAAATGCAATTATTAGTTCCTGCGTTTGCTGCAAAATGTAACTCTCTCTGCTATTACAGATACAGGTGAGATAATGATAACAGCAAGCCTGTTTTCAACATCTTTCTGGAAATATCGCCAATGATTTCGCCGAATTGCTAATAAGTCTTTTAATGGATATCAATAATAGAGGCGATGTTCAGAATTGAAAAATTAGATTCAATAATGTTTTATCCGAAAAATCCTGAAACATGTATTCGATATATTTGAAAGATGCACACAATGCGTCGAAACTTAATTTTTAGCTCTAAATTTTAACCGAGATAAAGCCGTTTGAAATCTTTGAAAATGCCTCTAATTTTGCCCTTCTTTAGCCCTTGGCATCTACATTAAGACCCACACTAAAAACCGCTCGAATACGTATCTAAAAAATTTTGAGAGCTTTCAAATGAGACCACTCCAATTAAAATCGGCGGCGTCCAGCTGGGGCCTTTTCCTTGTAAGCCTATCAAGCTAGGTTTACCATGTTTGGCGCAGTATAGCCTTCTCCAGGTTTTCCCCGAACTTTCCTGGCAAAATTCTCTGACCAATCACAAGCACTTTTCAACCAAACTTTGGTTGTGAATTAAAAATGGCTTCACATTCGTGAGATGATTTAGCTATTCAAAACGGAAGTTAATCAGGTTTTCCCTAATTTTCCTGGCAAAATTCTCTGACCAATCACAAGCACTTTTCAACTGAACTTTGGCTGCGAATGAAAAATGGCTTCACATTCGTGGGAGGATTTAGCTATTCAAAACAGAAGTTAAGAAGGTTTTCACCTGACTTTTCCAGATTTTTTCCTGCCCTTTCTGGCAAAATTCCTCGACTAATCAAAAGCAATTTTCAACCGAACTTTGATCGCGAGTGAAAAATGGTTTCACATTCGTGGGAGGATTTAGCTATTCAAAACAGAAGTTAAGATTTTCCCCTGACTTTCAGGGACGTTTCCAATTCCCTGACAATTCTAGGTTTCATAATAGTTCTTCTTGTTAGACGAAAATTCATTACATATATAACCTTGAAAAATTCATTATGTGAGTCTAGATTTCGTATCTTTATATTAAGACCCGGGACTGCACTAACAGTTTAATATGCCATCAAATGATTATAACACCGAACTACAGTTCAAAATGTGTTAGCACCTTATTATAGTAGCTTGGCTTACTTTTAAATCTATTGAAATTCAAATTAGTAGAGCCTATGATAACAAGACCATTTTTCTACGCGTCGGTTAGGCGATGGGGATGTGTTTTTCTATTCATCGATTAGGTCATGAGAAAGTATTTTATTCTCATTGCCAGTGGATTGGGGTTTGGAGGTTGTCGTTCAGCAAAGGCTTAACATCACACGTGTTTAGCCTGATTACACAGATCTTAAATGTTTTGCACACTGTACGAAAGTACTTATTGGCAATCTGCAAGATACTGTAGATCACATAACTGACATTGAAGGGTGAAAACATTCATAAAATAGAAATTCTTAAAACGCAGCGATAATATTCAGCCATATATAATTTCCATACTTTGCCAATTAAATTCTATTAGCTTTGTATATGAATTTGCAGAATGCATTTTTGCTCTATTGTTCACAAACTTCCATTCTAAATGACAATCCGTCTAACCATATCAAGTACATCTGCAACATGATGTACAAACAAATTAAATGGTTATTTTCAACAAATAACACAGAAAGAACCAACTGCACATAAATCTCTAATAATTACAAAACAAAATTACTAAAGGGGCATTTTCTTCTTAAGAAGATATGGAATGTGATTTCACTCAATTGTATTTCCTTATCCCTGCAATATGCTTGTTATTTCTTTCCATAATGAAATAAACAAAAGGAAATCTTGGTGGTGATGGGGGAGCATACAGCTGTAGTTCTTTCATGGAAAATTGTCCGATGGTACAGTTAGAAAATAAGGGAAGCATACGTCACAAATGGTTTAGCCAATTATAGCAAAGGGAAGGGCGTCATTTCAGAACCACATTTTTAACCAACGTTTGTGCTAAAAACCAGTTCAGGAGGGAGGGATGAGATGACATCCTCCTCTCTGCTGTAATTAACTAGGCCGTTTGTGAAGTCAGCTCCCATTATTTTTCTTTAATGGTGCAATCAGACTTCTTTGGTGAATGGACTATACATATAAGTGTAATCTATCTGAAATGACAACAGTGTCAAATCCGACAATAACGTTGTGAATCTGTTGAAGAGAAAGAAGAGATTTTTTTTTTTTTCACAAGAGGGGAAATGTTGCTGTTGTGTAGCTCAACCACAGCTGGCAACTATGTTCCAAGAAAAAGGTTCTAATAAAGTGCAAGATGATGGGAAGGAGAATGGAGTCTAATCCAAAAGATAATGGAAATTATGGATGTCATCACCAAAGCAAAAATCATTTTAAGGAAAGGTGGTGTGATTTTAGATTAAAAGTAGAAAGTTTTGTTGAAAAGTCGTTGAGAAGGGTGGCCACCAAAGGTAGCACTATGTTCTCAGATAGGGCGCACATTGTACGATGCTCCCGTGGGAGTTATAAACAGAAGTTAGTGGTCGTCGAAAGAAAAGGAGGAGGCCATCAGGTGACATATTTTTCGTCAGATGTTGAATGGAGACAGCAAGCATGGGTGCCACTGCAAAGCAGTTGTGTCCATGGAAGAAGGTGGCAGGAGGAGCAGACGTTGGAGAACGACCCAGGAACAGCAGAGGTGCTAACTAGCAGTTCCGATTTTAGATTAGAATAGTCTTTTGATCACTGATTCGACTAATGGTAATATGCTTCACATACCTGATCAGTTTCACCTTTCTTGTCAAAGAGAACTGGGAGCCAGACATAATTCTTGAGAAAAATGCGAGAGGGTGAGGTCAAAGAGGTCCAAGACTCACTATCACTGTCTTTTTATATGCGATATAACTTTCTACAGACATAAAATTCTTCGTTTTTTATAACGCAAAGGCAACTCAAGATCATGTTATGAAAGAGCTTACAGTTTTCTGCAGACTAAGACACTGTTTTTCGATCTTTGGTTAGTCATGAACCACATCGTGCATTCCTTTAGTTATCATGTAACCAACAGTGGTGGAGATCTTCCCTGAAAAACACACTGTTTGAAACCACGTCCGATTAATAATATTAGGCTCTACCGACCACTACCATCTGCAAGCTAAATCATTTTGTTCCATACATCATGAATAAAACATTAAGAAAACATGCAATCAGGTTTTTGCATTCGAACATATATCACTTAAATTATAAGTACTTAAATATCCACAACGATGGCAGTTGTAGAGATATTTCGTTGTCAGCATTGAATACTTAGCCCACATTTTCAAACTGAGACGTTAAGCACAAAGCCCTATTTCATTATTTTTACTTCTGAGATTTCCCAATGGTCCCACAGACCACTTCATGCACATCCACGGACCAGACTTTGAGAAACACGGGCCTAGAAACCGAACCACGGACTATGGATCCGTACAAAAAAAAAAACACGGCAGGAACTGGGTACAGCCGTTGGAAACAAGGATTATTTGCACAGTAGCCCAAATGTTATTGCCATGATGTCACCCAGGGATGATTGTAAGTCCAAACCAGATTCCCTGAACATACCAGAAAATTCCATGAAAAGTTATGTAATATTTTTGGTAAAGATACTGATTTCGAAAGGAATATAAAAAATTATAGGAAATAAAATGAAAATCTTTTATAATTTTTAAAAAGGAACCCTGGAACATAATCACCCCTGGTCACTCCAGGACCAACACACAATCATCTTTATTTTAGATCCAAGAAGGGAAAGAAGGAATTAATTCCACTTACACAGAGAAATAAAAGATTTTGCCATCCCTTCTGACATCTAGTCTACGTTAGTAGTAAACTTGGTACTAAAAGTCACCATAGAAGCAAGTTCTCTAAACTTTGTACAATGTTTTTCCATTATCGTTAGAAAAAGGATACACGCATAACATTCCTATTCTAGTTAATCTGAATGTTTTAAGTTTTCTATCAGTACCTGTATAATTCATGCCAACACTATCATATCCCAACGTTGTTCGTATATAATATCATGGCGTGAATACCATCTAGTTAAGGTAACGAGCGATTCTTAATATTGCCTGTGTTGCCTACATTCAATTAAAATTCTCCCAAACTCTCGTTAGAGACAGTTTTCGTAAAAGAAGGTTTTGTATATTATGATGAGTGATTACTAAATGATTAGAATTAGTCAATTTTTTCAATTACGTTAATTAAAAATTATAAAGGTGCCTTGATCACAAATACGCCAGTAAATAAATTTTTAATTTTTAGCGAGAAAATTAATGTGGAATTATACGGATGTTCCATTTGATATAAACCCAACTAAACTTACGTCACAAAGTCTCTGCTTATAGTAGCAAAAAATTGTATACTTCCAAACAATATCATCAAATAATATATATAATTAGTATACAAAATATAACACAAATGCCCATCACGGTAAAATTAATTCTAATACAAAATATTTCGGGGAGAGAAGATATATAAATACATGTTCGAGATGTATACATATCAGTTACATATTTTGGGTATGCCTGTATCAACTGGGTATATAATATTCCATATCAAACGATGAAAAGGTATGTACGATACTGACAAGGAACAGAATACTGGAAATATCAAAAACATATACAAAATAGTCCTAATAATAATTATTAAACACAACATCAAATAATTTAGATTGCAACGATTACATCAAGTAGCTCAACGACCGATGCTTTTCAACGATTACACCGAGCAACAGGTTGCCTTTACAAAAACCATGGTACATGCATAGTTAACCAAATTACACAACAAATTTCAACAATTTTCAACGAGCATACACTGCAAAATCATTTAGGAAGATTGTGTAATGAATCACGTTAAGGCATAGGAAATGGCCACTGAAATCAACGAAAACAATTTTTTTTTTTTGGTCATTTAATATTTACGACAAGGTTGAATGTTGTATTTGTTATGACGACTATGCACACAGAATCGGAACCATTTGCCTATATGGGCTCCGGGTATTAAGCTACGACAGGCAGACAAAAAAGTAAAATCTAGTGTGAAGAGAGAGAAGTGTCGATTTATCTAATTTTATACAACTTGGTAGACGGGGCATGTGAATTCACACGTGAGCCCCGTTCACTGATCACAAATTATCTATCGTGTCACGTGAGAGTTTTAATTTATACCGTGAGATGACGTGGAAATAACAGCGTCACGGCCGAAAGAAAGAAGGACAGCTTTCGCCGGAGCTAATCACACAATTCTTCCAAATCCAAATGGTAATGAAAACAAAGACACCTAGGAAGAAAGCAAAAATAGCGAATGAAATAAAAACAGACAATACTTTATTTACCTCTAATTCTTTCCCAGGGTTTCTTAACCTCTATGTTTTTATGGTGTAAGGTCAAAGGTCATTTTGTGCCGAGAACTTTTGGTTGTTGGTTTTTTTATGGCACAAGGACAGCAAGGGTCATTCTGTACCAAAAATGAGATCGGACATACGGTATAACAATGGGACCTTTTATGTGTATGCATAGTGCCATACAGTTAAGTCATTCTAACGTTCATGGAACTTCCAAATGCGTTTTACTAACATTCTTAAACATACTTTAGACCAAGGAGAAACCTACCAAAAATATTTTTTTTTTGCTTTTCGGCTAATTGGCTCTGGCTGAATTGGAAAAGTTTTAGCTGAATTAAAAAGTTGTTTTGAAATTTACGAGAAATTTTGGTTAGATACAACTGCAAGGAATAGCATTTAATTATTTTTAATATACATGCATATTGCATACACCATGCAAGACACACCCTGAAAATCAAATTCCTTTCTCTATGGCTTACATTAGTGACATGAAGTCCACTACGAATATCTGTTCTCATATTCACATTTCACTAAATCTCTTCTCACAATATGCATTGGAATTGAGAATTCAAATTCACATATTATACTAGCATAGTAAATTATCTTCTGCAGAGTGTTGCTTGGAATTACAGGCAACTGGGATAGTTACCCTTACTTCGCGTTGGCGTGTTCCGTCTCCTCGACTTGAGTGTGCAATGTTTCTGGAAGTTTTGGCTGCAAATAAGCAGCGTGGTGTTCCCAGTAGGGGTACATTTCACTTCTGATGTGGAGGGCCTCACGATAACCCTGAGCATACCATTCCATGCAGTCTGGTAATCTCACCATCACCACTTTCGCAATTTTTTTTGAGAAAGAGTTTTTTGGCGAATTGCTCGGCGGTTTTACGAGCCGAATTTTGGTTAACGTCGCCTTTCAGCAAAAAGGCTAGTGGCAGGTTAATCGTTGATTTAGACATATACAGAGTTCTGAACATATGAGCATAAAAGGTTTTATATGTTTACTATGTATAAAAGAGTATAAAACTATAACTAAATCCTATAATTGCCAGCCATACAGTTTTATTTAGTTTACAGCTTTCTTACGATAACTAGGTTTTTTTCAAAAATAAGAAATCCATTTTTTTTTTGCAAAGACCACTAAGATTATACTGCAAGGCAAGTTTATTACCAACCGGGGGGTGAGGATAAATGCCTTAAATAGGACTTTTATGGGAAGATAACTGAATTCATGTAAGCATGACAAGAAAATCTGCTACAATTATCCTGACTGAAAAGCATGTGCTCAAAGTGCCCCTGGCGGGTCCCTATGTTTGAGTTTAGAATGCGATGCTCTAACCATAGGCCCAGGCTGGCCAAAATTATTGCACTTGTTTGATAACAGACGATGTATAATTTTTCAATTATTTTTCGTTTTAGTTCTTGAATGAAAAAATTTACTTATTCTATTCTAATGCTTCGAACAGTTAGAATGGCAATAATTAAAAAATTAAATTATACAAAAAAAAATAGAACTCCCTTTTCATGTGTCATGCACAAAGCTGTCAACTTTTTGAGGTGGCCTCCGGCAATCATTCAGCGTATATACATGCGAGGAGATCATTGTAAAATTTAGTTTTCATTAAAATTAAAACAATTTTTTTGCACTTCCATAAAATATGTTATAGTAAATACGTTTTAGCAAGGTTATGTTTAAAGCGGCATGAAAGAGTTAGCACAGATTTAGTTTTTATATGTTATAAAATGTATAAAAACCAGATGTACTATACATATGTATAATACCGTAAAATACATATGTATTATACCGTAAAATACATATGTATTATACCATAAAATACATATGTATTATACGTTTACCGTATAAAGTTTTCCAACCCAGGACATTTAAAAAAAAAATTATGGCGCAAGGAAAAATAGATTTGCCTTAAGTAATTAAGAAAGACTGTGGAGAAATTAACCATTGCAGTTAAGTCCGGTTCTTCAATTCTTCAAAAAAGTTTTTAAAGCATGGCCCTCTAAAAAATACTTTTAAAGAGCCATGCGTAACTGTACTGTTACTATGAAGATGGGAATTGAAGGATTGATGGTCAGAGTTCAACTCTGGATATATGGCAAATATTCTTTTAACCAAATATTATAAGCTAAAGATAGATTGAGGTAGGAGCCATAAAAAGGTTGAAAATCAGATTTAATCATAAAAACATGAATGCTGTTACATTTATATCATAGCTACAGTGTAAAAATACAACCAAACATCCAACTATGTTAACGTGAAAATACAAGATCACAAAAAATTTGTTCATGTTAAATGTAGTTGTTCCGAGTTATCAGAAAGGAGATAGGATCGTATTATTATACAATTTGATTCCGGAAGTAGTTCACGTTAACAGCAATGCATGCTGAAGTTTGATTCTAGTTGTCAAAGTTATATAACAACGTTAGGAGACAGTTTGGGAGGCCGATACATAATGTATGGACACATTTCAAACAGACGGAATTGTCCATCATGAAACAACCGTTTCAAGCAAAAAAAGTTTCGGTTGATCTATGAAGGGCAGCATCGTGTATTTGAAAAACAAAAATGTCCATATGCCACTCAACACCCAAAAGTACGCTTCGAAGCATTGCTACTACCCTTAACGTACAACATCATGTCGAATTGTTAAGCTTATTTCACAAAGTTCGTTACCTTTTACTGTGGAACTTGTGTTTAAAGCCAGGTTAACAGGCGCAACCTTCTTTGCTAGGCTGCTGATCATTGGTGAGGGTATTTCTTGGTGCTGTGGGTTTGTGTTGAACACCAGATTCTGCAGCATTTAAATCCAAGCTAAATAACACAAAATAGAATAACCGAGTATTAGTGACACAACAGATGTCAGTTTGCATGGGTGCCGACGACATAAAAACATTGGGGAAGATAACACACCAGTAGAAAGCAGTTTGTTTGAAACTGGAGAGAGACACACATGGAATCCTAATACCAACATTGGAGGGGATGAGTACCCCCAGGTCTCCCTAAACAGCACCCATGCAAGTTTGCCCAGATGCTGGATATTCACATCTGAATTTAAACCGAACATCTGGCCGAGAGTATAATTACCTTTTAGAAATTCTAAATAGTTAATATTTCATTATTCCTATTCACAGGTGCAACTAGGGGTGGTTTGTAAGGTTTCAAAAAAAAAAAAAACTCTTTTAGAAGCCCCTCAATTTACATGAAGAAATATTAATATTAATTTTTGTACTAATTTCAAGGCTGAAACCCTTTATAGAGCGAATATCTTGCACCACGAAAAATGTCTGGTAGAGGTACTATTCCTATTACATTTTTCTTCTCATAATGTGATTAAATCTTTATTACTGATAATGAAGAAAGAAGTTAAGCTTCGAGTTCTCATGAAGGAAACGAAGAGTTGCTCTCCTAATCCTCCTCTTGGCTGCAAGGCTGGTTCCACGATGCAATTAGGAACCTCGAAGCCCAAGGAATCAACCTCTGTACTGCAATGGACAGTTAATCGATAACTTTTCAAATTCGATACTTGAACAACTTCATCCACCTATAGTTCAAACACCTCACTGGATACAGTTCAGTGCTCTTCAATTACGTCGGTTTGAGTAGTACTAAACTGTGGATACAATACTAACCAATCCAGTGTGACTTGTATTATGAGCCCATTAATCAGCAGGCACAATTTCATGAAATTACCAGATTGTGAAAGGAAATAAGC
Organism: Dysdera silvatica; assembly: GCA_006491805.2. Lineage (NCBI taxonomy): Eukaryota > Metazoa > Arthropoda > Arachnida > Araneae > Dysderidae > Dysdera > Dysdera silvatica. The sequence continues at coordinate 12,445,402 of QLNU02013614.1, forward strand.
GACTAGGACGAACATATATCACAGTGTTCAAAAACTGGGAAACTATTAAAGTTACATTTCATTCAAATAACATTTGGCATTTAAATAGATCAATATTTTTCACCTTCCATCCTGTATGTTTTGATATATTTTTTTCGCAGTTTCTAAAAATGCTTCTTCCACGTTTTCACCCCTGAAAATTTGAGTGTAATTAAAAATCGATAGAAACCACACTGTATACAAGGTATTTGCAGACCCAAGTTCAACACTTTTATTACTAATTTATATGCTAGGCAGAAAAAAAAAAATATTTCTAATATATATACACACAAAATATAGCAACAAATCTTCATTAAAAAATCTAATTAAAATTACCCTACGTAAGTAAATAAGTGCAGTTTCATTAAGGTCCTCTATATCCATTAGCGTACACAGAGGGTTACAACCCCCCCATCAACACCCCCTGTGTATGCATTGTGTACCCATTGCAATGAAATTTTGTATATTTAACATAGGAATATGTGAGTTGTAGCTCTAACCCTCCCATTAAGCCTATAACCCCCGCCCCATACACACACTTTGCGAACTTTCTGTGTAGGCTTATGTCTATATCAAATTATTACTACTTTTTAACTAATGAAAATCCATGTTCCTAAGATATATCTCACCCCATCAAATATCCAATATAAATAATTTCAAGAATTGAAGCAATTTGCACAGTTTTAAAAGCTTTTTAAAACTAGAAACTAAGTCAACTTGGGAGATTATATATATATATAAAATGAAACTGCACTGTAACGAAATTTCAAATATTACACGCAAGACCCGTATGTAATGGAAAATGTGCAACCAATAAAAGTACTCTATAAATCCATTTTAGAATTTGAAATTTCAAACTTTAAAAATGAAGTCTGTATGCGTGACATATGCATGCAATATGCATCAATAATGTTCAGCTTTGATTTCACTAAAGATTTAATGGACAATGTATTACATTACCACTTGAATTCCAGTACAATAAAACAAAACAGAAACATGACACAAAGGAAGTTACATTAGTATTCCTTTCAAGAATGCACTTTATTTGAAGGTGCTTAATGACATTTTTTTTAATGTATTTTGCAGCGTCTTTGTTCATTAAATTTTGTTTGTTTGTGGTTTTACGGCTCAAAGACTACAGTGGTCATGCTGCGCCGGGACCTACTGTTTTCCGAGGAATCCGAACAACCTACTCTTAAGGCCTAGGGAACCAAACCCCGGACTACAGTGAGCAGTGCGATCTTTATGAGATCTCTGAGTAAGCGTTCTTTGTACCATTAGAAGTCAAACCCATGTTAACAAGCAAGCGCACTAGGCGAACGCGTTACCATACTGCGCCACCGCAGGGCTTTGTTCATTAAATCTTCATCGTAAAATATTTAGTGCATTAAATATATACTCAACAGTGTAATCCAATGCCACCTAAATGTATTATTGTGAACTCTTTCCGTCATGGCTAATAATTTCTAACACCTATGTTGGCTTAAAATGTTTTAAAATTTGTTTGTTGGTTTAAAATTTTTTACACCCATGTTGGCAAAATATGCCATGGTAACTATGCGTTGATCAGTTTGGCAACTGTATTAACCCTGCGAAGGGTAATAAATAATATTTTATAAATCCTTCCTCTGTATTGTAAAAGAGTTGAAAGTTCTCCGTAAGTTTGTTTTATCATGTCTGCTTCAGTTAAATAAGCTTCGTTAATCACTAATTATTTTTAAATGCTATTTCGAATGCTCTACATTTCATTTAAAAAACCTAAAATTTTTTTCTGTTAATTCCAGAGACAACAAAAAATCTTGTTCACGAAAAATGAGTAAACTGTATTGTGCTTGATTATTATACCACACAAAATCGGTATTTTCCATATTAAATTTGTAAACTTGCTAAATGTGGGCTTGTAAGTGTATCTTACTGTATGTCATATCAAATTATCAATTCCATTAAACATGTCAATTTACACACACAAAAATTTATACATATAAGACTGGTCATTCAATTAAAATTTGCAAGTAAATAAAACTTACGTTTTTGCACTAGCTTCGACAAACATCAAACCTAAAACAATGCATAAACATGACAACCAATCAATGGTATTTTAAAGCAAACAATATTTCATTCATAAAAACAATATTAAAAAAAATAATTTAACATACATAACATGGTCAACTACTTCCTTATGCATTTTAAAACATAATCAACTGATATAAAATTTCCAGTACACCATAATTGCCTCAACAAACTAACCACAATCGTTGATAATTTTGCTCTCCCCTACTAGGAAGCCTGTTTGCACCAATCTCTCTCTCTCTCTCTCAACCTCCTACTAAAATAAAATGTTCTCACCATTTTCATCGGCGAACTGTTTAGCCTCCTCATAGGTGACATCTCGTTGAGCATCGAGATCACATTTGTTTCCAATTAGGAAAATAACCTGCGAATTAAAATAGCATATAAATATTTTTATCTAGATCACAATATATAAGGTGTCCTATAATGGCGGTACCACCCTTATTAACTGTAGTTCTTCTCAGTTTAAAAAATTCGTTACGGTATATCATTTTACCGATTTTTAAAATGTACTATCGTCCTACACCATATACAGAATCTTATACAAATTTGAAAAGAGTATTAAAAAATACAAAACTTACCTTTCTTCTTATTTCATATTGCATCCTATACATTATTTAATATCAAAATAAAGCTCATTCAATTGCGGTTTTACCAAGACTACAAGGGATTTTCTACAGTAAATAGAACTGGGGCTATTCTGAGTTTGTCACAAATACAACGAACTGCTTAACTTCTCTTGGATGAAAACGAATTTGATTAACTCTTCTTGAAAAGTTACTAATTAGAGGACAAATTAAATATAGAAACGCAAAGAAAATTTTGTTCTTCAATCTTCACGAAAGATTATTTGTTTGCTATGAGCCTGTTATAACCACATCATTTATAATTGTCTGGATGATTGTTCTTAGTTAGAAAAAGTTCATGGAAGAGCCACCAGGTATCGCCACCTGTCACCAAATAATTGTAGCATGTTGAATTTACATATGGATAGAAAAAAGACATTTGGGAACACAATCTCTCACAAATACACATCCCGTCCTTACTCAATTCACACCTCCGGAAATGTACATGCAACACAAGTTAGACCTAATCTTCCAGACAGTAACATTTTTCCTTCCTTTTTTCTTTTAAAACTAGCTTTAAACTTAATACAACGGTCAAATTTTTTCAACGATGAATGTGGGAATACTAAAAATTTGAAAATGACAAATGCAAGTTTTTTTGTTTTTTTTACATTGTATAAATAAAATTTTTGTAGGGACCATAGAAATTGAATGGTGAATATGGGGAAAACATCGGATCTGAAAACGATAAATCAAGGTTTCACCATATACAGGGTGTCTCAGCACCAGGGTTACAAACATCTAGGAGGGGTAGGGTACACCTAGACGAACAATATTTGTCATAGAATCTAGGGTCGCAAACCACTCACAGCGCCAGTTCTAAAATGGTTCAGTATGCACAAATAGTGACAACCAGTGCACGAGAGGGGCAGAATGCGATGTCCTAATCATCTATGCAATTGAGCAGCTGACCTGAGTTCTAGCGCTTTTCACGCACTGGTTGTAAATATTTGTGCATGCTGGACGGTTTTAGAACTAGCGCTGTGAGTGGTTTGCGACCCTAGGTTCTATGACAAATATTGTTCGTCTAGCTGTACCCTACCCCTCCTAGATGTTTATAACCCTGGTGTTGAGACACCCTGTATATAGTTTTCTCGTCTCTTTCATTCTGTTTCTTGTGTAAATGACTTTGGAAGTACTGCTTATTAGTTGTTTTCATCTTAAAAATAACACATGAACGCACTTCACTAACACCTCACGACATCTGCACATTGTTGAAATTTTGTCTAGACTCTGCTGTGTTCACCTCAAATGGTTCTATCTATAGACAAGTTTTTGGCACTGCCATGGGATCTCCGGTCTCAAGTGTTGTAGCTAACTTGGTTATGGAGTCATTTGAGGAAACTGCTTTGTCTTCACTGAATTTTAACATTAAATTCTGGAAAAGATACGTCGACGACACGTTTGTTGTACTTAAAACTAATACACTCCAAAGCTTCTTCCATTACCTTAATAACTTAAACTCACATATAAAATTCACATACGAAACAGAACAGAACAATAAACTCCCTTTCCTAGACGTTCTTGTACACAGATCTCACGATAACTCAATCTTCACCTCAGTTTACCGTAAACCCACACATACAGACAGATATCTCGATTTTAAATCGCATCATCCAACATGCCACAAAGCTTCCGTTGTTAAAACATTAAGTCTTAGAGCGAATTCTCACTGCAGTAATGAAACACTTTCAAACACAGAAACAAAACACATACACACGGCACTTAAAAATAATGGATACCCTAAACGATTCATTCTCAGAAACTGTAGACCCAATAGTACATCTTTAAACAATACATCTCACACCCGCATATCTATTCCATATATTCACGGCATTTCCGAAACAATCTCTCGCATCCTTAAAGAGGCAAATATCCAAACATTCTATTCCCCTGTCACAACACTTCGCAAACAACTTACAAAAGTTAACGCTTAATGGACGGGTTGTTTTTTGTGTCTCATCTCAAGGCATTCTTTAAGAGAATTAAATAAACATATATGTATGGTTTTAAAGCATTGCAGTTTTATTAAATCAACATTATTTTTGATTAAATTTTACAAAGTTATTTATTTACATGTCTAGTAATTCTACTTAACCCATCTTAGGAAGTTGGAATGGAAAACGTAAATTTATGTGACTTGTCCATTAAGTGTTAAAGATTCAGTTCCACCAGGAGATCTCACAGGCGCCGTATACCAAATACCATGCAAAGACTGCAACAAACATTACATAGGACAAACAAAAAGAATGATCAAAACAAGAAAAAAAGAACACAAACAAGCACTCGCGAAAGGAGACATAGCCTCACGTCTGGCAGAACACGCTTTACAACACGGACACGAACCCGACTGGGACTCAACAAAAATACTACACCGTCACATCACAAACAAGAATAGTAGACTCTTCTTAGAATCTTGGGAAACTTACAAACTACACGGGAAAGCCATTAATACATCACAACCACTTCCAGAAACTTATAAACAACTCTTACTCTGAAATGTATGAGACATCCCCAACATTAGGTAACCCGCAGTGTGGGTTTCTCATTGGTTCCCATTGGGGTTCTTCCATGATTTCTATTGGAGGCCTCCCATTGGTTCTCATTGGGTTTTTCCATTCTGCGGGACTACTCTGATGAAGGGTTTTCCAGAAATTTCAAGTATAAAAAAGAGACAGAAACATAACATCGTCATTACTCCTGATGAAGGACTGCTGCTGATGCGTCCGAAAGCTTGAGTGATCTTTTTCATTGCTATTTTACCAGTGTTTAACCTTTTTATGTAATTTCCTCCCTGGTACCCTGTATTTTATTTCTATTAAAAAATGCAGCTTAACGGTTTTTACACATGTTGATCAACCACAATGAGAGGGGGGAAAAAAAGTATTAAATTGCAAATTTCAGAAATTCTGGTGCTCAAATTATAACCACGAGAGCACAGTTACTTTGTACATGTTGACATCTAGAGCAGGGCCAGCACTGGAGGATTGGGGGGCAAACCAGGCATTTGACCTGAGCAGCAGATGAGGGGCGGAAAAATGGAATTATTATAAAAAAAAGTCACTTTGGGGTGGCAAAATGCATGTTCACACCCAAGTGGCATAATACTTAGTGCCAGTCTTGATGTAGCGTCTATATTTCTTAGAAGTCTAAATCTTGAATTTCATCTTTCTGCTTACAAAATTGTGGATGATGGCATCTCATAAATAAGGGATGTTACTTTTACAGCCCACCCAGTATTTACAAAGATTATCAAGATATAAGTAGGGTTCACCATAACGAATAAAATTTCGTTACTGGTCGGAATGGCAGTCATTCCGATCAGTGACAAAATGTTACTTGTCGGAATGGCAGTCATTCCGATCAGTGACAAAATGTTACTTGTCAGAATGGCAGTCATTCCGACCAGTGACAAAATGTTACTCGTCAGAATGGCAGTCATTCCGACCAGTGACAAAATTTTACTCATCAGGATATAGTATAATAATGACGATCTGCATATGGCATACATAGATGCGTTGTATGCTATCAAGCTTGCCAGAATTCAAACAGAACCCACAACCATATCTGCAACCATTAATCTGTTACAAAATGCAACAAAATATCGACTATTTTTAATGCACAATCTTGAAAGAAACCAAGCTTCTACAAATTTCAAAAATTGCTTCAATTAAAACTAATTTGAAGGTCTCTAAAAAAGTCATTTTTTTCCCTTTAAGCTAACTGTAGTATTTTCACAGTTAACATAAGGTTCAATAACAATTATCGATTAAACAAACATTGATTTTTTGTACACAGTCATTTTTTATAATGCAAGCTTTTTGAAAATCTGGCACAGTTCGAATCCATGTTACTTTAGATTATCGAAGCTACTGGATCGTGGCACTAATCAACACCAGAATCGCGGCTGAGGTCAAATTGACCACTTGTGAAGTTTAAACTCAAATATCTTTTAAACCTTTCGTGTTTGAAAGCTAGAAATTCTTGACTTTTCCTAAAATATGTTCCTAATAGCATATATAAAGTTTTAAAAAAATACATTACAGAGAACCGTAGTTATAAGCATATATACATAGAACCGCAGAAGCAGTCAATGTGACCAAGTTTGTTTGTTTTTAAGTATTTATCATAATAATCAATTAACAAAGGTAATATGACGTATAACAGGGCCAGAAAAATCTACTGCCTGACATGCCCAGAGCATGTAAAAATTTCAGCTAGGTATGTATTTTTTTTTTTTGCCACGGGCATGTAAAAAAATTGAAAGCTTTTAATGCTTTAAAAAATGTAAGCTTTTAACATATCTCTGGAGGTTTTTTAGTTTTGTTTTAATGAAAAATAAATTTCCATTTTTATTTCAGTGATTTTATCAATGTCCTAGCAACAATCTCAGTACCTCAACAATAGTGTAAACTTAATAGTGAACCCCAATAATAGTGGAAAAGGTAAAAACTCCATCTCCACATGTATTTGAGGATTTTCAAAAAGTCCTGTGGGAATACTAGATTTGGCTGCCATCTTGCCAGACTTCTTGCAGCTCACAACTCATTGCCATTTGTCAAGCTCCTGTTCATTTGCTCTTTTTTTTTTCTTTTTTATTTGAATAATACATGAAATTTCTTCTAACTCCGTGAAGTAGCCCAGGCTGGACAATTTAAATGTTAATAGCACCCTACATTTATCGGAACTCACTTCCAACCTATCCTAGTATGCCAATTTAAGTATAATTAATCCATTTAATTTGTCTTGATGTTACCGACAAAGTACAAAAATACATAAATAAGCTTAAATGCAATGTAAATGATACATTTTCGTATATATAGCACTTAGGTTCGGGTATGTATTACATTTTGAGCACATGTTAGCATGGCCGGGTAATGCACATTTTCGGAGATTTTTCTAGCCCTGATGTATAAAGTAATAATAATAAGTATGATATATATAATTAATAATGTATAAGAATTATGCGAACATCGTAGAATTATTTAGGGGTTGGTTTTTTTTCCTGATTGAATTTCAATATGTGACACGAAATAATTTGGCTTGATTATCAATCAATAAATCAGTTTATTTACATGCATGAATGAATTAGATACATTAGAAAAGTTATTAATCAATTATTAATGTTAATCACTAATTATTAATGTTAATTACTAATTAATGTTATTAATCAAATATTAACGTTATTCTATCAATTCTTGAAATCGAAAGGAACATAATGTAAAACAGATGGCCTTGAAAAGCACTTGCCTTCCCACCAAATATAAACAATGTGCCAAACAATTGCAATGGACCAGAAACGTTGTAAACGATGTCAAATAACAACCTTGGAAAATTTCACAAATTCCTTTGTTTGCTTATCATTTTGGCATTCATTTTAATTTCTGTCCCAGTTTATTTAACTGAAAACTGGTGATAAGTGAAATTTTTTCTTCTGCACTTTTTTTCTTTTTTACGACTATCAATTTAAAACCCTTTCATTTTTCACAAGCATCTGGTGAGGAGCGACAAACATTCCCCCAATCAAGACGTCATTGTAAACAAAACAAATCGATGAATTTTAAAAATATCTATGGTGCTTCCAAACAACGGTTACAGTTTTAGGTATAAATGAAAAATTGTGAATTCTAGTCTCGGTGAACGCTATCACTAAATAAATTCCCGTGGAGCATCTATGTAGGGATATTTATTAATAGACTGATCGCGTTATCTAAAAGCAGGCGCATGCGGACCTGTATGGTGCTATTAGCTGTGAGGGGGTAACGAATTTCCATTAGGGGTTCCGCGTCCCCTCCAATTTCCGTAAACAACAACAAAAGGTTTTCTACTGTATATTGTCCTCTCATTATTTTTGCGCGTCGTCAAAATGCGTAAATCGTAACCACGAAGTAATTTATAAGAATCATCTGTTAGTCCAAAGAATGTACCCATCCGAATCTCCAAAATCAATTTTAATTGACTGTGCTAGATTTGCATACTGTGAATGGCATCAGAGACATGTTGCTGCAAAATTTTTGATTTCCCCACTAAATCCTGGCATTCAAAGGTAGGTTAAGATTCCACGCAAAGTCCAGCTGATTACCACTTCTTCGTTTACGGCTCAGCACCCACGTTTTCCGGAACCAACTTTAAGTCTGAGAACCAAACCCCGACTACAGGAGAAAAAGCATCTTTGCGAGACTTGAGTAAGCATTTTTTTGCACCAAGGTTGGGAGTCAGAACCGGATTAGCTATGAGACTAGGGAGAACGCTACACACTCGCCCACCGGCCCAGTTGATTAAACAAAATGTCATTCCGGAGGTGGAAGTTCATTAACGGGATATATTTTATAAAAGACCATTCAATTTTTATTTTTTTCCAAGAAGTAAATACGTTTTGGAACTCCCGGAAAAGCAGATTTTGTCCCTGCAAGCAACATTGGAATATTATTGACTTACTGTGTTCGGATTTGTCAGGTTTCTGGCATCCGTTAGCCAGCTGCTAAGATGGTTATACGTGCTCCTCCTGTAATTCACAAAACACACTTATTGCTTATTATCATTTTAATTCGACAGCTTAGATATTGACATATACTTAACAAATGAGAACATATAACAAATCAACATAAAACCAGAACATATATATGAGAAAAAGAGTTTACATAAAATAAGTTATGCATATCTAATAATGTACAACGAATCAGCAGAGCTCGGCTAATCATAGTGAACCCTATTCGCCAGGCGAGACCGTTACTCTGCCACCTCAAAAAAGGAGAAAATTACCCAAGAACTCAGCAGAAAAAGATTTTTCTCGCCAACTGTAAAACTCTGGATGGCAACTGGATTTGCCGAGGCCTGCAACTTGCCATATTTCAAAAAATTTTAATAATAAATTAATTTCATAAAAAAAAGTTTAAAAATAGTTTAAAGAACAAATTTATCTTGCAGAAAGCAGATAATTTCTAAATCAATGGAATCTATAGCTCCGTCTTCGAGTACCCTGCACACAGCATTTATTTGTGGCGTTTTAATGGCACAGTTCTCCGAGGAATCTGATCCTATGCTGCCGAAGGAGTCAAACTCAGGATTATGGCGAGTAGAAAAACGGCACACATTCAACGATGCCACTAGGAATTAAACCCAAATTAATAGCAGGCGAGTTAGAGTTTAAGCGACTGTCGCTTTTTTCACAAAATGCGAGAAAGAAAATTGTGTCCGCAAAACAATGACAGTTATATATCCTGCCAACAAACTTTGCTCTTTTTTTTTAATAACTTTGATTTATGTTTTATTGTTATTTTTCCTTTAAACCTAAAGTATATATCTTACAGTAATCCTTACAGCAATTCAAAACACTGTTGATGTAAATGATTTTGCTATGATTTTTCGAGCGACGAAAGCAAATGATCTTTCTTAGCATTTTGCTACAACTTTTTCCCCCATTTTAGCACTTTTTGAGCCAGCTTAAACTCGGATCCAAGGTGAATCCATCCATAAATGGTGAATCCAATAAGGTGAATTCATAATTATATTCATAACTTTTGTTTTTCTAGGGAACGGAAGGGGGAAATAAGCCGCCTCCTACTTACACCTGTGCCTGTGACCATGGATCTGAACAGTTTTCAAACACCTTAAACATAAAATCTATAACAAACATATATCTCTGTTCTTACAAAAGTAAAATTTTCAAATGTGTACCAGTAAGGATAAGTTCTTAGTGATTCATGGTCTATTCAAATCACTGCTGCCAGCTGAAAATTATCGCATTTACAACCAGTGGCATAGCGTGACTCCAAAAATGCCCTCCCCTCCAAGTGTTCACCATCCCCCCTTCGAATAAAAAAAGTCACAATTCACACATATATCATTATTATATAATGAAGATATATGTATGAACTGTGACTGTTCATCATGATGATATATATATATATATAAAACGAAACTGTAACAATAGGGAAGAAATACTTAGAAGAGTTGAAGAATTCTACAAAAAACTATATGAAAGTAACAGTGGATTAAACGAAGACTCTGAGATAGTCGAAGGAACAGCTCCTAAAATCTTAAAAGAAGAAGTTTCATTTGCAATAAAAAATATGAAGAAAGGAAGAGCCCCTGGTGATGATGGTATTACATTAGATATCCTAAAAGAAGCTGGAGAATATGTAGAAGACATACTTGCAAAATTCTTTACCAAATGTCTTAACAGCGGTAACATACCAAACCAATGGGATTCTGCAACAGTAATTCTTTTGCATAAAAAAGGTGATAAAGAGGATTTGAAAAATTACCGACCAATTAGCTTGTTACCTGCTATTTATAAAATCTTCACAAAAGTGCTAACACATCGCCTGCAGAAAAAATTAGATGCAGCTCAACCAAGAGAACAAGCTGGATTTCGAAGTGGATTCAGTACAGTGGACCATATTCAAGTATTAAGAGAATTAATTGAAAGAACACATGAATATGAACTTCCATTGTGTGTGGCATTTATTGACTATGAGAAGGCCTTTGACTCTATTAAAACATCAGCAGTCATCAACTCTTTAAGATCAACAGACATTGAGGATGTGTACATTGACATGGTGAAACGTGTGTATAAAAATGCAAGTGCAAAATTTCGGTTACATAAAGATACCGAAGCTATCAAAATTGGTAAAGGTGTGAGGCAGGGAGATACCATTTCTCCAAAACTTTTTACTTCAGCTTTACAGATGATTTTTCAGCAGATAAATTGGAATAACAAGGGAATAAAAATAAATGGTGAATATTTAAATCATTTGCGGTTTGCTGATGACACTGCACTGTGGTAGTGGAATGCTAATGCATTTGGCAAACCATATCAATAACCCAGATTTGTTGCCAGTAGGTGCCCAGCACTTCTGTTTTCCCCCACAGATCCATGGTCCTGGGTTTAATTCCCAGGGGAAGGCTCAAATTTCTCCGGAAAACTGCAGATCCTCACACAGCATAATCTTAGCTGCCTCTGTGCAATAAAATACAGATGATGTAACCACTAAACACCCAAAAAAAATCTGCAAAAAGAAAAGGATTCCATATACTCCACTCATTGCAAAAAGCATCCCATACTCTCAAGACATTCGTAGCCAATATATTTAGATGTCAGAGTAGGGTTACACAACCTTTTTTTTCTCCCAAAAGAATCCGTAAAATAATTTTCAGGGTTTCCTGGAACTAAAGCTCCTTGGGGGAAAACCCTGCACAAGAACCACAATATCCAGAAGTCATAATCCGTTAGTGTAATCACAATAAAGTTTTATTTCTTAATCATATTTTCTCAGGGAACCCCTCCACACACACACACACACATGCAACACCTATTTGCAGAACCCTGTAATAGAAAATGGCACATTAGTACCATTCTCTAAAAGAGCATGTAAAAGTCTCGTTAAATAATTCCGTTTACTTCTGATTCACTTACCTCGTTATGTCGTAAACCATCAGAGCACCAGCTGCTCCTCGATAGTAACTCCTTGTAACTGCACGGAATCGCTCCTGTCCCGCGGTATCCCAAATTTGTAGTTTAATTTTCTGACCACACACTTCGATGATTCGGGTCCCAAATTCAACGCCAATAGTATGAGGGCAATCAGCCATAACTGTACAAATACACAACAAAGGAAACACATACAGAACCTACAGAAATTTTTATACATTATTCTCTGATATATATATACCAATTTTGAAAACTCGGAAAGAATTTGAATATGTGATGTAAATTCCCAGCTAAGATCCACATGTGAATGAGAATAACTCATTCAATTCAGAGAGTCACTCTAATTCTCTGAATGGAAATAACCACTCCGATTCACACTTCATGAATGATTCGGAAGAACAGGAATAACTCTAAAGAAAATAGTTTTGAGAAAAAAGAATCCATTCAAAGCAAATGAACCTGCGCATCCTTGTGGCGAAATTAACGCTTGCTTAGAGTCGTTCAAACTGTTTTTAAAACTACATCCTGAAACTGAATAAACTTGCTTAAATTTACAAGGTATAGTGGAACCCATGGGCGGATTTACCATTTTGCGCCCCTTCCTACCCATCTACACCACACACCCCCAACCCCAATCAGTGGTAAGAACATAAAAATTGATACATTCAATATACGCCCAAAACTTTTATATTGACAATAAATATATTGAAAAACAAAATCATGAATTGAAACATAAACATTAAACAATATTAGCTTATATGAAAGTTTTTTTTTTTGCTATATCATAAATTCAATTTTGCTGAAATCTTAATTTTAGCGAAAACTAAAAGCTTATCGAACAATGGAAAGACAACTTGCTTTTAAACAAAACATCTGATTATATCATCATATGGTATTGATTTTGTTATATCAGACTCAATACACAAAATTTTGCCACCCTAGTCTATAGCCTATTGGGGAAATAAATAACGGCACTGGTGGAACCTCTCTAACTTGAACCTTGAATAACTCAAAAATTTTCAGTAAATCAAAATAATTCTCATTCCCACTTGAACCCCAATAAATTGAAGTATATCCCCTTTTCCTCAAGTTTGAAATTATCAAGAATCCACTGCACACTGCTATCAGATAACCAAAATGAACTGAAAAAAAAACAAAATATATTTGAGAAAAAAAAAAAGCATACTATTCAGCAATTTACAATGTAAATCTCACAGTAATGAGGAAGCTGATTGAAATTTACGGAGCATAAAAATCAAGACTTACATTTCTTTTCAGTAAACTGGTGCAGTAAACACGACTTCCCAACTCCCATATCACCAATGATGATGTACTTGAAAATATACGAATAATTATACGGACCAGCAGCCATTTTTGCACCTAAGAATCTAAAGAAAAAAAATTAAATATCAATTACCTCATTCAAAATAACAGATCTAATAGCAATATGTTTAGAAATATGTATTAAAACTCGAGAACCTATCTAAGTTGTTAAAAAATAAATTACATATTCCAACAATACGATAAAACACAAAATACCAACACTTTGAATTTCAGCAGTGCTTATAAAAAACACATTTCGATAATTAAATTATCGAAATGTGTACTGGACAAATCCAGTGGCCACCAGCGACTAGGTTCTTACAGTAAGCGAGTGGGAAATTTTCTTTTCCCATTAGGTACTTAGCTTCCTTATTGAGGAGAGAAAGTACTGCTTTTGTCTGATGAATATGTTTTGACGTGATTTGTCAAACCCTGTTCACAAGTGTCAATGAATTGAATGGATCGGTAAATCCAGTTCAACTTTCAGCCGATCAGAGAAATGGTTGTTCAACAGTTATCAAAATGTGCAAAAATACTCATTCAACATACGAGCTCACGGCCATCTAAATTGCCAATATTTATTTTGCTGCCTGATTGACGAGATCATTGATTGTTCACTTTACTATCCAATTTATTGGGCTGCATTACATTACAATGCAAGTATATATATATATGTAGACATACAGTGCTACATGATATACAACACACGTTACATGGTGTAGTGCAACATTACTACATAAAAGACAATACAGGTTTTCTTTAAATAGTCTTATAAGGCTTGTATATCTTCCAAGCCACTGTAAGGCTGACACAGTTGCCACTCACACAAAAATCCAATAACTCATTTTCAAAATCCTTCTACAAGCCCTAACACTGTATCTGGAACCAAAGACACGTCATTCTGTAAAGAATCGTCACACATTTGTGTCTTAAAATTGTGGTCTTAAAACACAAGGACAGCAAAGTTGTGATAATACTGTTTTCTTAGACACCAGCCTATGGAAGGGAGGTGGGTAGAGGAAATAAACAATACACCAGCCTGGTTAGCAGGGCAATACGTTAAAATATCTGTACCATCATGAGGTTCATCTTAAAATTGTGAAGACATACATGATTAGGTTAAATAATTAGCAAAATTAAATTTCTAGTGCGTTAATTCAAATATTTCTTGAAGTTCATAGGATATTAGTACTCCTTGCAGCGATAACCCAAATGCCAAATATTGGTTAACACAGAAAACCACTTGGGTAAGTATTTCACAGAGGTGATTGTAAGTTCAAATCTGATTCCTTGAACATACTAGAAAATTCATTAAAATGTTACGTAATATTTTAGGTAAAGACACTGATTTCCACAAGAATATAAAAAATTATAGGAAACAAAACAAAATTTTTGCCATTTTTTAAAAAAAAAACAGAAAAGGCAAGTTGAAATTCCCAGAATTTACAGAAATCTGAAACATAATCACCCCTGCTTTCATAATTTCTCATGGGGAAGAATTAACAATGATTGTTTGGCTTTTTTATGGCGCAAGAGCATCTGGGCTATACTGCGCCAAACATGGTAAAATCAAAGACTGTAGTAAAAACCAGTACTTTTTAAAAATTTTAAAACGTGCGTATGGTCAGCATGGTCATTTAAAATGTCAGACAGTGATGAAGAGTTAAAAGTAAGAGTGCGGGCAAGTCTATAATAGGGGCATTGAGTTAAAATGTGTAAAACACTCATGGGTTCATTGCACACTTGGCAAATTGGTGCTGGTTTTCCTTCCAACAGATGTCTATGGGTGAGATGGGAATGCCCAATGCGAAGTCTAGCAAGGAGAACCTCCTCTTTCCGATTTTTACGGTATGAGGAGGGCCAGTTACCAATTGTATGTTTAATATTATGCAATTTGTTATTGGTTTGATGATCCCATTCTTCTTGCCACCTTTGATTCACACAGGTCTTGATAATTGGTTTCAGGTCAGAGAAAGGAAGAAGTTGGCTAGAAGCAAGTGGTGAGTTCGTTGCCTTCGCAGCTGCATCAGCAGCCTCATTCCCTTTGATACCAATGTGAGCAGGGATCCAGCAGAATTTAATATTGGAATGATTGTGCAGGTGCTGCAGTTGTGAATGGATTTTGGATAAAATAGGATGAGGTGCATATTTAAAAGATTCCAGGGCTCTTAAAGAGCTCTGAGAATCGGTACAAATTATACAATGAGTTAAGCTATGAGTTGAAATATACGCAAGTGCCATGGAAATGGCATAAAGTTCTGCTGTGAAAATGGAGTATGATGGGGGGATTTTTTCTGCAATGGCACTGTTATTAATGACAAATGCAGAACCTACATTTGTTTCTGTTTTGGACCCATCTGTAAAAATGAAATTGGAGTCTTGAAAATGATCCTGAAATTCAGAGAATAACTGCTGGTAAAAAGCATTAGGTGTAGTGCTTTTGCTGTGGTTAACCAGATCGCAATGGATGTCCAGGGCCAGTATGACCCATGGTGGTGATAAATGAGTATGTGTAGGAGCAATGCTCCGACAATCTATACCTAATTCTCTGGTTAGTTTAACCATCCGAATACCAAATGAAGGGCAAGCATTAAAAAGTAAGATCGAACGAGGTTCGAAAATGACATCCCTAAGAGGGTGAGTGAGCAGTGATTTAAGTTTTGTATAATAGTTAAGAGACAGCTGCATACCCCTTGATGTTAAAGATAGTTCGTTGGCTTCCACATAAAGACTTAAAGCTGGTGAGGTACGGAATGCACCTGTACACAGTCTGAGACCCTGATGGCAAATAGGGCCAAGAGCTTTCAAGATGGATTGTCGAGCGGAGGCGTCAATGACAGAGCCATAATCCAGTTTGGAACGGATGAGAGCACGATACAGACGAAGCATTGGATAATGGTCTGCTCCCCAGGATGTATGGGAGAATAATGTGTAATGGATTGCGTAGCTTCATTGATATTTCCTTGCAAGACCACATTTTCTGTAAGTATGGCATTTATACAGAAACTGTCCCAGTTTGCCCTTTCAATTTTCCATCTTGGAAGTCTAGTGGTGGTACATGGAGAGTTCTGATTATCGATCAAGATGATTGAGAAGTGATCACTACCGAAAGGGTTATCCAAAACATTAAAAGAAAAATTTGGCATGATATTAGGTGAACAAATGGAGAGGTCAATCACTGAAAAGCCGCATGATGCAGGATGGCAGTATGTGTAAGAGCCATTGTTAAGACATGCCAAACTGTGACGGATTAAAAGGTTTTCTATTATTCTGCCACGATAATTTGTATTATTACACCCCCAAAGCTGATTATGGCTATTGAAATCACCCAAGAGGAGGTGAAAGGTATGATCGAAAGAGATAGTTGGTTAATATTAATGGGTTTGTTTGGTGGCAAATATATTGAGCAGATAGTAAGGGATGCATGAGTATACATGCGAATTGCAGTAGCTTGTAGTGTTGTGTTGAGTTGGAGAGCAGAAGCAGGAATACTATTGGGGACTATGAGGGCAACCCCTCCACAAGCCCTGTCACCAACTTCATTATCTTTACGGAATATAACATGGTTCCGAAGTGTGGGATCGCGGTTAGGAGTTAAGAAGGTTTCTTGGAGAGCAACACAGATAGGTGAGTAAGTGTGAATAAAGTGTTTAATATCATCAACGTTAACTTGGAAACCGCGGCAATTCCATTGGAGAATGGAAGAACGCGCCATTATGAGAAATAGATAGGACTCTTGGTCCTATTAATTTGTGTGTCTTCATTGTGAATACCAGAGGTATCTATCCCATCTTCCTGGAGACAGGAGAAGGCATTAGAAAATTCAATATCAGATGCATAATCAGTGATGTCATTTTCGGCTTCTTTAATTTTTTTGCTTTTCTGTTTGGACTCTTTTAAAAAGTCCTTGGCTGAAAGGTGTTTGAAGTTTGGTGCCGATCGGAAGTCGGCCAACCTAATTTGTTTTTTTGAAGAACTTTGGGTTTTTAAATTTATTTTCATCTTTGGTTTGCTGAGTCTATTTGCTTCCGAGGAAGTACGTTTTATTGAGTTAGCTGGGATGTTGGTTTAAACTGTATCAGTTGGAGTGATGATTTGAACAGAGTTAGCTGTACAACTACTATTATGAGGGAGTGTCTGGACTGCAACACTCACCATTGAGGGTTTTTTATTTGTTTGGACAGCTGCTGAAAAATTAAGGCTATTGGGGGGTTTGTTAATGTTTAACTGATTTTTAGCTTCAGTATAGCTGATATTGTTAGTGACCTTAATTTCAAGAATGCGTTTCTCCTCTTTCCATTTAGGGCACGATTTTGCATTTGATGGATGTTCACCCTTACAATTTGCGCATTTAGGAGAAGTGTTTGAGCAGTTGTTATCGTGGTCATGGGTTCCACATTTAGCACAAGTTAGTTTACCTCGGCAAGAGATGATAGAATGTCCATGTTTTTGACAATTATAGAATCTTGTGGGGTTAGGAATATATTACAAACTAGATACCCAGCTTTGATGGTGCTAGGGATTTTAAGTCTATTGAAAGAAAGAATTACATGTGTTGTTTTGACGATATTGCCATCCTTTTTTATTGTAATGTGCCTTGCGGCGGTGATTCCCTGGTCTGCAAGTTCGGTAACTACGTCTTGTTCGTCTACTTCAATTAAATCAGTCTCTGATATAACACCTCGAGAGCTGTTGAGTATGTTATGTGGGGTGACATGTATTGATATTGACAGAAAATTGGTACATTGCAGTAGAGAAGTTGTTTGACTTGGAGTGTCAGTTTCTATTAGTAGATTGTGTGTTTTGAGTCTTAACATTTTTAACTGTGCCAGCAATGCTTTGACAGTTTTGTCGATGACAAATGGTGACAGGTTTTTAAATCGTTCATCACTAGATGAAACGATTAAAAAAGATGGTTGTACGGTTGCTAGGTTCGGTGTTTCAAAATGTGCTCATTTGGTAGTCAGTTCGTCATTCGGTCAAGAAGTTTTTTTTTTATTTATCCATAGAAAATTAGAATAAGATTCGGGTCCCGGCAGTCCCAACCACTACGGTGCCACACAAGGGGACATTGCAATAATGCCAGAGCTAACCAGGACCTATACCCTTTCGGTTATCCCCTAAGCCGTGAGGTACGAGTGGTCAGAGGAGCAAAATCGATCTCAAGATAAAAAGGAGCTAATATTTCAAATCATGTGACTGAAATTTTAACTGGGACAGAGTAGGAGTTGAACCAGTAATAGAGAATCAATATAAAATAAAGTAAGAGAGAGTAAAATGAGGCAATGAAAAATGTTTTGACATCTATACATATAAAGCTCAAACTAAAGCTGTTTTGTAGCCCACCTTGCACCCCCCTAGGAAAAAGAAAATTACAAATTAGTGCTACTTGTACAGACAGCATCAGGATAGAAGACTAGAAATATATGTAACCTCTACGTAATTTATTTTTATATAATGAATGTATGAACCTTATAAACCATTTTTGAACTGCTGAACATTTAGTATAAATCATATTTAATGATCTTCAGAATGCTAGATTTTTAATGAATAGGAAATTTACGAATCAATCATGATATTGAAGAAACAAATGAAATTAGTAGAAAATTAAATTCGCCCAATCCATCTTAATTCAGACAGGGTTGGTGTCGTCTTAGATTTCAATGAAAATTTTTTGGGAGAAGATATTGTGATATTACGAGACATGTGTTTTTTCTTTTTTCAAAAAAATGTTCTTTGGCCGAGAGACTGTCATTTCAAAATGTCCTCAAAAATACCATTTTTTCAAGGTCAAGCACATGGTGAAATTTTAGAAACGAAGTAACTCTGGAAGTAATTGAGATACTTTCGTTCTGTTTTTTGCAGTTTACAGATAAGTGTACACTTTATTAAAACAAGTAAAATGTACCTGTTGATGAAAAATGAACATAATATACAGCATTGAAAAAAAAAATTACATAAATACTTAAATCTGGAAAAACTCAAAACCCCCCCCCACCACCCTTCATTTTTTAGTATAGTGTACTAAGGCCTGTAATGAACACTTTCACCCAGTTTCATGTGGTGCATATTCCCAGTTCAGTTTCTATGCTTGCTTTTGTTCTGTCCTACATTTACACTTTGCGTGTTACGTTTTACAGTTAAATTGCGAAGAAAAAATAAGTTACCAGTTGAAACAATTGCAATAATTTTAAGACATGCACTGTGTAACAAGACTATTGATGATTTTTGTAATAAACAGGTGTAACTTCTTTACAGCGGTATGGAAATGTGAAATTTGATTGTAGACAGGGTAAACTGTACAACATAGTTTAAGATGCCTTACATACAGGAAGCACAGTTTGTAAACTTAATACAATAATATAGTTTTTTAAATGGCTTCAAGGCAAGAAACCCATCCTGTGTATCTTACTGCAGCTACTATATGTATACGAAAACAGTTCTTGAATATCTGATGTTTCTTTGTCTGTAATTCCATACAGTCGTCCTGATCGACCTAGAGGATGGGGAGGATTAATTATCTTCAAAACATCGTGCATTGTTACTATACAACAATATCTTGTTTGTTTCCTTCCGTTCTGGAACTTGTAACTCTTTGCTGGTCCCTGAGGTAGAATGAAATTCACAGTTATCTCGACTAATTCCAACGTAACTTCTTTCGTCTCTGCAACTCACCAGTTTTCATCATTAAACAACTGCTACAAATGTTCAAGGTGTAATGTCTTGCACTTTGATACATGGTTGGTGTTCAGTACTTGAGGAGAGGTCGATCTTCTGTTTGTCATGAACTGTTCTGGCCACGAACAGCTGCTTGGTTTCTTGTACAGTACCAGAGATGTGCTTTTCATATGTTCTTGACCGGTTTTACAATGATCCACTCAGCAATTTTCTTCCTTCTGAACTCTGCTATAGCTACTTTGGACAAATGTAATGAATTGACGGCAGTGGTGTGTCCTTGAACAATTTGTACAAATTCATAGATGTCTTTATACACTTTGTGGCTTGTGAACTTAAGTTATGGGTAGCTGCAAAATGTTTTACAATTCCTCCGACGCCATCACATGCTAATTTACCATGTCCAGTTGCTGTGAAAATCCATTTTTTGTCAACTGAAGAGTTTGAGAATTCAAAAACTGATACCTGTTTTTAAAATGACTGTCAGCTCCATCTGAAATCGTGATAAATTGATATTGTCCTACTTTATTTTTTTTCGTGATGTGAGTAATAATAGCCTCCAGCCTCCATAGCCAACAGTGAATGTGATGAATCATGGGATAAATCATCACTGACAACTGCATAACTGACTGTTCTTTGTCCATAGTACACTACTGAGTTGAAAATAGAGACTCGTTCATTTTTCCAGTGATAGCTTTGTACTTCATTTAGTAAAATGACTGTCCCCTTTTCTGCAAAATCAACATGAAGAAACAGGTGTGTTAGAATCAGTTTTACTGCCACTTATTTTATTTTTTCTCATTGTCTAATTTTTTGATGTGTTAATGCATTAACTGTCCATTTTTGCAGTTGTTTCAACTGTTAACTTAATTTTTCTCCACAATTTAACCTTAAAACGGAATATGCAAAATGTAAATGTAGGACAGAACAAAAACAAGCACAGAAACTGAACCGGAAACGAGCACCACAATAAACTCAGTGTAAATGTTCATCACAGGCCTTAGTACACCATACTAGAAAATTAAAAAAAAAATAAAGGTGGGATTTTTCGAGTTTTTCCAGATTTAAATTTTTCCATAATTTTTTTTTAATGCTATATATCATGCTTATTTTTCATTACAGGTACATTGTACTTGCTTATTTTAATAAAGTGTACACTTATCTATAAACCGCAAAAAAAAATGAAAAATATCTTAATTACTTCCAGAGTCATTTTGTTTCCAAAATTTCACCATGTGCATGACCTTGAAAAAATAGTGTTTTCGGGGATATTTTGAAATGGCCGTCTCTTGGCCAAAAAACATTTTTTGAAAAAAAGAAAAAACGTGTCTCATAATATCTCCCCTCAAAAAAATCTCCATTGAAATCTGAGACTATGACCTGGCAGAATGTTTTTTTCCTGTCTGAATTGAGATAGATTAGGCCAATTACGATGAAACCTCCTTTAATGGCCACCTCTAAACCACGGTAATCTACAAAGACAGGCCTTATATTAATGTAACCAAATGTGCTAAATAGGATTCACATTCACAGAGTTGACCTCTAAACAGCCAATTCTGAATGGCCGCCCGTAGGTGTCATGAAAAAAAATTCCTAACAGCAACCCAAGTGCATTTTTTAAAATTTACTTGAAACCTAAAATATCAATAACATAAAACGGCTACGTGAAAATTTTGCAGTTTCTACTGTATTTAATACCATCCAGGAGTTACTAGAAAATGAGAATGACTAGAAAAACAGTGATGAAGCTTGTTTGTTTGTTTGGATGTTTTATGGCGCAAGAGCATCTGGGCTATACTGCGCCAAGAGTGATGAAGCGAAAGAGTACAGAACTATAAAATTCTAATATTAAATATATTCCCATGTTCTTCCAGAATTCTGTTCTAAACCAAAATAAGGAACTGTACAGAAAGGCAATAGATATTATCACTATCGTTATTTTTACAAGACTAGGGATAGGATTTTCAGGGTCGTAGTAGTCAGATTAGCAGATCAAGACACCCAACTAATTATGTTCATTAATTGAAGTTCCACGCCTGCCTCTGTTCAAGATCCTGTGCACATATTCATCCCCACCCCCGACTTAATATGAAGTACCAGGGAAGAAGTTTACCCAAGTTAAAACACTGAAGTGGCAAATGAAATATATCATAAAAAAGGTGATCGATTTCATTTACCAGTTTACCTGTACTTAAGATTTCGTAAATATTTATTTAAAAAATATTTTGCCATAAAAAAGAAGCAATTGCCAATTTTAATGTAAATTCAAGTAAATGTGGATCAGTACTGTGCCTTTTTAGTTAAATCAACTTTCTTATTATCAAACTTCTAAATAACAGCCATCTCCAAAGAACGCACTTTTACAGAGGCACACAAAAATGACTAATTCAGAGGTTTTACTGTACCTAAGACACAACCATTTAAGGAACTTCCAACTGGCTCTTGAACATATGTACAATCATGAAATGTCACTGGCAATGTAATTAACAGTGCACCTGTCCAAATGCAAAGCCACTGCTACACAAGGTTTGTAAGTAACCAAATAAAACACATCCCAAATGGGGGAAAAGGTTTTCAAGTTAGTGCAGGTTGCTTCAACCGCAAAGTAATTACCTCAAGAAAGTGCGAAGCGAACTGGTAATTTCACTCTGACCCACTCACCTTTCATTCTTTTAAAACCACAACTTTATACATTTCCATCTGAAAACACTAAATTTACGTTTACTATTTCAGTTTACTTATAACCAAAAAATGTGATTGCAAAGAGTAAAAATTTAACCAAAAATGTATATTAAAAATGAAAATGTGAGTGTGGAATATTTGAATCAGATACTTTAAACAAATGATTTCAACCAAAAATGATAAATTTTAAAATAGAGCTGATAATAAAATGAAAACAAATCCTTTAAATTTAACATAGAAAAAGTACATTTAATTTTCGTTTTAACTGTAAAACCAATTTTGATATATTAACTTTACGATGGGGGAGGGGGTATATAGCCATATGCAAGTGACAACAGGTAGGAGAGCAGCAATTAAAATAATATGGGGACTCAAATGAATTTTTAAAAATCATGAAATTTGTGTAAAAGAAAAAATCATGCTTTGCTATTTTCAATAGAAGGAACTTGAACCCCCTTCCTGCATCACTAATAACCGGAATCTTAATTATACAAAACGCCCTAAAAACATTAAAAGGCATGGAACTAGGGCATTTAAATCCACCTAATCACGAGACAGAACAAACAAAATTAATTTGAGTCATATTTAAAAAATCGATTTCTCAAAGCATTCGACTACAGAAAAAAAAAAGGTAAAATATTTGAAATGACGTATCTAGGAAGAGGGATAGGGCCATATAGGCTCTTCCTAAAAAAAGTTAATTACAAATAAATACTATGCCGTGAAGAATCGCGGTGAGGTAGGTGGCCAAAAGAGTAGATCGGGGAGGGTCCCCTGAAAAATAACAAATCTACGATTATTATTATCCACCTAAACTCGACAACAAACGTCACGACATAGGTTTTTTTCTATCTTTGTATACTCCCCACACATAAAGCACTTACTGAATCCGCCTTTCATAGGAACCATAGCCCTCGCCCCCATTCCCCCAAAGGCTAGCTAAGCCAATGAATATTTGTAATTACAGATTGTTATCAATGTCATAAACTTAGGAGTTTAATAAAACGCCAACATTTTATCACAAACTCTAATAAATTGTTTTTTGAACGATAAAAGGCGTTAGAATAGACATACCAGAGATAGCGGATTTAATAAAAGAATTGAGAGCTTTCGGGGAAAAGGCGACGGCGTAAAAACCAAGTAGGAATTTTCAAATCCAGCTGTAACAGAAACCAGATTACGATAGAACAGCGAAAGATGGCCGCCCATACGTTAAACCAGTTGCCGTATTGAAAAACAGTTTGTTTGACAGAGGAGATAAACCTTCGAGTATAGAAGGAATAGGAGGGATAATGTAGAGATAAAGTTGAAGCCGCGAAGGGGTTGGTAGCCGCCATGTTCCTCTTCCCAAAACATCCGCACGTTTTGCATGGTCCTGAAGGATGATCAAGTTATGTGCTTTTGGATGCATAAACAGGACGGACAAAAAAAAAAGCTGGATTAACATTACAGGTAAATATTGTTTTCTCGAAATTTACATTTCGTGTCTACATACTATTCTTCATGTTTAAAATAAGTAAAAATTAAAACTATTTCACAATAAGCGCATCCATAACTAGTAATGGTTTTTCAAGAGGATAGTTCGGCAGAAATGCTTTATTTAAAATAATATGTTGATAGTTAATCTCTGTAACATGATTCATTGTTTTGTTCTAAAAGTTTTTCTGGTTTGAGTAGGGTTTTTTGTTTTGTTTTGTTTTGTTGTTTTTTTAACCTTAATTTGAAAGATTTAATTTGTACAGAGGGATACTCATGACTAGGTATGAAAACTGAATTTTTTGAATGGCTAAGATGCAACGCATATTTCATCATTTCAAAATAAAACATGTATTTGTAATCAGTGGCGTAGATATATTTTCTTTCTGAGGGGCGGGTCTAACCCTTAAAAACATAGTATGTTTGTAGGCTAACAAAAGTTTTGAAGCCGGAGCTAATGTTCATTTACTTGCTCTTGTGGGGGGTCCATAACCTTTGGACTACCCCATATCTTCGCCACTGTTTGTAGCCCCGTAATTTATCTATATTTTTGAAGTGTATAATTATATTTAGAACGCATTTCATTCAGTAATGCGCTGGTAATTTATATGGTCTTGGAAAGATTGAATAAATTGTGATGATGATATAAACTCTGTTTATAAAAATTACGTTAATAAACTAGTTTATTAACATATGCTGACCATATTAACTCTCCAACATTGACAGATACAGACTTTGAAAAAAAAGTAGAGCCCAAACTTTAAAGTGGGGGGGGAGGGGAAGGACAGACCTCATATCTAATTTTGTCCCTAATAGAACTAATGTTATTCTCTGAAAAGGGTATGCCTGGGCGATACCGGATCTATGGGGGCTGACAAAACTGGCTATGAGGCCTAGATCTGACGCTGTCCTGGGTCCTCCCCTAAATCCTCTCCTGCTATATAATGAATATTGTATGTCATATATATGGTTATCGAGTAGTACATTAAATTTGTGGTGTGGGTTCTCGTGTAATTTAATTCACTTATTGTTAATTTTTCAAATAGTTTTATTCTGTAATCAGTAGTTAATTCAAGAGTAAGTTAAATGCAAAATTCCACTGTTAGTTTATAAGCTTTTTTCTTTTATTATGTTTTAATATTTCTCAAGAAGGCAGAACAGCGAAAAACATGGGCAGAAGCAGTCAGATGAAAAGACTGAGAGTCATCTGCTTATAGCATTTTATGTTCAGAGCATTTTACGGGAGACAGAATTGATCGAATATCAGTATCTTGTGTTCGCATAAGAGAGAATGCTGTCCAAATGTTTTTAATGCCTTTCCGCTGTATTTATAAAAGGTAAGTAAGTAATGATTTAAATTTATTAATTATTATATAATTAATATAATTTATATTAATATAAATATAATTTATATAATATATATAAATATAATATATAATATATAAATAAAATTTATAAATATAATTTATTATTATTATATAATTATTATTATTAAATTAAAAATAGATTGCAAATTTATCTTAAAATAATGAACGGATAATTAAGTGGGGGAGAGTGATGCACAACAATATAAAGATATGCTTTCAAACGTTTAATGAAAGTAAATAATAAAAATATCACCCTCTGTATTTAAAGCAGATATTTTTCTTATATTTTATTAAGTATAGTAA
Organism: Dysdera silvatica; assembly: GCA_006491805.2. Classification (NCBI taxonomy): domain Eukaryota; kingdom Metazoa; phylum Arthropoda; class Arachnida; order Araneae; family Dysderidae; genus Dysdera; species Dysdera silvatica. The sequence continues at coordinate 12,471,375 of QLNU02013614.1, forward strand.
TTATTATACCATACATTTGTATATTGTACACTTTGAAAAATTAAAATAAAAAATAAATGAAACTGGTGTGTCGTAATAAAAAAATATATATTTTAAGGAATAAAACACATTAAGGAGTCAAATTTTTATTTTTTGGATCTAGGCAAAGAGCATAAGGAAGCCACCTGTTGATAGGAAACATGCTATTTGCACAGTCTCACCATCAGAAGGTGTGGTCTCTGTCTCTAGTATCCAAAATGAAACAATGTCTGAAAGAGAGGATGTCGAAGGGTTCAATATTTCTTCATCACGTATCGAAGAGTCTCCAAGTAAAGAAACTCTAAAACGGAAACTTTCTGAGTCTAGCATTGCCATTCAGAATTACAGGAAAAAATCAGTTTAATTCAACAAAAACTAGACGATATAAAGAGAAATTACGTAAATTTCATTCTGTTCTTAGTGAGCTTAAAAATAAACGATTTTTAATGGATAATACTGTGGAAATGTTAAATAACGTAATTGGTCCAAATAAGGAGATTTTGAGTAGACAATTATATAAATTAAATAATAACACCTTATCCAAAACTTATTTACTTGAAGTGCGTGCATTCGCCCCCACATTATATTTTTGTTCTCCTCGGGCCTATCAATATGTGCGAGAATCATTTTCTTTATGTCTTCCACATGCTAAAGCTATTTCAAATTGGTATTTGGTGAAATGGCCATAAGGAAACATATTGAGTTCGATCGGAAAGCTTTTCATGGGTATGTTGATATAGGGGCTAATTTAAATGATGATTCTCTTCCTCCTGCAAAAGAAGCATTAGTTTTTATGGTTGTGTGTATCAATAACTATTGGAAAGTACCTGTTGGTTATTTTTTAATTCATGGAATGACCTCTTTACAAAATGCTGATTTGATTTTGTCTTTCTTTACTTCATGCCCCAAAGCTTGAAGTTGTACATTTGACTTTTGATGGATTATCAGCTAATTTCAGCATGGCAACATATTTAGGTTGTAAATTTGACATTAGTTCCTTAAATACAACTTTTAAACACCCATATACAAGGGAGGATATTTCAGTTTTCCTCGATCCATGCCATATTACAAAGTGTGTCAAGAATACATTAAGGGATAAACAAGGTATGGTTAATGGTGATGGCAACATTATTGATTGGAATTATATTGAAGCTCTACACAATTTGCAGGAAGGAGAGGGACTAAATTTAGCCAATAAACTAAAAGTATCTTATGTGAAATTTCATAAACAAAAAAATGAAAGTCGAATTAGCTGTGCAAACAAACATTAAGTAGATCTGTGGCAGATGCAATTGACTTTTGTCGTGAGGAATTACAATTGACGGATTGAAGCGACAACAAAGTTCATAAAAATATTCAATGAGTTATTTGATATTTTAAATTCCAGAAATTGTAAATATGTTGGCCTTAAAAAACCATTAAGTGAATTGAATTCCTCAGAAGCTTTTAAGAGATTGGATGAAATTAAAGAATATATTTATTGTTTACAGGAAATGAGCAGAAAATAATTTTCTCTCATAGGAAATCTGGTTTTATGGGATTTTTAGTTTGTATTCATAGTCTTGGAAATTTGTTCCAAGTATTAATTGCCGAGCAGAAATTATTAAAATACCTCCCAATGTATAAAATTAGTCAGAACCATGCGGAATTATTTTTCAGCACAATTCGATCACAAGGAGGACATAATAATAACCCCACAGCACGCCAGTTTAAATCTGCATATAAGAAACCACTTATCAAAGCAGAATTTAAAAGCACTAACAGCGTAATTGCATTCCTTCAGAAGAAATGAGCATTCTATTCGTGTCTTCAACTAAATCTGAAAACATATTAAATCATTCATTGGAAAGATTTTGGATGCTGAATGAAAATCTTTTTGATGAAATGTTGCCATTAGATAATGATCACACATTTAATGCATATGCACTTAATGAGTGCTCTGAACATATTATTTATTATGTTGCAGGATATATTGCACGAAAACTGTCAATTACGATAAAATATGAAATCTGCATCGAAGCTTTGTATACAAAAACACCATGTTTTCAACGTTCATTAGTTCTATATAAAAGCAGAGGTGGGTTGACCAATCCATCTGCAGATGTCTTCAGTATTTGTAAAAATCTTAAAAAATATTCCGTATTCATATAAAGACCCATGGTGGTAAATATATAAAAAAAAAGTTTGGAATTTTAGAAATGGAAACAAAGATCCTTTATTCGTTATTTAGCGATCCCATTTTTACAAATTTGAATGATCATTCCTTTGATACTGAGCCATTAGAAAATCATATTGTACATTTACTGCAGTTAATTACTACGCCAATAAACGTTGATTTATATTGTTGTTTGATTTAATCTGCGTAGTGTTCGATTTATATAAATACATATGCTGCAACGGGCATTTCGATCAATTTAATACCAGTCTCTTTGCAATTTGGTTTAAATAGTAGTCTATGTACTACACCATTCTGCGAAATAACTGGCAACAATATATATACGTTCGTAAAGAGATTATATATTGTCCTTCGTAGCTCAGTGGGTAGAGCCTCCGCCCGGCAAGTGGAAGGTCGTGGGTTCAGGTCCCACCGAAGGCAGAAATATTTATTTTCTTTCGAACGTTTCACCATCTAATCACGCCATACCATCGGCGTTGGTATCACTACGCCAATAAACGTTGATTGATTGACATTGTTGTTTGATTGAATAAAGGGATATCAAACTAAGAAAGAAGTTTAAAACGAAATATACACAAACGCAATTTAATTTGAGCTGGAGATACATTTTTACAATTGTTTAGGTGGAAAATCAAGCGTCCACCATCGTCAGAAAAATTGTCCAGACTAACTTGTTGCCACTAAATCAGAGCAGAAACGAATAAGATTCATTTTTGATTTAGTGGCAACAAATCAGTTTGGACGAATTTTCTGACGATGGTGGACGCTTGATTTTCCACCGAAACAATTGTAAAATGTTTCTCCTGCTCAAATTAAACTGCGTTTGTGTGTAATTTGTTTTTAAAATATTATTTTGTGCAGTACATCGCTCATATTTTCACATAATGAAGAAATATCAAACTCATAAAGAAGTAGCAAACTAATAAAAAGTATCAAATTAATAAAATAGTAAGAAATTAATTCAGTTGTAATAAAGTAGTGGCAAACTAATAAAACATACATGGGCTTCCATATGAGTACTTCTAGGGATTGTGGGAGAGGGGGCTGAGAAAAATTATTACCTCCTTCTCAAAGCTGTCGAGAATTTTAGTGAATGTACAAGATACCAAAACGCTACAAAAATAATCGATACTGTTTGACAATTAGTAATGAGCTAAAAAGTACCTTATATTAAGATGTGACCATCAACGTAGAGTTTGCAAAATTATTGGAGGGCCCAAGAACGTATTTTGTACATTTATACATTATAGCAGTGTTTCCCAAACTCTGGCCGCTTACGAACCATTTCAAGCATTCCTTCATTTATTGCAGATAACTGGGAGGATTTCTTCCCCACTTCAAAAAGTACATCGCCCAAAATTAAAGTTGCCAAATGTAGTTAATAATATCAAGTCCTACTTAGTCACCGACATACTTATCTCCCCACCCCTGTCTCTCCCAAGGAAAGACATAACCAAAGGAACCCTCTATTTACGTGATTTATTGGAAGTCTTACATACGTATATAACAGCTTTGACAGGAGAGATTTATTCATCCCTTGAAATATAATTTGTAGTTAATTTTAACTTCTTTTATGGTAGACTTTAAGCTTTTTCAGTTTTTTTTACTTTAAAAAGGCACCAGCTTTTAGCAGAAAATCTCTAAAATTTCTGACCATGTTCTTAAACTATGTATTGGTTGCCAAACCCACCTGAAACAAAATAATTTTTAGAATAACACTATTTGATAAGGAGAGTGTCAGTTATGATCTTATTTTGTCAAATTTACAATGAAAATGACATCATTAACTTAAATAATAATAATAAGCAATGTAGACAGCATGGGTGTATTTAGAAAATTCAAACCTTTCACGAAACGTCGCAATGTAAGATTTATGACAAGTAATATTTATGAAAAATTCCTTAAATCTCTCCCATCATCTTAATCTTAATCCCATCATCATCATCTTAAATTTTAGCTAAGGTGGCAAGTTCTAGTTCATTTTTTTTCTTCTGAAATTTGGTGATGATCCTGTGGACCATTTGATAAGTCATCGCGGACCACCAATGGTCCGCGGATCACACTTTAAGAAAGCCTGCATTAGAGTATATGTAAAATTGTAATTTACTTAAAATTGATTGATTGATTGTTTGGCTTTTTTATGGCGCAAGAGCATCTGGGCTATACTGCGCCTTACTTAAAATTATTGATAGGGGTTCGGGCCCCATGGGCCATATAATCTGCTCCTACGAATGTGACTAAAACTTTTGAAAGTAAATGCATAGCAGGTTTGGGAAATCAAATTTTTAAACGGCTTGTGGTGGGAGGGAGGCTCGAGCCCTCTCTGTCCCATGTCAGCGCTTATGAAAACGTAATAAGGAATTAGTACAGTTCCAATAAAGTAGAGGCAAACTAATGAAACGTAATAAGAAATAAATAATCTCAATAAAGCAGTAGCCAGCTAAAAAAAGTAGTAAAAAATTAACAATATCGCAATAAAGTAATGGTATATGAAATTATAACAAAGACAGCAAGTAGGATAATTTAATAACATTGTATAATATAGTGTAATTGTAGACAGCAAGTAAGACTGAACTTGTGCATAATGAAGCTTTATATTCACTCGTACATGGGAGCTTCATCGACGCCTATAGCTGGATGGGAAAGAGCACTTAGCAGGTTATAAAGAGGTTATGGGTTCGGTATCCACCAAGCGTCGAGAAATCACTTTTCGCTTGTAATTGATTACCTAAGTAAGATCGTATACATTCATCGTTTTCAAATTGTCTGTCAATTGTCATCCAAATTGTTTGCAGAGTTGAAAAGCGTGTATATTTCTATGTTTAGAATTTGTAATAAAGCCATTAAGGTTTGAAAATAAAATTTGTGTATGAATTTAATTTAATGGGAATTTATAAATAAATTTAGTTGGATGAAAATTTATAAACAAATTTAATTTAATAGAAATTTATATTTAAGAAATATAAATACAAGAGTAGTAGTGTGGGAATTTTTAATGCTCTTCGCTTACGTCGTAAAGTTTATTTTTCTCGTTTCTCATAACTTAGGGAGACTTCAAGTATTACGTAAGCACGTTTGGAAGGAGGGGTTTGCTGTTGTGCTTATTTTCCTATGTTAGCCAATGTTAATTTTTGCTTATTTGGGGGGAGGGGTATAAAATGGCCAAAATATTGCTTACGTAATACTTGAACACTCCCTTACCTTCATCACATTTGTTCACTATTGCTGATCAACAGAGTAAGGGTACTTGTGAACACTCAAAACCTTAAATGATTTGTTTACGAAAACAACCAATGTTCGAATAATATCAAACCAAAATCAAATAGATTTTAATTCAAATGTAATTAAAATAAAGTTCTCAATAGAGTATAAGTGCAAACTAAACATAATCATTTCAATGCTTGTTTTCTTTTCTTTTTTTATAATATAGACTAATTACATTTCCACCTTTCGTAGCGACCAAAAACGTGACCGCAGCAAGGACATCTGTGTTCGATATCTTGGCAGCTTTCCGAACAAAACGGCAGCAGACTGCAAACTAACCATAACCTAAAAGCAATTTAAAATATATATATATTCCTTTGTGTTAAAAAAAACACTTGTTATTGTATTTTAACTCTGAACGTTTAAAAAGGTTGAAAGTTAGAAAAAAAATTGAAATACATACTGTCCATTCGCGAGAAGTTGACGTCCAGGTTCCGTTAGCTGAAGTATCAGACGGGTTGT
>QLNU02013614.1:12501774-12524779 GCA_006491805.2 Dysdera silvatica
TTTCAGAAAGACTGCCACCATTAGCCCGAAAGCCAAAAATTATGCCATTTTCCAACGGCAATAAATCGCTCCTTTAATATGTGACAGCAATGTGGGAGGCATTTTCAGAAAGACTGCCACCGTTAGCCTGAAAGCCAATAATCATGTCATTTTCCAACGGTGATAAATCACTCCTTTCATTAATGACAGCAAGATGTGATGCATTTTCAGAAATACTGCCACCATTAGCCCTAAAGCCAATAATCATGCCATTTCCCAGCGGTGATAAATCGCTCCTTTCATTTATGACAACAATACTGCCACCATTAGCCCGAAAGTCAATTATCATGCCATTTTCCAATGGCGACAAATCGTTCCTTTCATTTATGACAGCAGGCTGTGATGCATTTTCAGAATGCTTACATCTGACCGTATATACCCACTAAATCAACTGATAACACGCGCCTTATTTCATTGGCTCTAGCGCTGCTGACGTCAAAAGTAGGAAATGATCACATTAATATGACTTGACTGTGTATTTTTATGACTTTAGTTATAAAAATACACAGTCAACATAGTGTTCCAGTCAAAACCTCTCAATAGAAATGAATGAGAAAGATGAATGGAAATAAAATGGCATATTAGCGATGGGCAGTAATTTTATTCTGAGCAAAAAATTCCCAGAAATAATATGAAACAACAATATAGCATTTAAGAAAAACCATGTGTGGAGCAAAACAAATTGATGGTACAATAACTTAACAATGCATTAAAATTAGAGGAAATGCTATGTACAATGTAAGCTTAAGGATATCGGTAATGAAGTTGAAATAAAACAAATATTTTAGTAAGAGTGTATCATCCCAATTCAGCCCAATCTGTTTGTATGCATGTGTACGTATTCAATACGATTAAGTTTTCATACTCCGCTTTATATGCGATTGATATAAGAGTCTACGTTTGCATGTAGAGAAAGCAAACTATGCCGTGTACTGGAGTTGAATCAGAGATCTTTTGGTTACTCCCCCATTGTATCGACTACTTGGCCACTTCATTCAGCCGTACATGGCGCTTTCCTTGTATATGCATGTAAAGCAAAGGGCAACGCTTGATTACAAAACTTAATCATATTGAATAACCACTTCGCACACCCCTTTCATTTTTAAGGAGCTTCCCCTTTGGTTAATATAGATTGTTAGGGATCCTGACACAATCCCGACAGACGAAATCCCGACAAGCCAAAATCCCGACAGACGAAATCCCGACAAGGTCAAAATTCCGACAAACCAAAATCTCGACAAGCCAGAATCCCGACAAGTCAATAATTTTGAATTATTTTTAATAAAAATAATTAAATATTTTAATTAAATACCAGGGGCGGACTGGGCCCATCCAATGGGTGCAGGAATAACATCCTTCATTTATCATGGAAGTTGGAATTTTTTACAGTGAAAAATACATTTTTGGGGGTCATAACCCCTGTGATCAGCCCCCGTGTCCGCGCTGAATTAAGGTTCTTATGGGTCCTAGGCCGAAAGGACAAACTGCAAGGGCGGATTTAGAGGGTTGCGAAAATTAAATGAAAATTTAACATTGAAAAGGTACAAGGTAAAGGTCCAATGAGGTATTATTTCCGAAAATCAAGTCATTAATAGCCTCTTCAATTAAAATATTTAATCAATATTATTAAGAATAATTCAGGGTATTGAGTTCAATCTGAATTTTAGTTAATCGAAGTTCAACTATCGGGATTCTGGTAAAAATCGGAGTACATTACCTGTGGTCGTGATCTTCTGTGGGATACAGAATTTGGAGAATGCAGAGGTAAGTATACACACTATATTCTAATATATTTTTATTATCACATGGTTAACATTGTTGTTTGATTCAACCCAATTTTTTTAAACATAATCGAACACTTGAATTTTTGTTGCGCATTAAATTTTGGAGAGCGGTTTATTCCATTGGTCTGTAACTGGCTGTTTCCAAGAAATAGTAAAAAAAGTTTACTTTTCCTAGTTATGTTAGAAAAAATGGGCAAAAATGGCTGGAGGTCAGGTGGTCAAATTCCGCTCAGAAGTCATCGTTCCTACCACCTGGCCAAATATATACTTAATTTGAATTAATATTAACTCGTGCTGCCGTAAATACATTGAGATTCTACAATGTAACTCAGTAATGGTATGCAATGTTATTTGACTTAATCTTATAAATAAATTATTATTATGTACATGAATAATGTCCATCTCTCTTTCATTTGGAACTCTCGATTAATACTAATGTCTATTTTCATGACTTTTTTTTATTTTTGAGAATAGATGAAGCAGCAAAGAAAAAAAAATTAGTGGATACAACTGGTGCTCTTAAAGAAGCTCCACGCAAGAAGTAGCCCCACTGCTTTTGTACAATATGGTATTCCGTTCTTATCCACAGACAGGAAGTCTCTGTCTGTGGTACCATAGAACAGTGAACGTTTCATAGAAGAACTTCGTTGCAGTGTCGTTCACCAGTTCTAGTCTTATTGTCCAGCACCTGTAGCTCGGTGCATCCATTAGTTAGGATGACTTTCTACACTATGACACCAACACTATTGTATCTGTCGCTTTCATACACATTCTTACGATGGTACCACTTTCAAACTAAATCGACTGATGTCTGCAATCCGGGTAACAACTAAAACCGTTTCCATGTGTGAAAAATTCATTGACTGGTTGTTATATGCATATACTGGTTGTAAATATGCGTGTTAATGTATTCGAATGACAGTGGTATACAAGCTGACCAGTAGTAGTACAGTGATTACGTTTGGCTGTTAAAACTGGAAATATTTATTGAAGTCAACAAGTACAACCGTAGACGATGAGGTGGTAGTATCAGTGTAGTAGAGAGGTTGTTCATTCAGTATCCACCAGGTGCCGAGAAATCATTCCTTTCTTTGCGAATAATTTATCATCTAACTGGAAATGAGTTTTCATGTACCGTAGTAAAGTTTTCATGTACCATGCTCAAGTTTTCATGTACCATGTTTTTCATGTACCGTAGTAAAGTTTTCATGTATCATGATCAAGTTTTCATGTACCATGTTAAATCGATGGTGACCACGGAACATGCATCTGAAACACTGTCGGTTGATTTTAAACGCCACCCAGCGCTTTATACCACACTATTTTCGATTCCATACTATCCATCATCACCGTTCACTCTGGGACTTTCTTTCAGTTTCCCCATAATTCTTCGCCTCGTGAAATTAGCAAGATGGATTCCTTCGACAGATCATGAAAATTTCACATTCTTAGTTTTTTCACTTCATAATTAGATATGTTTATTTTTCATATCTAGTTTTACTTCAAACAATTTGCTTGCCTCCCCCGTTGACCTCTTATCCGTTTAAGTATTACCACGTAATCCCTGTGCTCACAATTCGAAAATTTTCAGTCTAACAACTTTTCCCTGAATATCCACATTTATGCCAATCACTTCAAGACTTTTTGTCTGATTTCGTAAATATAGTCTTTAGAAACTGTATATGTCTTTTACATTTAGATACCTTTGTATAAGTACGCCTTTTTTGTACCTATTTCCTGTTTTTTAGAATCATATTGTCCAAGACCCAATATACCTGAACATGGTTCGATTGTCGGATTTGAAAACAACAATTCCTCCAAATTTGCAGAAAATTTTAAATTGACGTATATATGTGACGATGGCTACAGACTTCTTGTTGATAACGTTCGGTCTTGCCGTAATGGAAGGTGGTCGGGAAACGAGCCTCTCTGCAAGGGTAAGTAATTTTTTCCCAACTCTCGTTGGCATATTTTTTCCATACATAAAATCAGGTCAGGCGCGAGCGGGCAGCAGGGACTGAAGCCCGGGACCCGAATGAAATTAGAGACCCGCGCTGGCAAGGACCTATGCTATGGTTGCTCGATCCTTTCCTCTGTTTGTCGGAAGGCCAGACAAATTGTTCTCTAAATCCAGATTAATAAGATTTTGTACATTTTTAATGCATAGTTTTTTAATTATACTTCATTATCCTGACTCGATTATTAAAAAAATAATAATAACAACCAGTAGCTTACGTTAGTTTCTTTTTTCAGCAGTGATCTTGTAAAATAATTACGTAACAAGTAATTACAAAAAAAAAAGCGTTCTTATTTCATACTTTTTGTTCATTTAGAGGTTCAAACTCTCCTCCCCACCACCCCCCAAAAAAAGAAAACAAATCGATGTGACTTCCCAGGGATGGCGTTTGGGGGCCGATCGAAGTGAGTCTGGGAGTCCGAGTTGGCTTCGGCGTCCCTGCATAAAATTCACTATATCAATCACCTTGTTCCCGAAATACGGCATATTAATGAAAATCATCTCTTGAAAGGCAGCAAGTTAGATTTCAACTTACGAAAGCTTTTAGAAAGTAATCATGTCTGTAGGAGGCCGATTTCAGTTTTGCATAAACATTTAACACAAATGCGGAGTAAGTTAATGATGATAAGGAAATATTGTCTTGGTTAAGATAAAGTGATGTACATGTCAAAAGTTTCATTCTATCTAAAACTGTTTTTATTATTATTACTAAGAAATCCGCTGTTATCCTCCGCCTGCTCCTGAGGATGGAAATATGTGTGGCAATGATTTTAGGGTAGGTTCAAGGGTAACTTTTAGCTGCTTCTCGGGATTTGACCTCATCGGATCAGCTGAGCGTTACTGTTTGCCCAATGGACGATGGAGTGGCGAATTGGCAAGATGCAACGTAAGAGGTAAATCTTCCAGCATTACAATAATCAGAGTGAAGCAACTGTTATGTTAGTTGTATTCAGTAACTTATGTGAATCGCTTGGTACTTTTTTTAAGTTCTGTGAGTATTATACATATATAATTCCTGGATAAAAGTTTTTAGAAAGAGTTTGAAATTCAGGTTCATGGCTAAAAGCTTTATACATGATTGGTTTAGAATCAATTTTCTTATCTATTTTATGAGCATTTTTAAAAAATTATATTAATAAATGTCTGTATTACGGGCATATAACGTTTTAAGGACGTTAATTAATTCTTAGTTCTGTACACTTCTACGAGACCTAGAAGTCATGAACAATGCATGTGGAGTATATAACGTTCAAAATGTTTTATATGAACTAGACGTTTTAGCAAGGAAATCAGTCTAATTCATGTAACACTCATGGATAAATTTTCTCAGCTTGGCTTCATCCTGATCAACCTTGGCTTCGTTCTGCTCAATATTTCTTTCGTTCCTCCAAGTTCCTTCTTTAGTTATTGGTTTACTTTTAGTAATTCCCATTCTCGGGACTATCTTCAACAAGTATAGCTTCTTAAATTTAATGCGTAGATGTAAGATATAATTCGATTATTATTATCTTTATGTCATACATTGACATGTTCAGGTATTTGATAATATTACAAAATAAAGCTTGAAACTAGGGCAATATTTACTGTATCGTGGATACAAATTCGTCATGTTAAGTTATCCATACTCATTTGTATAACCTGTCTTTGTTTTAAATAAAAGGCAAATTTTCAATTTAAAATTAAATAAATAAAGCATTGACATTAAAGTTGTGATGAGGGCACATAAAAGGTTTTTTTCTAGAGAGAGAGAAATGTGGAGGGCAAATTATAATTTAAGATATCCTCGTCTTTGCTCAAAGACTTTGAATAGCATACGAAGCCAAATTATTTTAAATCAAAAGTATAAATATATTAATGTTGTGATTCATAGTTACAACTTATCTTTATTTGACGGGATCTGAACTAATACTTAACTTGAATTCTGCAGACGATCTCCCAAAACACCTTGATCTTCTACAAAAAAAAATTGGGTTTCCTTTCTACATTATTAATATTGAATCTATACACTGGAACCATTCGCATAGGACATCGGCGTGATTTTGGCGCTTTTTAACACCCCACTACCACCCTTGTCTGTGCTCGTCCGACTTCACTTAACACTATGGTGGACGACGTGGCACGTTTTTGAAATTCCTAAAAAATTTGTCCAACATCTTGAAATCACGTAAAAAATATTTTAATTTATATTTGACATCTTATACTATTTTTTTTTTAGGATGAGGTGTTAGAGATGAGACTGGTTCAGCCCGAGCCCGTTTCGGGCTGGGACTCCATATTTCATATTGATAATAATAATAATTTATTCAACCTGATGTACTTTTTTTAGTGCGTAAATTGAGAAGTATAAAAATTATAGCAATGTAAGAGAAGATCTATATTAAATTATTTTAAGTTTTGAGGTTAGAAATGGAAGAGAATATAAAGCCGAAGCTTGTTACGAGATTCTCTTCCAGAATGCGGTGATGTTGAAAAAAAAAAGAAAAATGTAGATTTTTATGATTCTGAATTATACTTTTTTACAAAGTTTGGTTTTTGTATATCTTTAGCAGAGGGACGTGGAAAACTTGTAATAACTTAAGAACTGACTGAGCGTCGTTTTTACGAATTGATGAATATAAAGTATTAGTGTTATTTAGGACTTTTGATTGGCCTCATTTGAGAAAATTGCGATGCACACATGGATAAAACTTGTGAAATTATCTGTTTATCAAAATGCTAGCCAGAAGGATATCTGAGAGCCTGCATGTGTAATCTGAATTTTTGATTAATTGTTAATTAAACAAATGTTAATTAAACAATTACTTTTACTATTTAGAGTTATTTATATAAAATTATACAATTGTAGAAGAGATTATAGATTAAAAACATAATGGTACTTGGATCCAAAAATACAGAATAGCTTAAGGAGGAATAGGAGACGTAGAGATTCCATCCAGCAGCTATCACAAGTTTTCTTTAGGGAAAAAACGCAAATGCCATCGATTCTTTATGACGCACGTTTTGGAATATGTTTAATTGATAAGTGTTTCAGAAATAAAACAATTATTTTGCGGACAAAAAAAAACTAAAGAGACCAAATGTCCTTTTTGTGAGTTCAGCTGGTGTTTGAAAGTTTGTGTGTGATTTTGGGCTAAAGCTCATCTGACGGATAAAACTGACGCCGAAAACCAACTTTTCGGTATCAAAATTCTCCAAGGATTGCAGAAATACGTGTATATGAAAGTTCGAATGAAGTTAAATGGTGTAGTTTAACCAATTTTTTAAAAATTAAATTGTGCTTCAAGGAGTTAATATTATATTTGAAGTTGCGGGCTCGAGCTCAAATTTACACAAAGTACTTTGGGCTCGAACTCATCAGACGGATACAACTGACGTCGAAAACCAACTTCCCGATATCGAAATTCTCCAAGGAATACAACTATATGATTCGTTTTCGAGGACTGTAGAAATACGTGTACATGAAAATTCGAATAAAATTAAATGGTGTTGTTTCGAAAAATTTTTAAAAGTTAAATCGTGCTTCAAGGAGTTAAAGCTATATTTGAAGTTGCGGACTCGAGCTCAAATTTACACAAAATACTTCGGGCTCGGGCGGACTCAAATTGCAAATCTTCGGGCTTGGACAGGTTCGGGCCTCGAAAAATGAGCCTGTACTCATCTGTAGTAGGTGTGTTACATTTGCAGATGTGCGAAGCATTAAAAGCTTTCTTTTTAGCACAAAGCGTTCCCCGTCAGTGCTTGCAGAGTTTCAAGGAGGAATCAAAACCGCAGTAAAACCTGTGGAAATCCATGGGCCAGAAGGGGACAAGTGCCCCTTTGACACCCTCTCCAGGCGCCAATGTCCACCACCACCACCCCATTAGTCATTCAGGCTGACTATTCCCAGGCGTCTCATGGGACTCAGATAACGTCACTCGACTCCTTTAGATTCCTGTCCCTTAAAATGTTCAAAAAAGTTGTAAAACACGGGTGGTGGCCATCTTCTATACTTCCCAAAAGACCCTTTATTTTCAACAATCGCAACGCGTACTTCAAATAGTTACGCAATTTGTTTGAAAAAAAAAAGGTTATTTTCCATCAAATTTATAAAAAGAAAATTGCAACGCGGACGATGCTTAATGAAGTAACTCCCTCCCCCTCTGTCCCGCTTTGTCTACTTGGGCTTAACCCTTTCTCCACTGAAGCAAGGATGTCCTTTGTAAATGGTTCCAAATTGGTTGTTTAATTTTTTTTATTTTTATCGTTAATAATTAAATTAACCTTAGGTAATTATTGTCCAAATCCTGGTGTTCCTATCAAAGGTAGTAAAATTGGAATTAGCTACGATGAAGGAGATGTGGTTCTTTTCACCTGTGAAAGTGGTTTTAAGCTCATTGGATCAGCCAGTCGAAAGTGCTTGCCAGATCATACATGGTCAGGCGACAAAGTTGAATGTCTAGGTAACTATCACGTTTATAAATCAATGACAATTATTCAAAATAGAATGTCTGGTAAACTTAAGGTTAATAACACCTCGGTGTAATCGTAAATACTTCCCCTGAACCGTAAAACGTTATCACATAACCAAGCTATGAATTAAACAGTAACGGTTGGTTGTCAAGTTGCAGAAGGACACACGCGCTGTCACTGGAAGTAAATTAGGCCTAACAAGCTGAAAGATGTTGATTCTAAATATCAGAACATGTGTACTGGCGATACGTGTAAACACACTTGCACACTTACGTTATTTTCACACACATTTATTAAAGATAAATATGATTATGAGATAAATAAATGTGATCGGCGATCGATAAGTTAAGGCAGACAGTACTTACCACGTGGTAAGTACTGTAAGAATAGTGTTTGCTCGCCTCATGTAGAAACCCTTGGATCTGAGTAGGAAAAAAACAGGGTTCTCACGCGACATGGAATTGTCAGAGAATTTGTAATCGCCTCTAAAGGTCAGGGAAAAGTCAGAAAAAAAGAGTGATTTTTTTTGTCAAACCTGGAAAGGTCAGGGAAACCTTCTTAACTTCTATTTTTAATAGCTAAATCTTCTACGAACGTAAAGTAATTTTCCCAGTAACCGAAGTTCAATTTATTGTAATTGGTTAGAGAATTTTCCTGGAAAAGTCAAGAAAAACCTGGAAAAGTCTGGGAAAACTTTCTTAACTTCTATTTCGAATGGCTAAATCTTGCACGAACGTAATTTTCTTTGTAACCGAAGTTCAACTGGAAAATATTTGTGTTAGGTCAAGGAATTTTCCTGGAAAAGTCAGGGAAAACCTGTAAAATCAGGGGAACCTGAAAATGTCAGGGAATTTTTCTCCAAAACGAATGGGAACCCCGTGAAAAGTTCCGAACTCACCAACTGCTAGAAACCGATCACCCCCGATGACGACTACATTTGTTGATAGGCGTGAATTTAGGGGGTGACGATCTGCCTCCTTGAATGAAGATGGAAAGATACAAGGTAAAGGTCCAATGAGGTATCATTTCCAAAAATCAAGCCATTAATCTCCCCCTTGAATGACCTCTAAATCCGCCCCTGTTTGTTGAGCCCCGAAATGATTATGATAATAAATGCATAATAGGCAGTGGGTGGTAGTTTGCAAATGCTTGAAATATTCAAACTATAATGCATTAACATATGTTACCAGAAATTTAAATCCAAAAATTTGACACTCTGATCCAAACAACATAAAGCTTCCTAACAGGCAAAATTTCTTTCTTTTCATGCTATCTGTATGTCTCTTCGTAAAAAAACGCTCGTATTCATAATTTGTATCAGTTTGACAGCAAAAATTTTAGTGGTTTTTAATTCTTAAATCTGTATAAAGTAAAAATTTTGTGGAAATCATTTCAGGGCCACACGATTTTGACAATAAACATGATATCAGCTTTATGTTGAAATCGTCCATTGAAGAAATAGCCAAAGCGCAAGCTATAGAGTCAAAAATTTACGAAGGGCCTTTTAGGATGAAAAGAACCTTAGATTTAAATTATTCTGGTCGGTACATATTCTACTTTGTATTTGATGCATCTGGTAGTATAAGAGAAAGGAACTTTAATTCAAGTATACAGTTTGCTAAAGCCCTCGTAAAAAAGGTTTGTACTTTTTCTATTTCTTACATAGTTCATTTGCAAATCGAACTGCACGTATTTCTACAGGTGAAAACATAAACTCTGACGGCGATAACAAAAGTCAAACAGTAGAAGAGTGGTAACACTTTCGGTTACCACGCAAATAATACCGGATTGATTCCAGTACTTCCATCAGCCAGTTTCTTTCTGAAAATACAGTCTGGGCCTTGGTTCTTCAGGTATAGAGGGCTTTGATTCTTTGGAAAAACAATAGATTCCGACCAGTGGCGCAGCAATTCAAAAATTATGAGAGGGGGATTTCCTGTAGCTTTAGAGAAGATTATGTGATGTGGTGTTAACAAAATACGTCTTGATATTCAGTGGGGGAGGGGTTCGAGTCCTCTGGGCTCTTTCCTTTCCTATACCACTGGTTCTGACGTCGTGATTATAATTGTTCTTACGCCTGAAACACAAATAATGACAGCGAATCCATGTAGGTAAATTTCCAAGATTTAATCAAAGGATTGGGATAGGGAATACCTTTCGCAGTAGCGTGTGAATTTTAAGCCATTAGGTTTTTCATATAAATCTTACAAAGCAAATGTGACTAGATTGATTTTTTATCCTCAGTATCTTTCAGGTATCGCCCATAACCAGTTACTAACATGACAATGCACGACCGCATGTGATAGGCGATGTTCAATAATTCTTCCGTATCCCTTAGGATTCATTTCTTTCTTATCCCGCCCATGCACCAGATCTGTTGCCTACTGAACACATCTGGTCAATGATTGCACAACGACTGGCACACCACAGATTACCCACGGCTACACCAGATAGTTTGGTTGCAGGTGCAAGTGGACTGACCTACCACAATTGAGCATCTAACGTACTTTTGTTTGTATGCCAGCCTGTGTAGCAGCAGTTATTGCCGCCCATGGTAGCTTCGCAAAATACTGATTTCTTTGCATTCTGCACAGCAAACGTGGCTGCAATTGTAATCTTTTCACCATTGTACCGTGTGTTATCTGTATAATAAAATATGACCTTGATTTCCTTGTCTATCATAGCGTTGCATGTTGTATGAGCAGCGATGAGTATGAACTATAGACTATCCAAATTATTCAATGGATTCCAAAAAAAAATTTTAAAGGACAGAGGAACATCTTCATACGGGATGGTAGAAAAAAGAGAAACGAAAAGGATGAATGTGAGAATAACGTAGAGACTAATTTCCAAGAACGATGCGTTTGATGACCATTTGTATGATATTGGTTTGATTGCAGTCAAAGGCGCCGAAAGTCAATGCAGGCTTCCAGGGTCGTGGGGGTCAGTCCAAGTGAACCTGGGAGCCTGCATTGCCTTCTTTGGAAGGTGGCATAGGAATCCCCTCCCTGGAAGGTGGCATAGCATTCCCCTCCCTGGAAGGTGGCATAGATATTTTTTCAGGACCAAGCCCCCGACAGCATAGATCCTTGGCAAAGTGGGCCCATAAACTTCATTCGGGCCCTCAGGCTGCAGCCTCTACTGCCCTCCCCACTATCTCGTTGGCTCTGATTGCAGTAGATATCTAGAGTCCACATACTCACAGTCTGGGGTTCCCAATGTGTAATTCCCTTGTGAAAAAGGTTTAGATCAAGGTCGATAATATACGGCCCCCGGGCCATTTTCCAGCCCGCCGACAACTATTTGGAATAAAATAAAATTCCAGAATTGCAAAGCAAAAATTTTTGATTTTTTTTAAAAATAGGGGAAAACAGTCGGAACAGTATGAGTAACCATGACAAATTACTGTGGAAATTTTTTATATCTAATTATATAGTACATTACCTTTATTTATCGTTTTTACGAAACTCGATGAAACCGCTGGCAGACGAGATCCCTGAAAAATTGTTTTCAAGTGGCCTGCTGCCCGAAGAGGTTAGCCAATCCTGGTTCAGGATTCTGTGGTACTTCTTCAGGATACTGTAGGGCCAGACGCAGAATGGTTTCAGTTGTCTTTGTACGATGAAACACAAACAAAGTAGAGCTAATGTTCTTTCTATAACCCTGAACAGTCATAAAACAAAATTGCCTAACGGCTTGCCAAGACTTACTCTAAACACAAGAACAACATCATTGGCGAAAACAGGAGCAAAAAGAAAAAAAATTAAGTAAGAAAAGTATGAAGAAATTAAGACCAATGGTCGTTCTTTCGGAGATTCATGAAGGAGGAGAAGGAGAAGGGCGGTTTATAGACCGGGCGGACCGGGCGAACCGGGCGGCCGTCCGGAGCCCCGTTTGGATGGGCGTGCCAAACTGAAGTCAAGTTCAAATTTTTATTTAATGGACTCAACAGTAGGAAATCTTTTTATAAAAAAAAAGAAACAAGTTTAGAGAAATCCTTTCAGAGACTTTTGGCCACTTTTATAGGGTATATGGCTCACTGTGCATCTGTGAAAATCTCCTGTTTTCGGCGGAGGAGGGGGGTGCCAAAAAGAAGTCGGTGCCAGACCGCATGGGTGCAAAATCATCTTCGAGCCGCCCCTGGATAAGGGTATCAGTTAATTTCTGCCCTGTCATAAAATTTTGAAATTTTCTTACCTTTTTAACCCTTTACGTGGTGAATGTTTGGAACCGGCAAAAGTGTCGGTCTTAATAAAGCCTTCCTCTACCAGCCCTGATGTCTGTGTTGGATACTTTTCATCTGAGTTTTTGTTTTTAGTTGATTGATTGCTTAAAAATTTTTATTGTTTATTATCAATTAATGTTTTAGAATTATCAAGTAATCGATTAAGAACTAATGCTTGTTATCGATAACAATTAATAATTAACAATTTAATGGTCAAATAATATACCAAATTAAAAATTTGAAACTAATATTAATCGTGGAAAATCTGTTCAAATAAAAAAATAAGGTAATTTTTTATTGGTATCAAACTTTTTTTTATGTTAATATATAATTTTGTATAAGGATATTGCTTTTTGAACTTTTTTAACTTTTTCTCTGCGGGAAGGCTACCGCGCAACGAACAATGCGAATGTTAGACGACTCGTCAGACAAATCATAGACTTAACTCGTTCATAAATAAAAGGATTAACAGACAAACGACAAAAATGAATGTCACGTAGAGATTTCGATTTTTTTTGAACGATCGTTCTTGGTCATTAATTCTGGTTTTGTTTTGTACATGTTTGAAATAACATGATTCTAAAAAAAAGTACATAACATTTTTTAATTTTCAACATTTTCTCAATTTATTGAATATATAAACATTTCTTTGACTACGGGTATTTTAAGCGTTCTAGTATTGATATTATAATTGAATTTTAAACTACAAAATGCGTAAAATAAACAACACCAAACTTTCACTTTATTGTGAGCAAAAATTAAGCTTTAACCTTCAATTGCAAGAAATATGTCGATGAAGAGGCCCGTGTATTATGGTTTGAACGGGACAGCTTTAACTTACGTCTGTTATGGAATAATTATATTTGTCCGGCATACTGTACCATTGCACAATTTTTAAATTTTTCTTAAAATTTCATAAAGTTATTTGTTTGAAACCAATTGATGGCCATCTATGACCACAATATTCACTTTGAAATTTTAATGTAATTTCAAAATAGGTTTTGTGGAAATATAAATCATGTGTATGTCTAACATAAAAAGAATATATTTAACAGTTTAATTAGGAGATACGATGAGAAGCGAAATTCGGTATTATATTTTGAATTTTATTAATACGATTTAATTTAAAAAATAAATTTAATTTAATACAATATAATAAATGTATAAGTTTCATGAATTAACATAAAAGCGTAATAAAGCATCATGCGTACGCATATTATCGAAGAGATACTAGTTCAAAAGAACGAATCAAATGAACGAATCTAAAAAATGTTCTGGTCGTAAGGAGTCGTTCACAAAAGTAACGACTGTCCATCCTAATGGAAAAGATCTGACACTTTTGACCGAACGTGTCAGCAGCAGCAAAAGGGTTAATAATTTTGAAAATAGTTGATTAATTTTTTTTTTTATGTAAACTATTCTGAAACATGGAACGATGCTCTAAGACATATCATACTTTTTGCATTGTTAACGCTTTTCATCGCGTTTTCTCATAGGATAGGGCTCATCGGTAAGGGAGAGGGGTTGGGAAGGATGGCCGCCGGAGGCCGCACTGTAATCCCATCATTTTCTCATTGGATGTTTTGCTATTTTTCGCCAGTATCCTATCCCAGAAATCATAAACGTACGCAGAAAAATCATAAGGGGAGAATTGCAGAGCTACAACTTTATATATTCATACGTAAATGTACAAAACTTCATCGCAATGTAGAGTTTACAACCCCCTGCGTGCACCAGTGCAGGCAATATTTTTCCGTATTGGGAAGGTAATAGTCTTATTGATGGATCATATTCTTTCTCTACTGTCATGGAAGATCTAATACGGCTTTTCTCAAACTTTGGTTGCTCACGGACCACTTTAATTATTCGTTTATTTATCGGGGACAACCTCCTCCGCGGATTTCTCCTCCTCCATTTAAAAAATATATTGCCTGAAATTAAAGTTGCCAACTATGGTTAATAATATTAAGCCCTACTTAGCCACTTTCATAATGACCCTCCCCCCCCGGATCTCCCAAGGAAAGACATAACCAAAAAACCCTCGATTCGTGTGATTTATTGTCAGGCTTTTAGAGCCAGGGGACATTTATTTATCCCTTGAAATATAATTTTGTAGTTTAACTCCTTTTGTGGTAAATTTGAAGCATTTTAGTTTTTATTTTTACTTTAAACAAGTATAATAAAAAAATTTTTTTTTAAAGTCAATTCCTTCAATGCGCTGCTCAAATAAAAGGGAAGAAAGGGAAAAATTGCGAAAAGCAATTTTGGCGACATTTGGCTGTAATTGGCGGCAAGCATTAATCGCCAAATACACCAAAGGAAAGCAAAAAAAAAATCATTTAAATTTAATTAATGAATTAATATTTGAAAAAACTGTATTAACATCAAGTGTCATCCACTACAAGTTTAAAAAAATTTATTTGAACTTGATTGGATGGATAGAAAGTATTTTATTAACGATTGAAAATTTGAACAAGATATAATATATATAGGGAGAGTGTGAGCTAATAGAAGGAATTGAAAAAAAAGCACCAGCTTTTGGCAGAAAATCTCTAAAATCTCCAACCATGTTCTTAAAATATTTGTTGGTTGCTAAACCCACCTGAAGCAAAACAATGTTTAGAGCAGGGGTGGCCAACTTCAAGCAAGCTGTTATCTGCTATCGAGTGTCAAAACCGGAGGTGATCTATTACATTACTGAGGTGACGAGGGTCCCAACTTCTTGCGTTCCTAGACTTTATTTGTTTTAGTATTTAGTAAATACATTATTATATAATGTTATTTTTGTATTTGGCTTCTTATCTTATATCCAAAATAATAACAAATGATAACAGCTTCCACAAAATATGAAAAATTCGTTGTATAAATCATTCATTAATTGTTCGACTTGGGTCATTTGTGGGATACTTGGGTCTACATTTCGTTCACCATCTGTTGGATTTCAGGAGAGTATTGGGTAAGAGCCAGCTGCAGGGAGGGAATCCTGTAGGTGTTCATCTATCATGGTGGAACATTGATTACTCTTCGTCATTTATAGACATGAAAATGCAGATTCACACAGATACGTTGAACCGAAACATGAGTGTAGAATTTCGCTGCATTTTCTCAAATTGGGAGATTTTTCTCTAGGCAGGACCTTCCAGAATGATTCTTCTACTGAGCGGGCCTTCGGACAAATGTCATTTTTAATGTTAATATCTCATTTCGAAGATACTTTTTGCTCAGTAAGAAATTTTCGCTAATACTAACTGCAGTTTTTTTAATGTCTAAGTCGATTGACTGGAGGAACTGGTGAAAACCAGTTTCGGCAAGACGCCCTTCCCTAAACTGCAATGGACTAACCCGTCTGCTAACGGTATCACTGAGCACGAACGCACAATACTCTACAATTGATTTATTTTTTCGAATTTACCTAATTTATTGATCTGCTGAATTACAGAATTAATTTCCTCAATATACTTCTGGGTTTGAAAAACAAAATCAGGATTTTTTTTTTCATATTATCTTGCATATTAGGAAAGTCATTAAAGGTATTGGTTATGAGGTCAATCATCATTAGATAAAATTTGATTTTGTAGGAAAAAACGGTGCTTATAAAATATTCAATGCATTTACCTTTACCTTGTAGAGCTATGTTAATAGCACTAAGGTCACCTATGAACAGGGCCGACGAGAGTGGGGGAGCGAGGGCAAATTCCCGGGGCCCGTGCTATTTGGGGGGCCCGGGTGGGCCTGGAAATTTTTTTTTTTAAAGTCATTATCCAATTTTATTATTTTTGATTTCGTCGCATAACTTTTTTTGTGTTGTTGTCGGTAATAGCAATACTGGAAAGAAAGGTATTTTTAAACCAGGGGCCTTCCACCGGATGTTAAAAAAAATTTAACTTTTAGTTTACATTCCACCACATAGATGGCTGCACCAGAAAGGAGTTCTTGCTGTAATGTGTTTTCTCAATATTTTATTTTCCTGTAGTCTTTGTACTGAAGTCAGTTGAGAAAATTAAAGCACGATTATCGTTTCTTCTTAAATTCATGTATAGCCACCTTTTTCAGGTACAAGGAAAAGGTAGGAGCTTTTCATGCTATTTTCATTAACCAGCAACTAAAACAATTCATAATTTTAATTTACCCGATTTGACGGTACACTTTGTTTATAAATTTTAGCTGTTATCAATGGCTGATTACGAATTAGGGGCCCGAGACGCAAACAAAGTTTTGGGGGCTCCAACCTAACAGTGTTTGGGGCCCCACTTACTAGTAAGGGGTTCCCCAACTTTTTTTTTTTTTTGCATGAAAGAAAGGTTCAAAATTGTAAAATGTCTTCCCCTGAGGGAAGATGCGAGAGGGAGGAGAATCCCTTCCCTGCATTTGGCATAACATGGCGCATTTTAAGGGCCCCACATGTCATGGGGCCTCAATCTTTTTATCCGATTTTCGTATTTTTCTCAAAAATAATCTTTTAAATATGCGATATTATAACTATTACTGAAACAATATTTTTTAAACCTTAGGTTGTGTTTATTCTTGTTCATTATGAATTACCATCATAAATCCAGCGCACAAAAAAGAAGAGAACGAGATGCAAAAGAGAAAGAGCCTGTTAAAGGTCGAATAACTCTTCAAAGTTTAGGGTTACCATCACCCCTCGTTTACCTGAAAATCAAAGTGGAAATATCTCAATTGAAGAAGACAGCAATAATAATGAAAGTGGCTCTTGTGCATCAAGTATATTTGACTATGGAACTGAACACTCTGTTGAATCTAAATCATCAAAACCAAGCTCATCTGAAGCTGCAAGAGAAAGTAAATCTGATGCAACTGAATTGTGTTCTGCTTCTTGCTTAACGGGAATAACATCATCAACGTCCAAAAATGAACAAAATAATGAGAAATTAAATTTTGATATTGGTCTTATAAAATCATACTTCACTACCGACGAAATAGAAAAACGCTGTTCGACAAGGGCCAGAACCATACCCAGCGACTTTTCCTCCCGACAATGACAGAATGAAATTTCCAGTTTATGTGCTGAATTGTCGTTTAAGAAACGATGGAGTAATTCCCCAGGACTGATTAGTTTGGAGTGAGACCAAACAAGCTTTATTTTGCTTTCCATGTCGACTATTTTGCAAATTATCTGAACTGCAGCTATCTATTTTTGCTGCAGAAATTGGCTGGGAACCTTCCGAAAACTATAGAAAGCTATATGACAGAATACCTGAGGATGAAAGCAGCAACAATCACAAAGCGTATTATGCACAATGGTGAAATTTACAGAGCAATTTAAACATAAACACGACGGTGAATTGCTTGTTATTGCACAAAATAAAAAGTGAAATGCAAGTATGGAAAGACTTACTATGGCGATTTTTGAACGTAATTCTTTCCGAACGTGAATTAGCTTTCAGGGGAAGCAACAACTTGATTGGTAATCGAAGAAATGGAAATTTCTTAGGGATGCTGGAAATCATAAGTCATTATGATCCTACCTTTGACGGGCACTTGAAAAAAGTGAAGGAATCACAAATTCAAGGCAAAAGAGTGCAGGTTCATTATTTGTCAGCCGAAATTCAAAATGAATTTATTTCATGTTGTGCTGACAAAGTCCTTAACTGCATTTTAAAGGAAAGAGAAGTTGCAAAATAGTTTTCTATAATTACAGACGCAACGCCAGATTCCACACATATGGAGCAAACGACATTCATTTTGCGTTACGTTCTTACAGAGAAACGAATAGTACGAAATATCTGAAAGATTCATAAAATTTGTAGATTGCAATGAGAAAACAGGAGATGTTATTGCAAGTTTGATTCTTCAAACACTTAAAAAAACGCAACATCCCAATAAGTGAGTGCCATGCACTAGGATACGACAATGGCTCTAACATGAGTGGTACATACAAGGACGTTCAAGCTCCAATTTTGGGACTGAACCCCTTGGCCATTTTTTTCTTCTTATACTTGTCACTCTCTGAATCTCTGTGGTGTTCATGCAGCAGAGTGTTGTCCCGAAGTAATAAAATTTTTTGGTGTTGTACAGAAACTGTATAACATATTTAGTAGCAGTCCTCAGGGATGGCAAATTTTGCAAAAAAACACAGACTGTCGCTTAATTCCATGTCCAATACAAGTTAGTGTGCTCGAACTGAAAGTGTGAAATCATTTGCACAAAAGCTTCCTTCAATAAAGGAGTCAATCGACATGGTGCTAGAATTTAATCCAACTGCAGATACTCAAACAGATTTAAATGGTATAAAGACATATATGGAGTCATTTGGATGCCTCGTGATGGTAACAGTTCGGTTCAAAGTTTTGTTATCCATAAACTACCGAAGCACAGTTTTACAAGCTCGAAATTCCATCATCGATAATGAAGTAACAAATCTTGCTAGTCTCTTTATAGATTTGAAAAAGATTAGAAGTAGTTGGGAGGCAATCCTAAATGAATATAAGCTTGTATCTGTAAACTTAAATATGCAAGCATATGAATTTTCAGATCAACGACAGAAGAAGGGAAAAAGGAATGCTGAAGGATCGACAATGACACCAACCGAAGTATTCAAGTTCGATGTGTTTAATGTTCTTTTAGACAGTGTTATTGGTGGCATTACAACTCGATTTGATGCAGCCAAAATAAATACTTTATTCAATGTACTCTGGTTATTTCACGACTAAAATGAAGTACAAATTCGGGAAAATGCAAGAAAACTACAAAGCAAATATAAAGATGGTGTCAACGAGCAGCTCTCTGAAGAATTAATATATCTGAAATCGATATATGATGCAAACATACAGGAAAAAAAATCTTTTACCTATACGGTTGCTCAACAAAATAAACCATCTGAATCTTAAACCACTATTTCCTAACATAGTTATTGCTTTGAAGTAGTTTTGTACAATTCCCATGACTGTGACTCAAGCAGAACGATCTTTTAGTTGCCTATCAAGGACGTTGCGGTCAACTATGGGTTAAAGCCGAATTTCGTCTTTAGGCTTATTATCAATTGAGGCTTGGTTAGCCAGACATTGTGATTTTTCCCCAAATAATAGATACATTTGCCAGTCGTAAGGCTCGCAAAGCGCGTTCTTGAATTAACTTAAATCCGAGACTCTTTAAATTCTGCTGTCGTCCTTTCTTGTTAAACAACTCTTATTTTCTATTTACCAAATAGTGCATCGTTCTAATTCAATTTTCTCATTATATTAGAGAAAAAATAAAAAAACTATTTCTATGGATACGCACGTGTTTATTTTTTTATGGGGTCCGGAATTATTGTTGTCCCGGGGCCCGGGCCCGCTCTCGGCGGCCCTGCCTGTGAAATCAGCAAGGTAAGCGAGATCAAGCAACCAGGCAAGGCGGCAATTCGTTTTTTTTTTCGGAAATTTGGTGATGACCCTGCGGACCACATGATAAGCTACCGCGGACCACTAGTGGTCCGCGGACCACACTTTGAGAAACATTGATCTAATAAAAGCACAGGAATATACAGTGAGTGTTGTTGCAGAAAGTTGTAACCTCCCCATTGCGATGAAATTTTGCATATAGACATATATGGAGCTGTGGCTCTATAACTCCCCGTCAGAAAACTGTAACTCCACTTTATGAACTTTCTGCACCCGCCCATGGATAGGAAAATCTCGTCTTTTTAATATTTAATGTAAACCTAAAGCTGAGGGATGTGGAGATATGCACCTTTTCCGAAGTCGCCTCTTCACTTTCTGTGCTTGTAAAATGAATCGAAAAAAAAAACCACTTTCTCACTGTCAGGATTTGTCAACGTTTAATGAAGTTCGTCCATTGAATATTTTTAGCAATAGTAAGTGAAAAAACAAATATTCGTACTGAAATAAGCAGTGATGTTTACAGGAAGACATACGCAGAAGGGTTTGATGGGGTCATATTCCCCACTGTGATATAATTTATATATATGTATATGCATATTTTGGGGGAGTGAAACCGAAAACACGTTGTCACTTATGAAACAATTTTGAATTTGTTAAGAAATTCGACGAAACCCCCCCAGATCCCCCACTTCTTTTTATATATCATTTTGTACAATATTTCAGCGCCATCTCTTCGTAATGAAAAGAGTTAAAAAATGGCTAAACTTCAAGGAAATGATTGTACTCAATACTAACCAAGGAACATCTGGCATTGGGCCGAGTATACTTGACTATAGCAGTGCGGGTTTCATCTTGTTATCCATGCGTATGTTCAGAGCCGGCGAGATGGGGGGGGGCAGCAGGGGCTGCAGCCCAAGGGCCTTGATGAAGTCTAGGAATCCGCGCTGGCAAAGACCTACGCTGTGGGGGCCCTGCCCTGAAAAACAAATCTATGCCACTACCCGGGGATGGGGTCATAGGGAACTGGTCAAAATGCGCTTGGGGGCCCCGCCTTTCGGAGCCCCTGCCTATGTTCCCGTCCGTGGGAGTTAAAAAGTTAATACATTCACACTTGTAATATAATTGGTGCTAATTGCATTGATATAAAAAATGCTAATTGCATTGATATAAAAAAAAATGTCGATATTATAGAATTCGAACATACTGATAAAAATTGATGGTGATATGCAGCTCTCCACAATAGATTGGTGTTTCCTACCATGGTGCTCGAATCAGTGCAGTCGCATTCAGCTCTAGAGTCAGCATTCAGTTCCATCCTTTTGAATTTACGAAAACCGAAGATGTACTATCTGCACTGGACACAATTGAATACAAAAGTAAGAAAAAGTCTTACCTGTGTGTGTGTGTGCATTAACAAATAAACTTAATATTGTTGTTTGCTGCATATATTCTCTAAAACAAATGCTACATAGTCTCCATATCAACAATGACACAGCCATGTCCTCCACATTAAGTCAACAAGATAAAGCTCGTTGCTGGCTATAAACGACAGTAAATAACAGTCTTGCCATCAGGGCCGTTTCTACCATTAGGCCAGAGTAGGCGACCGCCTAGGGCGGCAAAATGGCGTAAAAAATTAATTTTAAATCAAACAAAGAAAAAATTAAAACATCGAATTGTTTTCAAAAGCATACGGAACAATTACTTAATAAGTCTTTATTTTGACGAATGTAAAAATGTTTGATGTGTTTCATTGTTTAATTTTGCACACAAGTTCTTTTACATCTGTTACCGGCCAAATCCGATTTCAGGCCAAACTAGTTTATTCTATGTGCATTAGGACAATCTAGTTTGGCCTAGGACAAACTGGTTTGTCCTAACGCACATAGGATGAACTAGTTTGTCCTGTAATACACTGGTCTAAACTAGTTTGGCCTAGGCCAATTTAATTTATTCTAAGTCAATATAATTTGGCGTAATTTTAGTGATCTTTGAGCTTTAAAAATAATTCAATACTTATATAGAACATATTTCATTCAAAATAGTTATATTTTGTTAAAAATAATTTTCCTTTCTGTGGATCAGTCTACTTAAATATTTCTTTCATAAGTGAAATCTGATAATCACATATTAGTTTAATCCTTTTATGAAAGGATAGCAAAGCAAATGGACAAAAAAATTGCACCAGTAAGACGCATCGTTTTATTTATGACCTATTACACATTATAAAGCTACTCGCACCATAATTCTTTCTTAATTATTATTGCAAGCTAAACTGCTATGGACTTTGAATTATAAACTAATGATTTCTTCCTATAGAGGCATTTCTTGGATGCACACGTTTTCCTACAACTGCAGCAAATGAATCCCTGACCCGTACTAATCGAATGTTTGATGATAGCACTCAAACAAATTTCATTGTCTTTGATAACTTCTCCTCCAGACAAAAATGTCTGTGCACATATGTCAAATTCCGTTATAAGGGGGGAAGATAAAAGACCTTTAAAAAACTTTAAATAAAAAGAAATCTCTATGTGATATATTTGATCTTCTGATATAAAATACCCTTTAGAAATAAATGCAAAACAATTTTTATGGTGCAGTTAGATAACATTATCAATACGATAATACTGCTGATAGCTATTTCGATAGCGTTAACCAGCTACCGTCGTCAGAGCGAATGGCGGCTTCTGTTTATGTCCGTGCTGTTGGTCGGTGTTGCCATCACGTCGGTTGGAAACTTGATTGGGCGGAGGAGTAAAGCGTATTTGTGGAGACGTCTTCAGCCGTGAGACCCAAAAGGTTTTTCCAAGTGGATGATATAGAGTTACTAAGGAGTTGATCATTAACTGCAATATTGATGTTTGCTAGGATGTGAAATGCCTCAAAGAAACTGAGATCAAGTGTTGAGTTGACTTTTTTAATAATATGTGCATTAGAGAATAAGAACTTGTGTTCGAATTCCCATGAGTGTTTTTCCAGAGCCGATTTATGGAATTCTTGCTTTCTGACATAAGCTTCGTGTTCATTTAGTCTGAGGCGCAGTGCTCTCCGTGTTTGACCGATATAAATTTGGCCACACTGGCACGGAATGGAATATATGCCGCAGCTGTCAGAATCCGGGATGGTATCTTTAAAATGAGAAAAG
>QLNU02013614.1:12524879-12538746 GCA_006491805.2 Dysdera silvatica
ATGGATATAAAATATATATGTATATACAAAATATATAATCTGGACAAGTATAAAGGACCGTCGTAGAACATGAATTTACCAAAATGAAGGGAGAAGTGGCCACTATCTGGATAAGCGGAATTTCGGATAATCTGAAAATTCAGTATCCAGTGTAAAGGCACAAAGTAGCAATATTTATCCAAAAACACGCTGCAGCTATGACGTCACGAGTCTTCTCTTGTGAGGTGATTTATTCGCCTTTTCTCTTCCCCCTTCACAAAGACCAAATGCCCTGTGTTTAACCATTTCAGTAGCAGCTATTGGATCTTTCAACACTCAATAACTGAAGTGGGGGATTTCGGTTTGGAGAGAGGAATTTACAGAAAATATGCCTAATTCTGTAAATTTATGTGTCAGCTGTCACATATCAATCGGTAAACAACGGTTCTTTGCCAGAATTTTGCATATGTGATACGTCAATCAAAACGTCCCATTAAATCACTGTGACCCTGAAATTTTCAATTTCACACCACGAGTTCACGCGTGATCGTTGCCGACGTTGTGTGTGAAAAAGATCAAACCACTATCACCCATGGGCACCCATATGGGGGGCAGGGGGCTCGAACCTCCCTTACCATTTAAAAATTCTATTTGCCCGAATATGCTATGCATTTATTTTCAAAAGTTTTACAGTCACATTTTAAAATAAGGTGCTTTTTAGCTCATTACTGATTATCAAGCAGTTTGTTTGTTTGGATGTTTTATGGCGCAAGAGCATCTGGGCTATACTGCGCCAGATTGTCAAGCAGTATCAATTATTTTTGTAGCGTTTTGGTATCTTGTACATTCACTAAAATTCTCGCCAGCTTTGAGGAAGGTAATAATTTTTCTCAGCCCCCCCCCCTAGATATACTCGAATAAGCATCCATGGTACCACCCAACATTTCTTACATATTCCGTTTTTGTTATTGTGTTCTTGGGAAGAATTTGCGTTCGGTCTTTTCTTAAAATCGAAATACACTAAAAAACAAAAAAGCGTTTTTGCCAAAAAATATTGAACAGATGTCTACTTTGGAAATTAAAAAAAAAAAAGAAATGCGCAGCAGGCCATTTCGGTCAACTCAACAACAAAAATTTTAATAATTGATTAGCTGTGGTCCGAATGTCCTCTTTACTGTCCGGTATAAAATTATTTTAACTTTTTTACAAACGTATTTTAACAGCCCGTTAGTCCAGTGCGAACAGATTAAAACTCAACACCAACTGGAACACTTGTTCTCGTTAAGCAGCAACTGCATTATTCATTATTCAGTATCTGAGTGTGAACGTGTATATTTTCAATCACTTAAAAGTAAAATCTGGAAATGCAATGAGCATAAAAGCTGGAAAAACGTCCCACAATAATATACTTTGAAAAAGTGTTAACAGTAGGATAAGTTGGAAAGCGCTCGTTTATCAAGGCCGTATTACACACACACACACATGCTTTTCCCGCGCGTTCTCGATGGTAGCATTCTCATGGAGCAGATATACCGTCTAATAAGATATACCATTAAATAGTTTGACAGCGACACACTGCACCAATCAATAGAAATGAAATGCAAAACAATTTTTATGGTGCAGTTCGATACAAACATTAACACAATAACACTGCTGATAGCGTTAATCAGCTACCGCCGTCAGAGCGAATGGTGGTTTGCTTCTATGTCCGTGCTAAGCTGGTCGGTGTTGCCATCACGTCGGTTGGAAATTTGATTGGGCGGAGGAGTAAAGCGTATTTGTGGAGACGCCTTTAGCCGTGAGACACAAAAGATTTTTCCAAGTGGGTGAGATAGAGTTACTAAGGAGTTGATCATTAACTGAAACGTTGATGTTTGATAGAATGTGAAATACCTCAAAGAAACTGAGATCAATTGTTGAGTTGACTTTTTTATTAATACGTGCATTGGAGAATAGAAACTGATGTCCGAATTCCCATGAATGTTTTGCCAGAGCCGATTTATGTAATTCTTGCTTTCTGATATAAGATTCGTGTTATTTTAATCTGTGGCGCAGTGCTATTCGTATTTGACCGATATAAATTTGGCCACACTGGCACGGAATGGAATATATGTCCCAGCTGTCAGAATCCGGGATGGTGTCTTTAAAATGAGAAAAGCCTATTTTGTTGATTGGTTCATCAAGTTTCCAACCGACGTGATGGAAACACCGACCAACAGCACGGACATAAACAGAAGCCGCCATTCGCTCTGACGACGGTAGCTGGTTAACGCTATCGAAATAGCTATCAGCAGTGTTATCGTATTGATAATGTTATCTAACTGCACCACTAAAATTGTGTTGCTTTTATTTCTATTGATTAGTGCAGTGTGTCGCTATTAAACTATTTAAATATACCCTTTTTAAAAAATTAGCTATATTGGGGGCAGAAGGGGGCATGTATCACATGTGATACAATGGTTTCTAATGCACACAAAACAATTTAGGGTAAAAAATATTTACTGCCCGCTTTAGTACTTATATATCATATGCTTGCTTGTTAATTATTTCAAATACTCTGTGTCATATTTCAGTTTCCCTAAAATGGGATACAAATGTGAATATTACTGCCTCAAAAATTAGAATTTTTATAAAGATACTTCGTCGCTTTAAGAATTTTCTTCCTCGTAAAATTATATTGATTTTATATTACTCTAATATTTATTGTCATCTTACTTATTATCATATTATTTGGGGGCATGCAACACAGAATAATATTAGACGATTATTTTAATTGCAGAAGAGTTTTTCGCGACTCTCATCTCCTAACACCTCTTCTCTTCAATTTCTTAATAAAACTTCTCTTTGATTTGTTCTTAATATATACGATTTTACCCTAGGCCAATTAATGTCTCGAAGAATAAATAATAATTACTATTCAAATATTATTACTCTAATAAAATTTTTCCATACTTGTAATATTTGAAATACCAATTTTCATTTGCCTTGTCGCTCTCAAACGCATTTGATGTGTAATAATGACGTTGATTCAACTCTTTCAAAATTATTGAACGCTCTTCCATCGGAAATGACACCATGCTTTATAAAGTTTAACAAAAAAATATAAAAATGATAATTTCTAATATGCTCAATTTTATTTAAAATAAAGCTGTTGCTTCTTTATTATTATAATCCTATTTAATCAATGGCGTAGATAATGGGGAGTCCATAGAGTGCCAGCTTCCCTCCAAAACCCCACAAAATGAAGAGTAAGCTACATTGAAAGTGGCTTCACATTTTTCTTGGGCATAAAGAATACTAACATAATAATAATATAATAATAACATAATAAGAATATAACATAAGAAAATATGAAACTACCTACATTACGTATTTCGACTAATAGACTTCGGTGAAATGGGATAGAGGTAGGGTTGCAGTGAATTTACTGTTGACTTCAAAGTGTACCTCCCGAAGCTGATTGATTTGGATCAATGCAATTACACCAAATTACATTGGCCCTAGGAATTAAATAGATTGGCCTGAACAAAACTGGGACTTCAGGTTATTCTGAATGACTAGGCTAAACTCGATTTGACTGTACCATCAGTTGGCCTAAAGATGGATTTGACCTGTAACATATCAATACATTTCAGGCATAACTCTGTGGACACAACTTTGTATTTTAAAATATTACTCCGTCAATATTACAATTTTCAAAAATATAAAATGTTGAAATTAAACAATTATAACATGTAGCAATTGTTTTACTATTCACAGTACCCTAACGTTACAAAATAACTAATATAAGTCTAAAATATAAATATAATTAACGGGTTTAATGATTCAAAGTATAATAGAAAATTTACATTGTTGTACCGCTGGATGTTGGTAATTATAGAGAGAGGGGGATACAGGCGAAAAAGTTTATTTGTTCAGATTTTTTATGGCGCAAGAGCATCTGGGCTATACTGCGCCAAACACGGTAAAATCAAAAACTGTAGTAAAAGCCAGTACTTTTTAAAAATTTAAAACGTGCGTATGGTCAGCATGGTCATTTAAAATGTCAGACAGTGATGAAGAGTTAAAAGTAAGAGTGCGGGCAAGTCTATGATAGGGGCATTGAGTTAAAATGTGTAAAACACTCATGGGTTCATTGCACACTTGGCAAATTGGTGCTGGTTTCCCTTCCAACAGATGTCTATGGGTGAGATGGGAATGCCCAATGCGAAGTCTAGCAAGGAGAACCTCCTCTTTCCGATTTTTACGGTATGAGGAGGGCCAGTTACCAATTGTATGTTTAATATTATGGAATTTGTTATTGGTTTGATGATCCCATTACTCCTGCCACCTTTGATTCACACAGGTCTTGATAATTGGCTTCAGGTCAGAGAATGGAAGAAGCTGGTTGAAAGCAAGTGATGAGTTTGTTGTCTTCGCAGCTGTATTAGCAGCCTCACTCTCTGTGATACCAATGTCAGCAGGGATCCAGCAAAATTTAATATTCGAATGATTGTGCAACCGCTGCAGTTATGAATAAATTTCGGATAAAATCGGATGAGGTGAATATTTAAAGGATTCCAGTGCTTGTAAAGAGCTCTGAGAATCGGTACAAACGATATAATGAGTTAAGCCACGAGTTGAAATACATGTAAGAGCTATGGAAATGGCATGAAGTTCTGCTGTGAAAATGGAACATGATAAGGGGATTTTTTCTTCAATGGCACTGTTGTTAATGACAGCTGCAAAACCCACGTGTGTTTCTGTTTTGGACCCATCTGTAAAAATGAAGTCATGAAAATGATCCCAAACTTCAGAGAATGACTGCTGGTAAAAAGCATTAGGTGTAGTGCTTTTGCTATGGTTAATCAGATCCTAATGGATGTCCAAGGCCTGTATGATCCATGGTAGTAATAAATTAGTATGTGTAGGAGCAATACTCCGACAATCTATACCTAATTCTGCAATTAGTTTATCTATACGAATACCAAATGAAGGGATGTAAGAAAGGGCGAAAGTTAAAAAGTAAGATGTAACGAGGTTCGAAAATGACATCCCTAAGAGGGTGAGTGGGCAGTGATTTAGGTTTCGTATAACAATTAAGAGACAGCTGCGTACGCCTTGATGTTAAAGATGGTTCGTTGGCTTCCACATAAAGACTTAAAGCTGGTGAGGTACGGAATGCACCAATACACAGTCTGAGACTCTGGTGGTGTATAGGGCCAAGAGCTTTCAAGATGGATTGTCGAGCGGAGGCGTCAATGACAGAGCCATAATCCAGTTTGGAACGGATGAGAGCACGATACAGACGAAGCACTACTCGAAGAGTAACGGTCTGCTCATCAGGATGTATGGAAGGTGAAAAAGTGATGGTGGCAAAAGGGTGGGGGCGGCATTTTTCAATTCTCGCCAAGGGTGGCAAAACACCTAGAAACGTCTCTACTTGCCATATAGAAAACCTTAAAAAGTCAGAGAAGTTTTTGCTGACCGAAAGAGCCACGAAAATTTAAAGTGCTAGGTCAAAAATTTACAATGCAAATGTCCAGGTTAAAAATTTACAGGTCTCAGAGAAATTTAAAATTCCTTGCCCTAATAAATAGCCTATTAAAATACTTACCTGAACTGTACTTTTCGTACTGCATTGTATATTGAAAGTTTTGTAAAACTTATATTTTCGATTAAAATTCTCCTCCAAAAGTGGTTTTCTACACACGAAAACAATAATTTGCACAAAATTGTAACATATTTTTTAGGAAAGAACGTTTGCCAAACATAACGCAAATTCAAAAAAAATTTTTTTTTTGCAAAATTGCCTTTAAAGGGTTCTGGTTATACTAGGGTATCCTTTCCCTTATACAAAAGGGTCTATGAAGATGTTCAGGAACATACGAGGGCGAATCAGAAAGTCTTTGCCCCTATTTTTTATTAGCCAAAATAAGGTACATACAGGTAATTACAAATATACGTACTATTCTACGTACCTTACACTATTTTTCCACATAGTCCCCACACCGGTTCAGACATTTGTCCCATCGCAGCACTAAATTTGAGATGCCCCTGTGGTAGAATTCGTCCGGCTGACTGTGGAACCACCGTCGGACTGCTGTCTTGGCTTCATCGTTGCACGTGAATCGCTGTCCTGCCAGGAACTTCTTCAGCGGACCGAAAACGTGGAAATCACTAGGGGCGAGGTCCGGACTGTATGGTGGGTGGTCCAGACTCTCCCAGTGAAATGACCGGAGCTTGTCGGCGGTTCTGATTGCATACAGTCCGGACCTCGCCCCTAGTGATTTCCACGTTTTCGGTCCGCTGAAGAAGTTCCTGGCAGGACAGCGATTCACGTGCAACGATGAAGCCAAGACAGCAGTCCGATGGTGGTTGCACAGTCAGCCAGACGAATTCTACCACATGGACATCTTAAATTTAATGCTGCGATGGGACAAATGTCTAATATAATGGTACGTCTTCTAACAGGACAAGAGCAAAATTTCTAAATTCTTATCGTATATCTTTAAGCTTAAACTTATAGAGAAAGTTAAACTTAGTACATTCTTAATCTGCTGGAATCCGGAGGAATATCGTCAAAGATAGTTTATCCTTACACGAGGGCCAGTACTTAAGCTTTTAGAAAATAATATACAGAATATTTCTATAGGGTAAATCCGGTTTACATGCCACATGCGATATAGATTGCTCACCCCCTAGTTCTGAAACGGGCTGTGGGATGACACTGCAAAAAATACTAAAGTTGCGCCATTTAGTATTTGAAGCGTGTTTGGTAAAAACATCGTGTTCCTGTGCCTTTTTGTTTTTAAATTAACAAATATGTAAGGTGAGTTATAGAGATTTAATAATAATAGAACAATTAATTAATTAAGTATATCACAATAAATTAATTATAAATTAATTATAGATTAACAATAGATTAATTAAATATATCACAATATTCCCTATATACTCATGGAAGTCTCAATACATTATATAAGTCAAGTGTATAGCGTTATTATTATTATCCCCTTTATGATGAATTAATACAACGTTTTCACTCTCTGACATTTTAAATGACCATGCTGACCATACGCACGTTTTTAAATTTTTAAAAAGTACTGGCTTTTACTACAGTCTTTGATTTTACCATGTTTGGCGCAGTATAGCCCAGATGCTCTTGCGCCATAAAAAAAACCAAACAAACAAACAAACAAATACGACGCTTATCTGGTATATATACTATAGTAGGTCCCAAGAAAATGACATTTTATGTCTATTGGACCGATATGTTTTTCATTATGATTTCTAATAAAAAAATTCTTGAAACATTTTCATTTTAGAGGGTGGAACAGCGACCCAGTTAGCTTTGAGAATGGTACGTGAAGAACTGATTCCCATAGTGAGTGCCACTCTTAAAAACAATGGCACGATGGTGAAATCCGTCGTCTTCCTCTTTACAGATGGCAAGTTGCAACTATTAAATTCACTAACCGTTTATTCACTTATTAAATAAGACTCTGTAGTTTTTAAATCAACAATTTTTTCATATTAGCTGATGATGTGGCAACAAAAGATGTTAAATAACTTATAAAGAAAAGAACGATTTCTCCGGCGCCTGGTGGGACCCGAACTCACGACCTCCTGATTGCCGGTCAGGTGCTGTACCTACTAAGCTACAGACGTCAATCATTTCTTTCCTTACGAGCATATATAAGGCTTTCTATGGACAAGTTCGCTATTGGTGTGGCAGTGCTGCGACTACTCTGTTCCAAAGCAACAAGTCAAAGAGGCAAGTATGTCCGATAAGACGAACTACAATTAATATTATTAAATCAACAATTTTTTTCCATGTTAGCCAATGATGTGGTAACAATAGATGTTAAATTACTCGTAAGAAAAAAGAATAATTTTCCGACACCTGGTAGGACCCGCTAATCAGGAGGTCGTGGGTTCGGGTCCCACCAGGCACCGGAAAATCATTCTTTTCTTTACGAGTAATTTAACATCTATTGTTGCCACATCATCGGCTAATGTGAAAAAACTGTTGCTTTAATAATATTAATTTTAGTTCGTTTTATCGGAAATTATTGCCTCTGACTTGTCGCTTTAGTAACAGAACAGTCATGCACTGACACACCAATAGCGAACTTGTCCATAGAAAGTCTTATATATGCTCATAAAGACGAAGTAATTGACGCCTGTAGCTTAGTTGGTACAGCACCTGACCGGCAATCAGGAGGTCGTGGGTTCGGGTCCCACCAGGCGCCGGAAAATCATTCTTTTCTTTACGAGTAATTTAATATCTGTTTTTTATTTATAAACTTGTATCTGCTTTTACTAGTAACCCAGATTTTAATACCTATTTAAAAAATATATGTTTTTTAAAACATCCTTTGACGCACATGCAGAAAATATAGATGTACACTATAATTTTTCCCTATAATTTTCAGGAAAATACACAAAATGTGGAAATGGTTACATTTTGATGCAATTTTACTTCGGAAAACCTATATTACTCAACTGCTAAAACAAAACAAATAAGAACGTTTCTATGTGTAAAATTAAAAGATAAAACATAAACGAAATGCAGTAGAAAATCTATACATTAGAAATATTTGTAAATCCCTGTAGGCATTACATACATAACTGTTTCTACGTATGGAAAAAATTTATATACCTAATATTTTTTCTAGACAAACCGGGATTTTTCACTTGTTCTACTCGAATGTATGTTCGTAATGGTAAAAGAAAAATCTGTTAGTGTTAGAAAAGCTGAGTCGTCGAAGAACATGGACATTGACATGCGTAAAAAAAGATATTGCCTTTAATTTTGACGGGCTACCAATCATACAGTATTGACAGCTGTATATTAGAACGATAGGGGAGTTTGTTATAAAAACCTTCGGAGATGCATTTGACGGGAAATGTTCGAGAACACCAATGTCAAAATGTTCCCTTGCGGTGTATTTCTGAACTTAATAAGTGTTTTTCACTTAATAAGTGTTTTTCACTTAATAAGTGTTTTTCACTTAATAAGTGTTTTTCACTTTTCTGATGAATCGCCATAGAAATTTTTTGTGCAGTAAGACATTGGGAAGTATATTACATGATTATAAATACATTATAAATATTACGTTTCAAGAAATGTGTTCAGTACATCAATCAATCAATCAATCGATCGATAAATCAATCAATCGATCGACAAATCAATCAATCATATCTTTATTTATGCATATCATATAAATATGATCTACAACGGATACAGGATAAAATATACATATTTAAAGTCCTTGAAACCGAGGCGGTTTAAACCCTTCGACGCTCCAGAAAGTAATTTATTATTTCGGTCTTAAATTTACTTTTTGGCTTAGTTTCTTTTACTGATGTTTTCCTCATTAATTTATTAATTTAATTAACTTAACTTGTGTTTCATGTTAACTATATTTACGTGTTAAAAAGGAGTGCATTAATTAGAAAATTTCTGACAATACCATGTTGTACATAATATATTTGTCTAAAACGTATCTTTTCCATATATCGAAGAGTTTTTTAATTAGACCATTAATTTCAATATATGGGGGTTATCCACTGTATTTGCACACTTGCATACAAAGAAAATATTTTCGTACATAATATAGAGCCACTAAAACAGTTTATTTGCATGCCATTCACACTGATTGCAACTAGTAATCCCCGGTGCATTGGATTCAGAGAAAAGGGTAAATTTAAGACTACTCCTCGGTAAGCACACGTTTAAGGTCGGTTTATGAAAAATCTTCGTTTTTCTTACAGAGATTGATTGATTGATTGTTTGGCTTTTTTATGGCGCAAGAGCATCTGGGCTATACTGCGCCAATCTTACAGAGATCAAACGGCCATGATTTTAA
Source organism: Dysdera silvatica (assembly GCA_006491805.2). Lineage (NCBI taxonomy): Eukaryota > Metazoa > Arthropoda > Arachnida > Araneae > Dysderidae > Dysdera > Dysdera silvatica. The sequence goes on from QLNU02013614.1 coordinate 12,534,713, forward strand.
GCACTAGGATGAAATTAAAGATTTAGACTTTAAAAAATATGAACTTCAGATGTGTATAGGTAAAAAATACTTGTTCTTTCCTGGGAGTATAGTTGCAGTACACGAATTTGGGAAATTTCCCATGAAACACTGTTTTTATCTCATTGTGATCAACATGTGCAATAATTTGAAGAACCATTAATCGGTATATTTAGGCCGAAAAGTGACTGGGAAATAGCAATTTCAAATTCAATGAGAATTTATAGAAAGAATGAGGTAAACGAAAGGAGAAAGTGATTAATGAATCTTCAGCCACTTATTTGCATGACATTTTAAATTTCTTGCATTAAATTTGGAGTTAATCCGGGTTCGACTCCCAACGGTGCAAAGAACGCTTACTCAGAGATCTCATAAAGATCGCACTGCTCACTGTAGTCCGGGGTTTGGTTCCCTAGGCCTTAAGAGGTTCGGATTCCTCGGAAAACAGTAGGTCCCGGCGCAGCATGACCACTGTAGTCTTTGAGCCGTAAAACAAACAAACAAACAATTGAATTTAAAGTCTCTTGCACCGTATTTGAAGTTTCTTGCGCTACATCTGAAGTTTCGTGCATTGCATTTGAAGTTTCTTCCACTGCTTTTGAAGTTTCGTGCACTACAATTAAAGTCTCGTGCACTGCATTTGAAGTTTCTTGCACTAAATTTGAAGTTCACTGCATTTGAAGTTTCATGTACTAAATTTGCGGTTCCTTGCATTGCATGTGAAAATGTTGTTCCTTCCTTATTTCTTCAGCTGTAAAAAACGTAGAATTTATTGTTTCTGTATACGCTGATTACAATGAAGTAAATGCTGGTGGTATCATTGGAAATTTCCGAAATTCGCTCGATCTGACTGCAATTATGTGTATGCCAGAGCTTTTGACTTGTATGCATTTGGTGCCTATATTTTCCAAATGCCGAATTTCATCTCGGTGCCTAAAAAATTGCAGGTGCTAAGGTTACGTAAGTACTGGAAACGCCTTTTAGACCACATCAATTCATAAACGTCAAACACCGCAAGAGGATTTCTGCATGTGTCTCACATTGCAATCAGAAGTCTGCAAGAATTGCGTTTCCACTGTATTTTTGTTCACACTGTACATCCTAAAACTCCAGTACAAGCCTTATGCGATATGCAAATCATGATATATTCATACGCAACCTGACGTACGCAGGGGAGTTTTAACCATGGGTGTCGTTTGGGAGGCAGGGGGGGTCAGAACCCCTCTCCCTAGAATTGAAAGATTTTTTTTTTATTTGAGGAAAAAACTCGATTTTAAATTTAAAAATTAGATTGTTGATGAATAACTACTCCAGATATGGGAACTGGAGGTCCTTAAGGAAACTTATACATACTCTGTTAGAGAAATCCCTGGAATTTAAAATAAACCAAAGGGTACTCTCCTTTTTTTAAAAAAAAAGTTCTCTTTGATTTCGTTTTTTAATAATAATTTTATTAATTAATATGTGCAATATTTTTAATATATTAAAATGTTAAAGTGGTAATTTGCTTCAGGTTAACATTGGCAAAAAAAATGCCCCCACTAATTTGCCTTTAACGACGCCTTTGGTTGTAACCCACACCCAATTGCGATGAAATTTTGTATATGGACATATGAATATATGGAGCTGCAACTCCCTCCCATCTTTGTAAGTTTGAAGATGCTCATAATCAGGCCCATGTACATAATTTAATAAAAATGGGGGGGGGCAGTGATCGAATTTAAGGCCGTAGCCAAGATTTAATTTCGGGGGTTCATAAATTTTTACAGCATGTATCGATACAATTACAGCATGCAAGTCCGTAGCCAAGTCCCATTAAAAATTTAGTTTCGGAGAGGACGGTCCCTAAGTTCCCCTCTGGATAGGGTCATGCTCACGCCCACTTTGTGTGGGCCTAGGTCATGACTACAGGATAAAGCTTAAAATTCAGGCATTTGATTAGTGGCCATTGGCCAGCAGGGCCCTTTTTATTAGAGGCCACTTCATTTAAGTTAGTAGCCATTTTCACGTGGTAACAAAACCTTTAAATACGGCAGTCTTAGGACTGTTCGATTGATCAACATTATCCATGAAGAGTAATAAGTAGTTTGCGGTTTCAGAATGTAACCTCCCTGCAGTCAAAACAGACAGGATTGCATTGGGAAACAATAAAGTGGCGAGTGTGATGGCGACTGAAGTCGTATTTTTAATCGCCATTCCTCGATATTTAGTGAATTTAGACCGTGAATTTTAACCTTTACTACAGGAGTGCCAGTATTGTACAGCCTCGGAGGCATTGAGATAAATTTCAATGCTTTCTAGCAAAGGCCAATATCCAGCTTTCCGTATCATTAAGTTATTGTGATTTACGTATTTGCTGTGAAATACGTTTATTTTTCTCTCAAAATTGAATACATGAATGCAGGAATGCTTGATTGTAGACAAGTATGAAACGTTGACTTTTTGAAATGCTTCTCTTTAAAGGTAAATCGAATATAGGAGGAAATCCAAAAGTAACAGGAGATTTACTGAAGAGAGAAGGCGCAGAAATATACTGCATCGGAATAACCGGTGACCTTAGGAAAAACGAACTCTTCGATTTGGCATCTCAGCCACTTGATGAGCATGTCTTTATTTTGAAAGACTATCTTGTGATGGACTGGCTCATTCAAGAAATTACTAACGGGACAACAGGTATAAAATCTTCGTTGAAAAATAATAATTCGCTTGTTAATAAAATAACTTCGTGTAAATTACTGCATCCTGGTGTGTATAGAATATTTTGAAAAATGTGTCTTGATTTATAATATGATAGGCTGTGAGATACTCTTCTCCTTTTGAATGCATTCAAAAATTAACATAGAACGTATGGAATGATCTTTTAGCATAGAAATGCGATTGTAGACTGCATTCGCGTTCTGAAACGCATTCAGTTCGATTTTGTATCTAAAATTCTTAGTTCATTATGCATTTTTCCAATGTAGAGGAAAAGTCGTAGTCAGTAGCGCAGCTAGCCACAATATCTTGGGGAGCTTTATCTCCCCCGCCCCCCACTTCAACCCCAATTTTCCATACATTTGTAATTTTCCAGTTGGAGGGTAAATGTCTTCGCAGGGACTAAGCCTGTTTACTCCCTCTAGTTACACCAACAATAATGATGGTAACTTTGATGTATTTTCTTATATCTATAATAAAACAAAACTAGATGGCAAATGTCTGTCCATTAGGTCTTCTGATCAATCATAGAGGTGGCTGAAAACTACTTCTACCCTCCTGAGGAATTTCAAGGCTGAAACATCAACTGTTTCAGCTAAGAAGTAGTAAATTGAAAGATTAAAAGGAGCTGTTGTTAAAAGATATAAAAATTAATACTCAAGAAAAACGATTTAACGTTTTCGCCAAAGTTTCAACTGCCAGAAGAGTTCCTCCAAGTTCAAGTTTCTTCTAACAGCCAAATGCCAGAAACCTTTCGCGCAGTATCATCGTACCAATTTCTTATTCCTGGATCATTCATTGAAAATTAGAGATGTGCAAAGTTCCCCTAACCGGATCTGTGAATGATTTTCCCCACGTACGATACACTATCTAACAGAGAAATCACACACCATGACGGAATGCTCGAAATGTGATAGAACTTAAAAAGCAAAAAATACAATCACGGTTGTAAATTAAAAATTCGTTGATAATTGTTTCGAATGATATATCGGTCTTCTTCAGAACAATTACGTGCTAATGGTCAGAGCCAAAGCTAGGAAAACGGTAAAAGACAAAACGTAACAGATCTTAATGCATGGGCAAAGAAATAAGTTTTGAGAAAGTTATTTTGATTTTGAAAATAACAGGTATACAGTGGCCGAATGTGCAGTGATTAGTAGGTAGTACGACCGCAATGATGAGTAAACATTCAGGAACCTTGTATGGAATTGATACGATGAATACTTCAATGCCATCCTGATGTATCGCGGACTCTGTACTATAAACCGAAATCCACAACTCATCCTCATCACTCGATAGCCAGCCATATTCTGCAGATTCTC
>QLNU02013614.1:12548942-12567753 GCA_006491805.2 Dysdera silvatica
GTGACTTCTACTAATGTAATTGTGCAGTGTCCTCATGCCATTTAAACTCAGGTAAAACTAATTGAATCAGAAATGTCTACTGTAGTAATCAGGCCTGCGGCTAGGATGAAGGAGCAACTGGAACAAATCAAAAAGGGCAGATGGGTCCCCTGGTGATTGTTCTATATATATAAATAGCTCGATGAGGCAACTGGGGCCACCCCTGCTGGCCCCAGCTTGGCTACAAGCCTGGCAGTGATTCTTAAGGTTTCAATCCTTTTCTTGCCACATGCCTATCCACGGGAACATCTTCGCAAAGATTTTTTGAGGGAAACCTGAGCAGCTATTATTTATTTAAAAATTTTATTTGCCCGATTCTGCTATGCATTTACTTTCAAAAGATTTACAGTCACATTTTAAAATAAGGTACTTTTTAGATCATCTACTAATTATCAAGCAGTATCAATTATTTTTGTAGCATTTTAGTATCTTGTACATTCACTAAAATGTTTGACAGCCTTGAAAGAACTAATGATTTTTTCAGCCCCCCACCCCACCCCACTGAAATTGCTCATATAAGCGCCACTGATAGAAGCTACCTTTGTCAGTAGAAATTATATAACTACATTACCCCTTGTACTATCCAAATATAAACATGCCTTTACCTACTAGTTTATGTACCTATAATTGTATACCAATAGTATATAATTGTGTAATAATGATATATAATTGTTTTACATAGTGCTACCTGTAAACTCCACTCTGTATAAGCCAAGACAATATACCTACGCCACTGGATGGGGACATGACGGTGCTGTAGCAATAGGAGAACACACTAGAATGTCAACTGTGTTACACTTAAAAGAGGTACTAATGCCAATCCAGGAAAGAAACACTTGTTCTCAAAGTATAAAAGACATCGGTTTTTCAGTGGACGTATTTACAGAAAGGATGTTTTGTTCTGGATACCAGTCCGGTAAGTGTAAAATGAGATAATGTTCATTCCTTCTCTATGTCATAACGCACATCTAGGGCCGTGCTTAGGGGGCGTCCGCCCAGGGCCACTAAAATTTAGGGCTGCCGAAAAAGTGTAGTGCAAGTACCAAGAAATCAGTTTTTAGCGGCCCCATATACTTTCGACAGAGTATTTGGTCAATTGACCATTTGCGGGTGAGGTCATACTTCCCATAATGCAACTTCTAAATGGTGGTCAAAATAAATACATATGTTATTAGTCAAATGCATGTAGTAGTATATGTTGTAGTCAAATGCATGTAGTAGTATATGTTGTAGTCAAAAGCATCTCTAGCCTGTGTGGGTTATGACATTTATTGTGGTGGTCACCAATGTAGACACTCCTCGTTTCCGAAACTTGGCTGCATAAAGAATTAAAAAAATTAATTTGTAAGTTCTAACAGTATAATAAAAGAGGCTTTGGCTGCACAAAGTGTTTAAAAAAATTAATTTGTAAGTTCTAACAGTATAATAAAAGAGGCTTTGGCTGCACAAAGAGTTAAAAAAATTAATTTGTAAGTTCTAACAGTATAATAAAAGAGGCTTTGGCTGCACAAAAGTTAAAAAAATTACTTTGTAAGTTCTAACAGTATAATAAAAGATGCTTTGGCTGCACAAAGTGTTAAAAAAAATTACTTTGTAAGTTCTAATATTATAATAAAAGCAGCTTTGTTCATTGAGAAGCTTTTCATTAATTCGTTATAATTTAATAATTATAGTAATAGTAAATTACAATGATTCGTATTTTATTTAATTTTATTTCCTATTTTTAATTTTATTTCCTATTTTAAATTTTATTTCCTGTTTTTAATTTTATTTCCAATTTTTAATTTAACTTCATTATTTTCTCTTTACCTTTCTCCACAGCGTTTAGACCAGATTGAAGAACTTTATGTTCTAATGTTAAACCGTGGTCAATCTTTTTTCGTTGCGTTATGTCAAAGTATTTTTGAGGGCCGCTAAAACCTGATTTTCTCAGAACCGCTAACACGGTAAGCACAGCCCTGCACACAGCCATGGAAGTGAAAGCTGTTTTCAGTTCGTTTTCACGTGATTTCTATTATAACAAAAATTTCAAACAAGAATGTCTAAGAACTAACACAAGAAAGAAGTAACCATGCTCAAATCCACCCATTGATTTTAACACTATTCAATTGACCCTCTGCACCTGTGAATTATTTAAACCTTGCCTTTACTACGATGTTTTTCTTGTTACTTTAGGTATTAATACTGGATTTTTTTCTTTTTCCCCCGAACGTTTAAATAAAATTAAATTTCTCTCTCTACGTATCATACAACTTTACTACGTATAAGACAACTCTATTACGTATCAACTACATATTATACTCTCTCTCAGTATCATACAAATCTGCTACATAGTAGTAGTATAGTGGGGAATGGGGGGGGGAGGAAATTGGGTACTCTACTACGTATCATACAACTCTACTATGTACCAACTACATGTCATACTCTCTCTGCGTATCATACAACTCTACTACATATCAACTACGTATTATATCCTCTCTGCGTATCATATAAATTAAAACCTTTTTTTGTCCTCTAGCCACTGTGGTGGTGTGTGTGCTGCAGACTAGTTCCCAAGCAGGAGACGGTCCTGGTCACCAGATGATTTTTTATGGCGCAAGGATAACGAAGTTCAGGTTATGCCGGACCTTCAATTTCCCGAGGGATTCAAACCTCTGCTGACAGGGGAATTAACCTCGCACTACAATAAGCGGAAAGCGACTCATACTCTAATACTATTGAGTCGAATAAGGCCATGTACAAGATGAGAGGGGGGGTTGGCACCAGTGCCGTATTTCCCAATAGGCTATACTAGGCTATAGACTAGGGCGGCAAAATTTTGTGTATTGAGTCTGATATAACAAAATCAATACCTCCTTCGGCGTCCAAAACTCCCTGGGGACAACCTAACGCCTATGCAAAGGGTTGCCCTCCGGGAGCTACGGAACGACAAGGACCTTGTCATACTGCCAGCTGATAAAGGCCGTACTACAGTCGTCTTAAATCGTCAAGACTACTTAAATAAAATTACTACACTCTTATCTGATACAAATACATACACCCGCATCACAAAAGACCCTACACAAACAATTCAATCCAAAATGAACTCTCTCCTTCTAAAACTCTATAAATCTAAAAAACTTACATTTAATCTCTACGACTCTTTAAAATGCACTTCCGGCCGCTTACCATCCTTCTACGGATTACCTAAAATTCATAAACAAAATATTCCTCTTAAAACTATAGTTAGTTTTTGCAGCTCTCCTACATATAACCTATCAAAATATCTTGCACGTCTACTCTCTCCTATAATCGGTAATAACGACTACACTGTTTCTACTAGCCAATCCTTCTGCACCTCTTTAAATAACCTACAACTTGACGACGACGACCTCATGGTCTCATTCGATGTAATTTCTCTCTTCACTTGCATTCCCACATCACTTGCAATCGACACCGCACTTACACGCCTCCAAAATGACACAACACTACATGAACGCACTTCACTAACACCTCACGACATCTGCACATTGTTGAAATTTTGTCTGGACTCTGCTGTGTTCTCCTCAAATGGTTCTATCTATAGACAAGTTTTTGGCACTGCCATGGGATCTCCGGTCTCAAGTGTTGTAGCTAACTTGGTTATGGAGTCATTTGAGGAAACTGCTTTGTCCTCACCGAATTTTAACATTAAATTCTGGAAAAGATACGTCGACGACACGTTTGTTGTACTTAAAACTAATACACTCCAAAGCTTCTTCCATTACCTTAATAACTTAAACTCACATATAAAATTCACATACGAAACAGAACAGAACAATAAACTCCCTTTCCTAGACGTTCTTGTACACAGATCTCACGATAACTCAATCTTCACCTCAGTTTACCGTAAACCCACACATACAGACAGATATCTCGATTTTAAATCGCATCATCCAACATGCCACAAAGCTTCCGTTGTTAAAACATTAAGTCTTAGAGCGAATTCTCACTGCAGTAATGAAACACTTTCAAACACAGAAACAAAACACATACACACGGCACTTAAAAATAATGGATACCCTAAACGATTCATTCTCAGAAACTGTAGACCCAATAGTACATCTTTAAACAATACATCTCACACCCGCATATCTATTCCATATATTCACGGCATTTCCGAAACAATCTCTCGCATCCTTAAAGAGGCAAATATCAAAACATTCTATTCCCCTGTCACAACACTTCGCAAACAACTTACAAAAGTTAAAGACCCAGTTCCACCAGAAGATCTCACAGGCGCCATATACCAAATACCATGCAAAGACTGCAACAAACATTACATAGGACAAACAAAAAGAATGATCAAAACAAGAAAAAAAGAACACAAACAAGCACTCGCGAAAGGAGACATAGCCTCACGTCTGGCAGAACACGCTTTACAACACGGACACGAACCCGACTGGGACTCAACAAAAATACTACACCGTCACATCACAAACAAGAATAGTAGACTCTTCTTAGAATCTTGGGAAACTTACAAACTACACGGGAAAGCCATTAATACATCACAACCACTTCCAGAAACTTATAAACAACTCTTACTCTGAAATGTATGGGACATCCCCAACATTAGGTAACCCGCAGTGTGGGTTTCTCATTGGTTCCCATTGGGGTTCTTCCATGATTCTATTGGAGGCCTCCCATTGGTTCTCATTGGGTTTTTCCATTCTGCGGGACTACTCTGATGAAGGGTTTTCCAGAAATTTCAAGTATAAAAAAGAGACAGAAACATAACATCGTCATTACTCCTGATGAAGGACTGCTGCTGATGCGTCCGAAAGCTTGAGTGATCTTTTTCATTGCTATTTTACCAGTGTTTAACCTTTTTATGTAATTTCCTCCCTGGTACCCTGTATTTTATTTCTATAAAGTCAATACCATATGATATAATCAGATGTTTTGCCGAGAAGAAAGCTAGACGTCATGCTTTCCATTTAAATACCAGTGCTTGATAGGCTTTTTTTTTTTTTCTAAAATTAAAATTTATTTCAATAAAATTGAATTTGATTTATTATATACCAAAAAGAAATAATACTTCAATATAAGTTAATATTGTTTAATGTTTATGTTTCAATTTATGAGTTTGTTTTTCAACATTTTTACTGTCAATACAAAATTTTTTGGCGTATATTGAATGTAACAATTTTTATGTTCCTACCACTGATTGGGGCGGACGGATAGAAAGGGGCGGAAAAAGTAGGCATGGGGCGGCTAAATGTTAAATCCGTCAATGGCTGTCACCCATTGCGAACAACGTTATTAACTTTAAAATGCCTTATGAAGGAGAAAAATCCGTTAAAAAACTCTCTCTCTTCCTTTAAAAAAAAAATCGTAATCCTTCACACTACCTTGGGGTTGAGCCCGTATCAATGATGCGATGACTAAATGCGGTACGACGCCGTAAGGAGGTAGACCTACATTTTTCCGTGCCATTCGAACCCCTTAAGTTCACCTAGAGAACCAACCCCCGAACTACAAGAAGAAATTACTAAGTGAGCGCTTTGTTTTTTTTCACTGCTGAAGGTCGAATTTGGATTAACGTAAAGTGAATGGGATACCATTGCGCCCATCACCCGACGAGATTTTTGGCGCAGAATGAGCCTTAAAAAAAATACAACCAACCTAGGGGTCACGACCCTTAAGGAGGTCACGAACAGGTTTCTGAGGGGTCTAGTTTTAGTTGCAATTATTTTTATAAGGAATTTCATACCAAATATTTCCAACGCTTTTATATTTCAACATGGCTACACACATTGCAATATTCTACTAACGGTTGTTAACTTCATATCTATAATATACATTAATTTATATATAATTAATATAATATACATTAATATATATAATTAATATAATATATATAATTAATATAATACATATAATTAATATAATACATATAATAACTATAATACATATAATTACTATAATACATATAATAACTATAATACATATAATTAATATAATATATATAATAATATAATATATATACTAATATAATATATATATATATATATATATATATATAATAAATATGCATAATTCAATATAATTTTATATTTAATGTGTTTTCTTTACAATAAAGGGGGGAGGGTCGCGGATTACTTGGTTACTATAAAAATGGGTCGCGACTTTTATAGTAGATTGGGAACCACTGGTTTCAGCCATACTTCCTCGTGACTTTAGATTAGGCAGTCAATCGAAAAGCTGTTCAAAATAATTATAAGCTCACCTTGAAAGACTCATCAAAAAAAGGAAGGTTTCTTCAAAGACAATATTTGGTATTACCTCCTTGACATTAACGAGACTCTGGGACATCGATGACACTATTTTTTTAAGAGTATAGATTTTATAACAAAAAGTTACTTCGACACTGGCCTAAGGTTTAACAAGGTTTTTAAATGTGCTTTTAAACCTTACGCCAGTGTCGAAATAACTGTTCGTTATGGAATCTCCTGGTGAAACTCTATTGTTTCGTTAGTATAGATTTTGATTTCCGACCCAACGATTTTACACAAAGCATTTTGGAATTGAAAGCATTTCTCTCAAAAAAAATTAAACGTTTTATTAGACATTACATACTAAGAGATAAATAAAACGTTGTGCAGTAAATATTACCAAAAACAATACATAATTTTCTAGACTATTTTTGCAATAAAAAATGCTTTATCAATTAACTGCACCTATATTTTTTCCGCATGAAATATAACGATTTTGCAAAAATAAAAATTTATGGATAAAAAAATTATTATTCCACTAGATTGTTATCCCTTGATGCGCAAACTATTAAATACTTGAAAAGGCATTAATATTTTTTTATTTCGAACAGGACACATAATCAGGGGCCGCGAAAATGGGGGATAAGTTCCCCCTCCCCGGCGATTTGCCCAAAGGGGCGACGACCCTTCAAGAAAAATCTTGCTACGATATAATATGGTTTGTTTCATTTCAGGTTTTCTGAAAGGCAGATAATTTTTAGGAATATATTTCAATAACATGAAAATGTCACATTTTTATATTTAATAAACCTTTTGTTTTTGAAAAACTTAGTTATTCTTATTCTTATCCCTTTATTCCACACTAACTTTTGACCTTAGTTGACTAATTTTCTTGATTTCAATAAATTTCTAGTTTTTATACAATTAATATCTAATTCTATTGCTGTTCCGATTCATAGGAGGTTGTAGGCATTTTGTGGAATCTCCAAGCGAAAAACAAAATTGTCATTATTTTGCTGATATTTAATTGATAAGTATGTCTTCCCATCTCTTTCTTCTATCCCGCTCCCCCCCCCCCCCTGGACAAAAATAAAAGCCGCCGTTGCCTATAACCAATTATATAGGTGAAAGTACATTTATTCCTCTACATAGCTCTTATATATAGCTCCATGTTTGTTTCTCCAAATAATCGAACAATATTTGCTGGAACCGACTGAATGAGAAAGAGAGAGAGAGAGTGAGAGACCTAAACATTCTTCGCTGCGAAAGTACAATTGTACAATTTTCTGCTGTGGAAATAGATTTTCCTGCTATGAAAGGCTTCTTCCTCTGAAGAGTCAAATTTCCCTAAAGTGCGAATCTTGTTAAAGAGTGTGATGCATTGTTCTTGCACTAATTTTTTAAGGTTTCCTTTTCATTGCAGGAGAAGCAGATACGTGTTCTGGAGACAGTGGAGGTCCTGTTATACAGCAGCAAGTAAGTGAAGAAGGCAACGTTTACTGGACACAAGTGGGCATTGTGAGTTGGGGTGCGGGCTGTGGTCAACCAAACACGTACTCTATGAATACACATGTTCAAAGCTTTGTATCGTGGATTCATTCCGTAATGGAAAGACATCAAGGTGTTAATTAAAGGATTTTTTTCCGTGATGTTCTACACGCAATCATAGTATAGGTATGGTCCGTTCGGGTACCACCGCGGCGGGTAGTACCGTTAGAAACAACTTTTATACAACTTATTGTATGAAAAGAAAAATTCGTTGAGAAGAATGTAAAATGAAAAAAAAAATATTTTAGAGGAAAAATATATTTAAGACTTAAATTTTGTGCCAAAAATGTATATCAACTAAAGAATGACAAGCAAATAAAATTTATAATTGAAACTTTTAAAGAGATTTTTTATTGTTAAAAATTTTGCTTGTTTAAAATATTTTCTTAATCTTTAGGAAACGTCTTAACTAAGTAATCATCTTAAATAGTGGAACAATTTTCTTAGAAGTGTAAGTTGCACATATTTTCGTAGAAAATATAGAAAAGTAAGGATTTTCTTATCTGACTGGATGTATTTAAGACTTGTGAGAATGATTCCCAGCTTTCTAGGAAAAGAATGTTTGTAAGAATTGTAATGTTTTGGTGCAAAACTTCTGTATTATCCTAGCGTGGAGTATGTTTTTCTGCTAAGGCATGCTGGGATAAGCTTGAATAGTTTATGTTATTTTGCTGTATAGCTCTGAGATGCTCATGTGTGCTTTGCAACAATTTTCCTGTGAGTGTGAATTGCACATATTTTCGTAGAGAAATATGGAAAAATAAGGATTTTCTTATCTGACAGATTCGATTTCATTAAAACATGAAACTAGAATAAAATAGTTTTCCCTCAGCTTGTAGATGTTTTAAGATATTAACATAATTTCTTTAAATGTTTAACAAATTACTGTATAAAAAATATATTTCAGACTTAAACTTAGTGCAAAAAACTCTATGAACTTAAGAAAGAATAGTAAAGAAAATTTAAAAATTGAACAATTTTTTTGGGGAGTGCGAGTTGCCCATAAAATTTCACTAATCTGTGGAAAAGATACAATTCATTGTTGTACTCTGATTCCTTACCTGTGATTTTTGAAAATTTTTGCGAAGATTTAATATGTTACATATCATATTATAAACAGTTGTAGATTTCTATGATAGTTTTTTTCCCTGTAGTCGATGTCGTTGAAGTCGTATAATGGTAATGTGTTTAACCACTATACAGGAAATGTAAGAGTTTGACTTACGTTGGTTTCCTAGATAAATTGAAGTACGACTTTCTTGGAAAAAACGTATGTCTGAAGTGATACTTGCAAAAGAAGGTTTTCTAATATATTTAAGGATCGAAAAAAGTCTTAATTAATCATCTTAAACAGTGAAACAATTTTTTTGGTAGTGTGAGTGGTACGTATTTTCGTAGAGAAATATAGGAAAGTTAAGTATTTTCTTATGTGACAAATTCAATTTTATTAAAAACACCAAACTAATCAACAAATACTTTTTTTCTTCGATTTGTAGATTTTTTATGATATTAATGAAATTTTTTTAAATGTTTCAACAACTTAGTGTATGAAAAAAAATTCTTTAAGAAAAAATTTAAAATAAAAAATTGAACATTTTTTCTTGTAAGTGTGAGTTGTCCCGAAAATTTCACTAATCTGTGAAAAACATAAATATCACAATTATTCTCCGATTTCTTACCTGTGATTTTTTTTAAAAATTGTGAAGATTCAATATGCTAGATATCTTATTATGAAGAGTTGTGAAAATTTTTTGAGAATTTTTTGAATTGTGAAAATTTTTTCTTGGGTTGCGAACATTTCTTTCGTAGAGAAATATAGGAAGGTAAGGATTTTCTTTTCTGACAGAATCAATTTTATTAAAACGTCAAACTAAAATCAAATAATTTTTTCCCCCTAGACTTGCAGATTTTTTTTAAGATAATGAATTTGCTTTAAATGTTTAACAAAAACTTAGGGTACGAAAAGAAGAAGTCTTTGAGAAAAAATTAGAAATGAAAAATATATTTTAAGAAAAAACACATTTAAGACTTCAGTTTTGTGCAAAAAATATATATCAACTTCAAAGTGAGTAGTAAACAAAATTGAAAATTGAAAACTTTGAAAAATATTTTTGTTTGCATAGTTAAAAAGTTGTTTAGTTAAAATAATTTCTTTAATCTTTAGAGAAAGTCTGAAATAACTAATCATCTTAAACTGTGGAACAATTTTCTTGGAAGTATTAGTTACACATGGTTTCGTAGAGAAATATAGGGAAGGATTTTCTTATCTGACAGATTCAATTTTATTAAAATGTCAAACAAGAAATAAATAATTTTTCCATCGACTTGTAGATTTTCTAAGATGTTACAGAAATTTATTTAAATGTTTAAAAACTTACGGTATGAAAAAAGTTCTTTAAGAAAAAATGAAATGAAAAATATATGATGCTTTAAGAAAAGATACGTTTAAGACTTAAATTTTGTGCAAAAGTATAAAATCTGAAACTTTTGACAATTCTCACGTCATGCATAGTGTTCAAAAGTCTCTTCGTCCGAAAACCCAAAACATTGTGGATTATTTAAAACCTCACTCACACATCCTTTCTTCGATCATGGACGGAAAACGCATCTATAGGAAGAGTATCATTCCAAGTTCTAACAATGTGGATCTAACAGACTATGTTGTTCGAAACAATATTTTCCCTTCTATGCAAAATAAGCAGATTGTTTAATTTTTTTTTTAAATTGTCAGTTCCTAAAAAATTATACAAATTAAAAATTGTTTCAGTTTTGTTTACATTTTGTAAATTATGAAAAGTTTTTTTTTTTTATTTTTAAAAGTGACACTTGTTTCACAAATTAAAGTTTGTTTACATTTTTAAAATTATGAAAAGATTTTGCAACTTGAAACTAGTTTCACAAATTAAAGTTTGTTTACATTTTTTTTTTTTTAATTATCATATTATCTATACGTATTTCATGCTCTTCTTGAAAATGAACAGAGAGGTTGTCTTTCGAAACACGGCAAATGGACATTCAAAACTTTTATTTTGCAGCAGTACATTCACGAGTTTCAGACTCCGATGGATGCACGCTTTTAGCATGACGTTTCAAATTGTACGATTTTGGAAAAGTTTTCCCCACATCGTTTGCAGCTCAGACTAACTTTTTCAGGTTCCGTGCTGGAATTTACCTCCATTGCTACTACGGTTTCGCTAGAATATTGACAAACACTGATAGGAGTTTCGTCGAAGTCGAGTTGGATTTCATACTCCGATGGTTCTACGAAACAACTTTCCGCCATTACTACACTTTCGCTCGCTCGGCAGTCCACGCGCAAGCACAGAAACTCCTTCTAGCTAGATGCTAGAATTAGCTAGCTACTAGTACATCTAGCTATTTTATAGCGTGTTTCGGCATTACTAGTACCTGAGGCGACGTGCTTGCATTGGAGTCCACGCACATGCACAGAAGGTTGCCCATTCCGTCAGCATTCTTCGTCCGCTACGGGATAGTGTCTAGTTGAACACGTTACTTCCACAGCATTCGGACAACAATCCGATTTTCCACGAAAACCAACTTGTTTTCCAATCTATAGTCACTAGTTATCCGTAAAAATGTTGAAAAAGCAACGAAAAAAGATATATATACGTAAAGTAAGATACAATTCCACTGTCAGGTTATAAATATATAATTATACTTTTAGTTTAAAAAGAATATGCAAAAAAAAATATAATACAGTGAATTCGCGATAAGTCGAATTTCTGGGGACCGACTGAAAGTGTCGAGTTATCGGAAGTTCGACTTATCGTTTGTCGTTGGTTGGACTTGTATAAAAGGTAAATTACCTATCCTAAGTTAGACATCGTTTGTTATGGGGGGTTTTAACTGTTTGTTTTGTTATGAGGTTGTTAGGGTGAAAATTTGTTTATTTAGAATAAAATTGGTAAATTTGATAGTACTTAGTTTTTATTTCCTTATACATTAAATTTGGTTTTACCAGAATAATATTTTTGCGATTTGGCCGTTGTGATCGTATAGTGGTGGACTTTAACTAAAATTTCAAATGCGTTGTGTTTACACATAACCAATAAAATAAAAAACAGGTTCTTTTAAAAAACAAACATGAAACAATTTGGTACATAGTACTGCTATTTTATTAGTCTAATAACCAAGATATTATACTTTTTAATTCTTAGAGTTTCACAGTGCCATTTAAAATTTAGCGTTTGGAACTATTAGCATACCATCCATTATCACTGGACAATAATTATACATTCTCAGTATTTAAACCAGATATACAAAATTACTCGACAAAACCATACATATCAACCTTTTTTTTTTTTAAAACAAATCATGCTGGGGTATATAACCGACCAGAAAAAAATTACATATTACATTATAGGTTTAAGGGGGGAGAAGGAGGCACTTATAATTATAATTATATGAAGAGAAAGAGAGGAATGTTAACTCACATGTTACTCCTGGTTCATCTTGAAGAGCATGGCGTCCCCCCTTTTTTCTTTACACACTTATCAATACTCAGCTGATGTCTCTCACATGGTTGTTTCTCTCTCTCTCTCTCTTCACACTCACGCTCGACTTCTTATCGAAGATTTTTGTGGAACGTGATTGGCCAATTGAATTCTGACGTAAAAATTACCTAATTTTCAATTGGCCAGATTGACCCCACAGAGGGGAGAGTGGCTGTGGCTTTCGTTAAACTTTGAGCTGTCTTTCTTGACAGCTTTTGTCCATAAAAATGTGAATATATGACAGAGGGTTCGAACGTTCTTGGTGGAATTTCCAAGAAGTTGGTTGTAGGTGTGATTTCTGATTGCCAGATGTCCTTGGGGAGGAACTTTAGCGTGAGAGATCCAGAAAAGCCTTGTGGGTGGCCTAGCCTATTTACGCTGTGGTGATTAATTTATTTCCCTTGCACCAGGGATTTCTTTGAAGTTGTTTTGATTTTTTTTCTGTTCACTGGTCCTGAGAAGTTCAGTTTTATGACTTGAAAGGTCACAGGCGAAAAAAGGGTCCAGTGCTCCCACGGTATCGTTTAGTTGTTGAGAAGAAAATGGTGCAAGCTGGTATGGACTGTTTCGCAGAAATAAGGGGAATGTTTAGGTTATATTGTAACGGCCTTATGGCCCAGCTGCATCTTGCAAATGGTGAGAATGGGGGGATTAACGAGGGTAACATGCTTGAGAAAAAAAAGAAAAAGAACCTTACACTTTTAAGGGTCTAGGTGGTTACATAGGCATTTTTAGAAATAATTGCATAATATTATACAACAAAATGCATCAACACTTTCAATTAATATATTTTTAACTTACGAATATTTCTGAAATTGAAATTAATTTTACAAGTACCATATGATGTGACAATGATATGGACATTTTACATATAGAACCAATTAAACAATTCAATCAAACTCCAATTTTGATAAAAACCTATACTGTTGCATTGATAATTGTAGTAGACAATCCACGGCAGTCCATTGATTTTTAATGAAAGTCCTGTAGGTGCTGGTTTTTAATGAAAGTCCTGTTGGTGCTTTTTATTGATGATGGTTACATGATGTTCCATGTTGATGTTACACTGGATCTTGGTTGAAGAAACTAAGTTGGTGCCAAGGAGTAAGATGGTGTAATGTCATCAATGGAATAGGGTAAATGTAGTGCACAGTTATCTTGAGGTACAATCTCATCTGAAAAATTTCAAGAAACAAGAGCGGCAGAATCTCGAAAAAATAAACACAACACTTAATGACATTGACACATATATTTATACAATAGTGAGAGAGAGAGTGTGTGTTTTTTTTTTGTTTGTTTGTCTACTTATGTGCTCATGGGTGTTTAAATTTAATTAGTTAATTTAAAAAGAGAATTTTGAATTTTCACCATAACACACACACACACACATACATATATAAAAAGTTTTCCTCGCCCATTCTTGGCGGAAACAGGCTTTGGGACGGGCAGAGCGCCATGTTCCCAAGCCTCTTTTTACATCACTTCTTAATGTGCCATGTCTAGAAACTTCCTGACAATGTGACACGTGTTTAGGATTGTGGCTTTTTGTATTTCAATGTAGGTGTTTGGGTCAATGTTGAGTATCTCCAAATTCGTCGCAAGCGTTTTTGGTACTATCCCTGTTGCTGAGATGACTAACGGGATGATGAAGATCTTTTCCATACCCCATATATCTCGTACTTCATGTCTGAGATCTTGGTACTTGGTGATTTTCGTTGTGTAGGTTGTCTGTATGTTATTGGTGTTGGGTACTGCTATGTCGATTAAGTACGTGGTCTTATTCGATTTATCGACGAGGGTTATGTCAGGACGGTTATGTGGGACTGTCTTGTCTGTTATGATTGCTCTATCCCAGTAAAGCTTGTGTGTTTCGTTCTCATGCACGGTCTCTGGCTCATATTTGTAGTACGGGCATTTTTCTGTCAGAAAGCCAGCATTCGCTGCCAATTTCTGGTGGACTATTTTCGCTACTTGATCGTGTCTATGTTTGTAGTCTGACTGCGCAAGGATCTTGCATCCTGCCATCACGTGTTGGATTGTCTCCGATGCCGCATGACAGTGTCTGCATTTGTCGCTTTCTATGTCTTTTCTCTGGATGAATTTCTGATTGTTCCTTGTTGCGATCACTTGGTCTTGGATGGCTAGCATGAATCCTTCTGTCTCTGGCTGGAGAGTGCCTTTGGCCAGCCAAGAATTTGATGCCTTTTTGTCAACGTGTGGTTGTTGCAGGTCATTGTAGTGCCTGCCATGTAATGGTTTTCCGGCCCAAGTTCTCAGTTTCTGTTCGTTGGCTGTTTCCAGGACACGCTCTTCGGTACTACACAGGTTTAGTGGCGTGTAATTTGCATCTGCTTGTATTATGGCTTGGATGAGTGGCGATCGGGGACTCTTCAACTGGAAGTATTGCCTCATGCTCTGGATCTGCTTGTCATGTAAGTCTTTGAGGTCCGCTTGTCCGCGTCCTCCTTCTTCCCGGGGTAGTGTTTGCCGTTCAATTGCCGTTGCAGGGTGTAGTTGTCCGGCTCTTCTCTGGATGGTTCTCATTTTCCGCTGGAGTTGTTCTAGTTCAGTGTTGGACCATTTGATGATCCCGAAGGAGTAGGTGAGCACTGGTACCGCATATGCGTTAATTGCTTGCGTGGTGTTCTTCCCGCTCAGTTTCGTCTTCACAATGCTTCTAAGTCTTTCTTGGAATGCTTGCGTGAGCTGGACTTTGACTTTCTTGTGCTCCTGCTGCCGTTTTTGCATTATCCCTAGGTATTTGTAGGTTTCGCCCTCGTCCAAGGTCTTCAGTAGTCTCCCGTCTTCGAGTTCGATGCCTGGTAAATCTTCTTTGCTATTCTTCTGTATTTTGCACTTATCGAGGCCGAATTCCATTCCTATGTCCTTGGAGAATGTCTCTGTTATACTGATGAGTTGTCGGAGTTGGGTGATTGTTGGCGCGTATAGCTTGATGTCATCTACGTACATGAGGTGGGAGACTTTATGTAGGTTTCTCTTGTCTTTCTTCAGCATGTATCCGTATTTACTTGTGTTCAGCATCCTTGACAAGGGGTTTAACGCCAAGCAGAACCACTGGGGGCTTAGTGCGTCTCCTTGAAAGATTCCGCGGCGGATGGGGATCTCGGCCGTTTCTATTTTACTGTCTGGCGTGTTTAGCTGTAACCGGGTTCTCCATTGTTTCATGCTGCTCTGTAGGAATCGGATGATTGAGGGATGCACTTTGTATATGCTGAGTATTTCAAGGAGCCACGAGTGCGGAACAGAGTCGAAAGCCTTCTTGTAGTCTATGTATGCGGTGTTGAGTTTTCGCTTTTGTTTTCTTGCTTGTTCCAGGATAACTGAGTCGATGGTAAGCTGCTCTTTACATCCCAGAGTCCCTTTCTGGCATCCCTTTTGTTCTTCCGTCATTAAGTTGTTGCTTTCGCTGTGCCGGCTTATTTTTTCAGAGATGCACCCCGTGAGTATCTTGTACAGGGTGTTAAGGCACGTAATGGGTCGGTATTTCGCTGGGTTACTGGTATCCTG
The DNA here is from genome assembly GCA_006491805.2 of Dysdera silvatica. Taxonomy (NCBI): domain Eukaryota; kingdom Metazoa; phylum Arthropoda; class Arachnida; order Araneae; family Dysderidae; genus Dysdera; species Dysdera silvatica. The sequence goes on from QLNU02013614.1 coordinate 12,564,805, forward strand.
GTCCTTCGGTAGGAGGTAAGTTATTCCCTTGCAGAGGAATTCAGGCATTTTGCTGGGGTCTTCAATTATCGCCGTAAGTTCCTTGGCTAATGGGCCATGGGCGCTGGTAAATTTCTTGTACCAGAAGTTGTGTATGCCGTCAATACCGGGTGCTTTCCAGTTGTGCGTACGTTGGATTACCTGCTGGAGTTCCTCTATCGTGATGCCCGTGTACTCCATCTCCTCTATTCCTCTCGTAGCCTCCATTTCTTGCTGAATCCAGGGGGCGCTTTTGTGCTGTACTTCATTGGACCATAGTGTCTTCCAGAAGGTCTCTATTTCTGCTGGCTTTGGGGCTTCGTACTTGTCTTTGTTCGCTGGGGTCTCTCGAAGCTTCCTGTAGAAGGCCTTCTGGTTTGCTTGGAATTGCATGTTCTGTTGTTTTTTGTTGGTATAGTCTTTGTATCTTCGGAGTCTTCTGGCGTATACACCCAGTTTTTGTTTGAGGGTATCCAGATATTCGCTGATGTGTTTATTGGGCTCTTCGTGTCTTGTATGAATCCTATTTCTCTTAAGGGCCATCTTCACTTTCCTCACTAATTTCTTACCCCTATTTCCCTGCATGTACTGGGTTATTCGCCCTATGCTGCTGCGGAGCTCTTCTATTCTTTTCTCCAGTCTCACTTATGGTTGGACTTTCACTTATTGGCCTTCGTTCTCTACTTCGTTCAAGCGGTTGCTTGCTGCACAGTATATGGCGGTGTGTATTTCATGCAGGGAGTTGTGGTTCTGTAGGTGTAGTGGTAGAGTATGTTCATTGAGGATCTTGGTTGCTTTGCAGAGTTTCCAAGATGCCGGTTGGCGTGGTATTCTTGGCCTTGTTGCGGCATCCGAGCCTTCATATTCCGCCAGGGCACATTGGAAACCTTCTTCCATTTTCTCCACGTCCCTCCTCTCTTCTTCTTCTATGCTTGGTTGGAGCGGTTCTCTTGCGCTACTAGCTGGTGCTTCAGGGTTGGCCACACTGGTTGAAGTGTTTGCCAGGTCATTGGCGACTTCATCTCTTAACCTTTGTAGTATGGGCTCTGCTAAGAGATTTCTGGTTATTATGTTCCTGCGTTGGGTTGTTATCCTTTCTATACTGATGTCCAGGTGTGGGTACTGTTGTGCGAATTTGGCGTGAAGTGTGGGTCTGTAATTTGTCATGTCTGTTTCCAGCTTTGTAATCGTATAGTAGGTGCGCATGATGTAGGTGTTCATATCTATTGTCCATGACATGCGCTGGCGTGGTCTTTCAGCCCTAGTGGTTGCACCTATACTAGGCTGCAAAGCACTTTGGGCTGTGTTGGTTCTAGTAGCCGTACAGTTGGAGGCGCCGCTACAACCGCCGACACCTCCAAGGAGAGACTGTTGCATATTTTTCGAACTGGCCCCTCTGCTTAAAACTCGAACGCGGTTCTGATTTAAGAGCGAGACAACCGATGCTCCATTCATATTTTCATTATGGTTCATATCATCAGAGTCTGAGATAGCCTTTTTCACGTCGCTGGGTTACCGATAGTTATCCCAACGGCGTTCCGGATGCTGGCATGTCGTCAGCAGGCTACAAATCCGGTTTTAATGGCCCAATGGTATTTTTATTCATTATTAATACTTTCCACATGATTAAAATACCTGGCCAGCCGCCAATATATATATATGTGTGTGTGTGTATAATCTTGAAATAGGAAGAAAAAAATCAGCCAATTGCTTGCTCGGTTGAAACAGCTTTAAATTTTTTCTTGGGATATGAACATTATATGCTTCAAATGATCAGGATGAAGTTCGTTTGTTGATTGATTTGTTACAGCGCAAAGACTGCTAATATCATTTTGTGCCAAACAAGCTAAATTGGCGCTAGTACAGAATGTGTCACAACTGTGCATTTGGTGGGAAGTGTTTCCAAGATGCATGACAACAATGTGCTGACTTGCCGCCATGTTGTTTATATCCTGTTACAAGGACTCACCTCCTTCCCTGCTCCTCCTCCTCACTTTCTTCGATTCAGCTATTTTTCTACTCTTTTCTAGAGGAAAGAAGCACGGTTGTGACATATTGTGTACTGTCATCGGTAAGTTTATTGTCAACCAGGTTGGGGGATGGTTGTCTTATATGGAGGACTTTTATGGAAAGCTAATCAGAATTCTTATTAGCAGAACAGGAAAACTACGAACACTTTCAACTATTAACACAATAGAAAATTGCAAGCTCAGAGTCCCTGCCAGGACCAGGACCTGCAACCTATCTCCCTATATTTGGGTTTTGAGTATGTTGCTCTAGTCATGATACGGCATTGCCGTGTTGTAATACACATTCATCCAGCAGAGTGCACAATTTTTGCAAGGGCAGATAGGGTGGCACTTATTTGGTAATACTGCATAATCCGTCCCTCACTGAAATGTTTTCAAAACCAGCTAGCAACAGGGAAACTGATCTGCCGCTATGTTTACGATGTTTTTTAGGCCATGTTAATTTTCCTGAATCAGTGAAGGGGATGTATCGGTGATGAGTTATTTGGGGGGATACCTCCCACATCCCTCCCACTTTGGGCTTCACCCTCACTGCCTGTTTAGATTACATTCCAGTTATGCCCGAATCTTTAAAATGTTGAATGCTAGCAAAAAAAAAAAGCATTAGGACAGCCCGATTTTCTTGTCTCGATTCAGAGAAGTTAAAAACAGGAAATGATAACTTTTATTGGTTTTGGTCGGATGTGTGTGACGGGAATATATTTTTAATGGCATCGAGAAATGCCTTTCTTACACCGCCAGTAAAAGGCGACATCCACATTAGGCCTAGCCCACAATCTTCCCAACTTAGGATATATTTTTATTCTTGATAAAATATTTTACTTTAGAAAAGTTCTTTTCTTTTATATTTTAATATAAATTTCAGTTTTTTGGTTCATGCTCTTCTTTTTCTTCAGTATTT
>QLNU02013614.1:12567853-12584859 GCA_006491805.2 Dysdera silvatica
TCCACTTCAGTAGAAGGAAGGGCGTCTTGTCGTAAATGGTTTTTCGCAAAAAACGAGTTACGGCAAAACGCCCTTCCCTCTACTGCAATGGAACAACCCGTCTGCTACTTCAAATAACGGAATCTGGACGCCAACTTCTTGCGAATGGACAGTAGGTTGGAATGGCGTAGCGCGGGTTGCTGGCGCCAAAGACGGGGTTAAGTATTGAGCGGACTAAAACCCGTTAGCACTATCTTCAACCAGTTCAACAATGGAATTTTGAGCCATTGTTTTCGTCCCAGTGCCCCACCCCCTTCCCTGCGCCACTTCTCAGGTGTGCTAAGTAGCTCACTGAATGAATTAATGAACGATTTTGACCATTTATTTAAACGAGGAGACACTTGGGTACCCCTCAATATTCACATGTAGAAGGACGTACAAACTTAAAGCTGTGTCTCATCCATAAATGATGAAACACGCGAAATACGCAAAACATGCCTATTGATACAAATGAGTTGAGAATTGCATAGGCTAGCTTTATCAGGTAAGTTATTAATAAGTATTAACTGTCTTGTGCATGGTACGTCCTGTCTAGGAAGATAGCTCCGCCGCGGGCAACCATCTTTCTCAATTCATCTCTAACTGCGCAACAACACCAATAAATAATAACTGCACTACAATTTAAAAAATTGGAGCCCAATATCACCTTACCCAAGCGCGCATAGTATACCAAAAACAATCCAAGTTTTCTTTCCAATAACCGGATCTGCGGATGTCATAACTGTTGTGGAGCATTTCGGACATTTCAGTTTTACTGGATCTTCACCCCATATTACATCATCTGGAGAAATATCTAAAAGAAAACAAATGCATTGCTGTTATCTCATTTTGGAATATCAATACGTACACATTTTGTTAAAAAAACTGGAAGCCCTTAGCAAATAGTAAATAATGTATAATAAATTAAGTATGTGTACTTATGTCTTGAAATTTATTTTATGGTCTGATTTGATTTGAATGGCAACTGTTACCTCATATGGTATTTGTATTCGAGTAGAGGTATATATATGAGTCTGTGAGACCCAAATTGTTGGGGAGCTCGGTCCCTCCAGATCCAAGCCCTTCATTCCCCAATAATTTGAAATAAATTCTAATTTTACATTCATTATAACGTGTAAATGTATATAATATGAGCTGGGGTTTCTCCCCCCTCCCCGCAATAACTTTGAAAGTTCTACGTTTTTGATGGTATGAGTCCCACACGTTACTGCATTATTGGTATATATATATATTGGTCTACAATTTATACCATAGGTTAACTATATTTCATACTATAAGGTCACATTTTAAACGAACTTTGTTGCAAAGGCACGATGTTTCTTACTCAGAAAAACATAGAGGCATAATATTATAATATATAGAGTATTGTTATATAGACAATGTTTATTAGCCAATATATATATATGTATTTGAGTATGGAGGAATGAAGGTACAGCTCATCTGGAACAAAGTGTTTGTTCATCAGGGCACTAAAGTGTGACGCAGATATAAACGTGGCCGCCTGTGTATTATGCTCCCACGTTGTAATGACGGTTTTGCATTGGTCTTTCTCATTGATGGCGTGGAACCTACGTTGGCCGATATCTATTGCCTTTCCTTGAAGGCTGAGGCGTACTTAAGCGGGTATTCTTCCAATTCATAATGCCGTAGGAAATGAGGACAAAAGTGCCCCTTTAAATAAAGCTCTGTATTATTACAGCAAGTTATTTACACTCCACATTGGAGATAGTCGCTTAACATAAGGGTAAATATAAACATAATCGTAATGGTGTTCCTACGGAAAAAAAAGACAAAGTACCAAACTATTGAATCCAAAGAAACGAATTTCTCGCCCATTGATGTAACTAGAAATGGCCTATCTACCCACCTCTTTAGAAAAAGTTAGCCATCCCTGGAAAATCGAAAATTACAAATGAATATTGTGCCAAACATTGGGTTGAAGACTATAGCATGGGCGTTGGCAGCATAGGGCAAGAGTGGGCATTTGCCCTCCCCTGGATTTTTTAAAAAAAAAATTAATTTTTCTTTTCCGAAGAGCAAAAATATGCAAACTCTCTATTCTATTTCAACTAAATAGTCTTATTATTTAATTAAGCAAATTAAATATTTATTAAATACTCATTTATGGTATTTTGGAGTCTAGTATTTTTTTTTTTTAATTTCTGTGTTGAAGTAATCCTTGCCCACCCTTACAAAAAATTCTGCTGACGCTCATGGACTGTAGTCTCCCCCTTTGAACTCTATAGCCACATCCCCCAAGAACCTGAGACTGATTACCACTGGCGTAAGCAGGGGGTGTTGATGGGGATTGGAACCTCCCCCATTGCAATGAAATTTTGCATGTTTAGAACAGAAATACGATGGGTATTCCAAAAGGGTTTGGGTCGAAATCCCGACAAGCTAAAATCCCGACAAATCAATAATTCTGAATTATTCTTAATAATATTAATCAAATATTTTAATTAAAGGGGACTATTAATGACTTGATTTCTGGAAGTGATTAATGCATTGGACTTTTACCTTGTACCTTGAATGCTAAAATTTCATTTAATTTTCGCCCCCCTAAATCCGCCCCTGCATTTTATCCTTGCGGCCTAGGACCCATAAAAATCTTAATTCATCGCGGACATGGGGGTGTGATCATAGGGATCATGACCCCCAAAAATATATTTTTTCACTGTAAAAAATTCCAACTTTCATGATAAATGAAGGGTGTTATTCCAAGACCATGGCAAATTCTGTCCTTGACCCCCCCAAATAAAAGTCTCTGTTCGCTCCTGACTTTCAACCGGCACTGATTCGCGCACTTTGGGTGGACTCAGCCCGTCCCTGGTACTTAATTAAAATATTTAATTCGTATTATTAAGAATAATGCAGAATTATTGATTTGTCGGGATTCTGACCCTGTCGGGATTTTGGTTTGTCAGGATTTCGGCTGTCGAGATTCTGGGTTGTCGGGATTATGTCCGGATCCCTTTCTGAAAGTAAGTTTCGTTATTTTATTTCACAAGGTAGCTAGCTGCAAGTGCCAAAGAAGAAAGGGAAGTAGAAGACCGGTGTGCCCGAGCTCATTCAAGTGCAAACCACTATAGCAGAAAGACGTGTGCTACAAACGTGGTCACAAATGGAATTTCTTGTTGTCGTATGCTACGAATGGGCTTGTGGGACTAGTGTTTTAGATACCTACAGTTTTAGATACGCGCCTACAGAGCGTCTATGTAGACGATGTCCTTTCCCGTTAAATGGTTGGGCGCTAATGTTCCTTCAGTGAAAGATGGCAGAGTGTGGAAGATGAAGAAAGATCTAGGCACTCCTCCACGTCCACGACGGCAAGAAACGTCGACAGAATACAAGAAATAGTTAACGGACAGGCGCTTAACTGTGTTTGATGCCGCATCCACATTGGGTGTTGGTCGTGCTCAATCCCACCACATGATTCACGACTTGTTGAAATATCGGAAGGTGTCGGCAAGATGGGTGCTGCGACAGCTCACCACTGATCACAAGACTGCAAGAATGGTAATAGGCCTTGAACATTTGGGGCAACGTGAGGGCAATTAATTCTTGTTTAGGATCATTCCAGCCGATGAGATATGGGTGCACAATTTTACCCAGGAGACCGAGTCCGCCTCAATGACATGAAAACATCCCATCTCACCTCTCCACAAAGAAGATTATGCTGACAGTGCTCTGGGATGTAAAGGATGTCATTTTGCTTGACTTCCTCACTGCAGGGACCATCACTGCTGCACGTTATTGCCACATGCTAGTAAAATTGAAGTCCGTCATTCGACACAGGAGGCCAAGACGCTTAAGTCGAGGGGTTTTGTTCTTTGACGATAATGCAAGACCCCACACAGCGAGGAACGCTGCTGAACATATTCGTCGTCTGGGATGGGAGAAATCGACTCATCCGGCCTACAACCCCGATCTTGCCTCATCAGACGTCTACCTTTTTTCTGCGTTGAAGTTAGCACTATTGGGATGTTACTTCAGCAGCAATGAAGATGTATAATAGGCTGTGAAGAACGTCCTGAAATCGCTGGGCACCGAGTTTTACCAGGAGGGATTCTTAAAGCTGATTTCACGGTACGACAAATGTATCAATGTTGGTAGCTTCTATGTGGAAAAATAGCCAAAGGTTTGTCTTTTGCCATGGCAATATGTTTTCTCACTTTGTACTATAGCTTCCCTGTGAAATAAAATGACGAAACTTACTTTCGGAACATCCCTCGTATGTGAGTTGTAGCCCTTTAACCCCCCTATTGAGCCTATAAACCCCTTATGAACTTTCAACCTACGCTTATGTTGGTTACACTAATGGTCTGCCTCTCTGCTTTCTTCCATCGCGTCTCTTCTAAACTTATTTTCTACTTCCCGTCTTCTGAATTCCATCCCCTCGCGTTCAAGAAATTGCATTGGAGTTTGACAAGTGCTGTTGTAGAAAATGGATGGTTCGATCCCTCATATATTTTAAGACACATTTTTCTTGTTAACTTTGCATCATATTTTCTTTTTTTAAAGCTAGTCGAGTCTTCCCCTTAGTTTTTGAAGTTCTGCATCACTGATCGTAGGCACATATTAAGAGCGAACTCATTGCTCTGTGGTTGGTTATGTTAAAGTCAGTTCGCATACTTTCCATTTACTCTTTTGCTGTAAACTACACATTACTGATAATAATAGCACAATATATTGTTTATCCATGAAGTGATTAAGACTTCTAGAATTTTTTCATTCCTCCTCTTCATTTTAGTTAATGGTGTATGCAAAACCTTTCCTGGGCTGTTGACCGCCCAGGCGCAAAAACAATACGGCCGTTTTTATTAATTTAATATTATTTAATTAAGAATTTGGTATGTGCAGTGCTTACTTTCATATCTGTGAAAGCATAGTTTTAAACAATTATCATGCAAAAGAGGAAGATATTAATTATTTTTATATAATGAAACTAAGTTCAAAGATAATACAGGGCTACTATAAAAGATTAATTCATTATCAAAACGCTATATATTCAAAAGTATTACACGTACAAATATGAGTGACGTGTGAAAATAATCGCAAACTCACCAAATTTTCTACACATGCTACAAATGTTCTATATGCGTCCCTTGGGTCACACAACACACGTTCAGGCGGTAGTTGAATTCCGCACATCGTTCCACACATTTTGTAATGTCTTCCTGTCAATGGTTATCACTGCAGTACTGATCCGTTTCCTGAGTTCTTCTAATGTTTTTGATAGCGGGGTATACATATACACGGTCCTTAATGTGCCCCCAAAGGAAGAAGTCACAATGCGTTAATTCAGGTGACCTGGGCGGCCAAGGGAACAAAGCGAGGTCATCCTCGCATTTCATTTTGGAAGATACTGAAAGATACGAACTCGTGCTGCCACCTAATGCACACAATACAAACTTGGTGAGTTTGCGTTCATTTTCATATATCACTCATATTTATATGTGTAATACTTTTGAATATATAGCGTTTTGAAAATGAATGAATATTTTATAGTAGCCCTATATAATAAGCGGCCTGTCGTCGCCTCCAGGTTTGGCTTCCCAAATATGAGCATCTTTTAAACCCCCACCGATAACGTCCCTGAATAAACATGCGTTTCCAGAAATATCATCTTCCATACTTAACCAAAATCGTTCTACTTGGCAACAAAAATTCGTTGGCGATTAAAAGGCATCGAGTGTAGGTAGTGATGGTATAAAAGAGTAGTCACAAGTTATCGTTTTGCTTATTATCATGATACAACCGTTAAAATAATTATAAATTTGCCGAATCCGAGATAAGTCTCGTCTTCTAGTTCCATAAATTTAAAGTGTGAAAAAGGAGAAAATTTTAAATATGAAAATATATTATAAGGTACTTTATACAGTATATGAATTGATTATCTCGAAAATCTCTGTCGCAAAATTTATGTGTTACGGGCATTTTCAGCCTAAATTCAATATATTTTTCCATATTGATCTCGAATAATTTTCTCCCAAACCCTCTATATCTCAAATTATGGACTGAAGTATCGATGACAAATTCGAAGACAATTCAGAAAAATCCCTTGAATATCAAGTCACGACGTCACTTGCATGTTAGAACAGGGCAATAATAATGGGCTTTATAATAGGTGAAGGTCATTAATTCGTCGGAAACCCACAAAGGAACCGCGACGCTCTTTGGCTCTTTCAGAAGGAATTGGGGACTTCCGACAATGGGGGTTTGGAAGTCGGGTGAATAAAAAGCAAGTGGTCAGTTTTACCATTTCTTTCGTGGAAATTAGAAATTATTAATGAATAATAACTATTTTCGCTGAGATGTATCACAAGGCAGTAGCTAGGGTTTAATTTCGGGGTTTCAAAAAATTTTACAGCATATATCAATGTAATCACAGCATACAAGGCTGTAGCCAAGTAATTAATAACATTAAAAATTAAGTTTCCGAGGTAGGTAGGGAGGGCACCGGTCCCTAAGCCCCCTCTGGATACGGGCATGGTGTATCAAAAAGTGTTGCTTATACCTATACTTGTTATTACGTATTAATAAAATACCTTCAATCAACCCTGTATGCATTGTATACAGAAACCTCGACATTTCGAAACCTTTTTATCTCAATTATTTTGCATTCCCTCGAGATTCGAAATAAAATGATTCTACTATATATGAATTGTTACCTGATCCACTGCTTGAAAGATTGGAGAGCGGAGTATTTATAAAAGGTTCCTTTTCTTCCTTCGAAGAATCTGGGGGGTCGGAAATTACGACAGGTTCTTCTTTTCCAGTGGCGCTGCTAGTAGAAGGCTCAGCATATTGAGGCGATGCGTGTGAAACGTGTGGAATATGAGGACGACGTGGAAGACTAGATTTCCTGCGCTGACCATCTTTTGGAGACGATATTGGTTTTGTGTTACGACGGGCTGGGCTACTTTTTTTGACAGAGACACTTGGTCTTCGTTTTCGTCCATTAGCCATTTTGCATTAAATGAATAATAATGATGATTTTTCCAAGTTTTTGTATTACAGCTTTCTCACACACAGGCTTTTCCAAACAATACTGAAAATATAATTGTATAAATTTGAAATACGAACATCACTTACTGAGTTTTCGAAGTTTAAGACTAGGCCATACTATTTTGGTAATTTCTGTTCTATAAATAAAAACTGGAAATGCTCAAGATGATTGTTGGCAGCTAATATATATTTAAATTAGAAAAATGAAGACATAATTCAACGAACTTAGAAACGAACTGGTCCATTTCACAAAAGATATTCTTAACTATTACTAAGCGAAACAGCCATTATCGTTAAACAATTTATACAATTAACAACGCCTTTGTTCATAATTCTGAAAATCGTTTTCTTTTCATCATCTACGGACATTTAATGTTTTCAATTATTTTGTTCAACACTTCGTTTTACTTCAGCTCGTGACATTAAACGTGGAAAAAATATATAAATTTAATTTACGTAATATATACATTTCTAATTTTCTTATTATTGAATTTCAGAAAAAGAGTTTAGTGCATAAATTTTGAACGAAATGTTATTACTTTATTTCTTTTTTCATACTCATGTCAGGGACATAGAATTTTAAAAATTGGGGGGGGGGGGGGTTCAAATAGCTCTAAAAAAGACCAAGTGATTTATCATTACTTACATAGTGTGCAAGGGTTTACTGGGAAGGGTGGCCGCCAAAGGCTGAGATATAATCCCAGACAAGTATAGACATTTAGTACTGACGAAATCAACACCCCGAGGGGTTGGAAAAGGGGGGATGAAAGTCGTCCAAGGCCGGCATACAAGAATGCACAACTCTCATTGATGTCTCCACTCAACGTCTACAGACTCTAATACACTAATCAGGCCTGATGGGCATTAGAGATCAGCGGATGGGACGAAAGAATACCCTAGGATCTGCAGATGCTCCTACAAGAGTCCACCGGACCCTGTTTAACGGGTGCGAGTGGCCGCGAAGTGGCAGGGAATGGGCTTGGACAAGTTCCGAAACCAGCACAGTAAGCCATCCATCTCGCCAAGCATCCAGGCCAATGTTCCATATACTCACAGACGAGACCAAAGCCCCTCCGAAGGCAATCGCCGCTGGGTTACCTATCAGATCACACAAAAGTCGAATCACACAAATTCGATGACGTTAAAAAAGGGGTTGGATTATCGAAGGAAGAGACGTGGTTTGATAAGACGTCATAGGTTGTCAAACTTGCTTGATGGAGAGAATTTTAACATATCTGCCAAGAGATTCAGCCAACTAGCCAAAATTCCCGAATTTTGTGTTATGACGATAATGATGGTTATTTGTCGTAAGGTTTTTTTTTTTAATTTCCATTCGTTTTTAAAAAAAAACGATAATGGGGGAAAAAGTTTAGCACGTGACCACTATGAGGAGTATATTACACGGCTATATTTCTACGGCGCCCGGAGCTACCGCCCCTCTCGCCCTACCCTTGGGATGGCCCTGTCCACAACTTGACTTTGTAGTAAGCAACAGAAGAAATGGGCGGGGAGGATGTCGTTTTTTTTAACATACGTCGAACATTGCCGTTACTCTTAATATAGATCAAATACTTTATGTCACTTTACTTGATTTCTCCCGATATGCATAATTCTCATGAATGTAATATTTCATTCTAGCATTTTTCCTTATTACCTTCCACTATTTAGATCACTGACAACAGCGGCGAGAACTACTTTGCTATTTGCGAACTAAATTACGGTTAAATGGCAAGTAACTCTCTTACTTAGTAACCCATACGAATTATTTTTTAACGAATCAGCATGTACCTACCTTAACGCCATAGCGTTTGGGGCGTGTTAAAGATGTCGTGTAATTTGATGCTCTTGCTTACCGCTGTACACGAGTAGGAACCAAGTCCAGTCAGACGAAGACAAAAGACGCCCATCTGACACCAGGACTGAAACCCGTCCTCGAGGGAGAGGTGGAAAGTCCCATAAATAAAGCGCACAGAAGCCCATTCACCCAATCCAGTGGCCTAGCCAATGTACCATACACGTATTACGGAGTTTAGGATCCCTCTCCCCCGAGGCGATCATGCTGCGACAAGCAGGAACCAAGGTCTGCCATCCCGGACTGGATCCAACAGACATCCGCACAGCACAATAGCTGAAATCAAGTGGTTTATCGTTAATGAGAACAATGTACTTTGTCATACACTGGGGGCGAGAGGCTGTTGACATAGGCGTAGCCGATGCTTTCGGGGATTGTAATCGCCCATAGCAATGAAATTTTGAGTTGCAGCTCTGTAACCTCCGTCTTGTTGAGCCTAAAACCCCACTTAGAAACTTTCTAGCTACACTTATGGCTGTTGATCCTCTGAATCCCTCCTTTTCCTACGCCAATGTTATTTTGCGTATATACACATATAAGCTAATGCTTTGCGCTATTTTATTTTTCAATAGTTATTATCAGATTTCTATTATTATTAATTTTACAAATGTGGAAATTTGTAAAGATTGGTTTCGTGAGCGGACCTATATTCCTTGAATTATTAGATTTCAAATGGCGATAATTCATCTAACTTAATCGATAAATCGAGTTTGGTCATCGATTATAAGTTAACCATAAACAACAAATTTGCCGATTTCACAGAAAGCGTGTATTTTCGGACTGTTTTTCACGATATTGATAATTTTATTAACAAAGTCAACGCTTTTTTAACTGTTTTTCGACTGTTATTATCAGATTTCAAATGGCGTCTTCTGTCCCGGTCGACATGGAGCTGAAGAAAGCTTTTCAGGAACAGCATGCGAAAGTCCTGGAGACGACTCAGAAGCTGAAATTCGCCGACTATCAGATCGAATCTTTGAAAAGGGCGAACCAACACACCTCACTGACCCGCAAAGAGGTGTCCGCTTTCTCGGAGTCCACCCGGATGTACAAACAGCTCGGCCGACTGTTTCTCCACACTGAGAAAACAAACATGTTGCTCATACTGGACGACAAGAAGAAAAAACTGGATGGGAAAATCACGGAGTTAGAAAACAGCAAGAAGTATCTGGAACGAAGCATGAAAGAGAGCGAAGAAAACCTAAGAGAATTGGTCGCATCGAAACAGAAAGGCCGCTGAAATCCGAACCGAAGGCTTCGTTCGTACATTTTGCGTAACTAACTTAATAATATTCACCCATGGCAAGCAATTTAACTTTTTTGTAATACTTATTTTGTATACTTTGTCTGAGACAAGTCTACTGCTATTGCTGTATGACATCAGTGGCTGCCATCAAGTTCTGTAATTAAACAACGTTCCCTTTTCCTGAACGTTTGTGTTACTTCTTACTGCATAAGAAAACATGGCGTGACTGCATATTACTATCATACGTCTGTCACCAATCGCGCCAACTTCTTTCTGGGGTTTCGCCATGATGGGATAGCTTTCAGAGTGATACTTTTGCTTAACCCCCAATACATTCATTCCTTTTTTTGGCTATTATTGCATATACGGGCCACATATCCAAAAATTTTCACCAAATGCCAAACAGCTCTTTCTAAAGAGCAACCCTAACCATCGTATGTAGTGTCCCTTCGGGAAAATGGATGCCATTTTGTTTTTTCCACAACAAATAATAAAATATCAATTTTTAGCATAGAATTTACAGAATTTTCCTTTAATAAACAGTACTCATGTTTTTAGAAGTGGCCATTATATCATTTCACAACAGTTTTTTCACACAGCGAAAACAAAAACTAAAGTTTATTGGATGCTGGGCTCAACTGCATAGTTTATCCCCTAGTTTTCTCTCCTCCTGAAATTGGTCAGGAATTTCAGTAGATTGGCCCAAGATGTCAGGGTTATGCTTGTATTCCATACTTGCAAAGCCATTTGCACCCACTTTGCCATTCTGTAGGATGTCGCCAAACGGACAAGCCACAGAATTTATTTCCGGCATTCTTTCTGGCCATAAAAACTTTTGTCATACATAGCTGACCAAGACATCTAGGTGAGTAAGTACTTCCTGCTTTCTCAGTTCGCCAGATCTCTCTCTACTTGTTCGACATTTTTAGTATTCAGGTGTAACTGGAATGCGATCCAAACAGGTAAGAGGGGGTCTTCCCCCAATTACCCTTCACTGATAGTAGGATTTACGGTGCCTAAAACAACAATTCAATGCTACTGCAGAACACGTAACCCACTCGATTCTTGTCTGTTTTTCTAAAATTGGAACTGGCAAAACATAATTGGCACAGTTAGCCGCCATATTGTTTATGCCGTTCTTGTCTGCCTTCTTCCCCTCCTCTTGTCAATTCTAAAAAAAATAAAAAATGAGCACTCATATATATATATTCTGTGAGGTCGGATGTTTCTGGCATTGACCAACATGGCAAGCTGCATGCCGTAAACAACATGGCAAGCTGCCATGTTATTTACGGCATTTTTGGTAATCCTTCTTTCCTTGCATACTTCTCGTCAATCTTCCTCCCCCCCTCTGTAATTTTCATAATTCTTCCTCCTCTTCCCTACAACTTTTTTTGAATCCTCCTTCCCTTTCATTATTTCCACGAATCATCTTCCTACTTTTCCTTAATTCTTTTCGTCGCCTTCCTTTCATTCTTTTTGTGCATCCTGCCCCTCCTCCCCCCCAAATCTAAAAAACAGCACCACGTTCCTTACAACGCCACTGAAATTCATCTGCTACACAATGTCTCGCACACGGAATCACCAGTTTCTTCCCCTTCAGACACTCACACACAAATCTTTTTCATGGCCCATTCAATCCATAAAAAAATAATACATTCAGACGCTCACTACAAACGTGAAGTAAAAATAAAATGGCGTCTCACACCAGTTTTCACCGCATCATACAGATGTATGTCACGTCAGAGTATGTAACGTCACAAATCGATCTAGTGCAATTTCTTATGATTTCAAGAGGATAGTCAAAGAAGTGGGTTGTGTGTTCTGCAGTTTCACCCAACAATTCCAACTTGGCAGCTAGTTACTTTGCCTGTTACCAGTCCCTTTGGCAACACTAAAGAAAATTTCAGGAGGGAACCAATCATGTAATTTTACAGATGCTGGAAAGGCTACGGGAGAACATGCTGTTGAAAAACATGTGGAGCAATTATATTTAGGTCAAAAGGCCATGAATGTCAAAAAACTCCAGCTATGAAAATTTCTCATAATTCCTTTAACGGTATTATTTTGTCGAAGGTTCATAAGTGTTCACGAACATTTCAAAATGCTTTTTTTTTTGCACTGTTTCTAGCACAAAAAAAAAACCCTTCAGAGATCAAATAATACTAATTCAGGAAGTTAAGTCTGTTTACTTTCAATGACAGTATCCAGAAGGGGTATGTATGGAGGGAGCCTCTCCACTCACTAGGCATCCACTGATTTAAGAAAAGTACTGTGGCAACTTTAAAAGCAGTAGAAATAGTTTCAAAAAAGCCAAAAAAATTCAACAATACTGTTGGGGAAGCTGACAACAAGAAAAAGGGTTGAGCAAAACTGCAATGGCGTAAACATCAACTTGGTGAAAATTTTGGCAATGTGGCCCATATACACAATATTTATCTTTTTTTAAATGAATGTTTTTTAATGTACTTAACTATATTTTGGCATCGGAGGTATGGAAGAGGGTAGTTGGTTTTTATCAGTGTTAGGACTAGTTCGTTTTTAATTTTAATTTATTAAAAAGAACTCACCTGTTTCCATTGTGGAATGAAATTAGATAATTATACATTTACGACCGCTGGAGGTGTATTTCCTTGGATGAATACGTTCTATATGATAATACATACCGCTTTCATTTTATCAACATCATGGCTGCTGCCTATTTAACAGAAGCATGGCCTAGAGGAGTGACATCATCGTAATAAGTCTATAAGGGTGGAAGTACAGAACATGTCCCATAGTGGGTTTGTTTTTGTCTCGAAAGGAGTAGAAAATTTGCTGTAGGTGGGGTTGTGATGTCAGACACTGCCATGACATGTCAACTGATGTCATACACTGGTTCGTCCTGTTCGGGTATTTTTTTTTTGTTGTAATGATTGGAATTATGTGTGAAATTTTTTTTTTTGGAATCGTGATTGAAAGGGAAGAGAAGTGTGGTGGAATGGGTTATGTAAGCAGGGTTAATAGCGTGGGGATATGAGACCGGTTTGCAAAGAGAAAATAAGATGGTGTGGTAGGCCGAACATGGATGACGATGCAGTAAAAGAGGTGAAATTATTTCCATCATTTCTAAGTGCCATAAAAACAATATTCCCACCAAAGAAACAAAGGTTAGTACCATTTTTTTTTATGTTCCTGCATTGTGGGATGGGTGGCGGTAGAGAGAGAAAGGGATTGTGATGGATAGAGTTCCAGGTGGGTGAGGAGAGGGGCAAGGGAAGGAGGGAATGGATCCCAGCCTTGTAACGTGTGGTAAACAACATGGTTGAAGTCTGCACACTGTTGACATGCGTGTTGGAAACACTTCCCACTGAAAAGCAAAGTGGGACATGTTCTGTACTAACGCCTTCTATAAGATATCGTAATCAGTGATTTAACCACTCTGGCATAACTTTAAGTCTATCCAAACGGACAGCGAAAGGTTTACCCCGAAGCAGGGGGAGATGTGTGGGAGTCTTCCCCACTAACAACCCTTCCCTAATAAGGTAAGAGTAATTTATTTTCAGGTATGAATTTTATGGAAAATGCACTATAGCAATCTTTTTGGCTATATTCCAAAAATTCAGCGATGCTATACCGACTCTGTGATAAGTTTGAGTGCAGAACTAGTATGCTGAATCCTCAGACCTATTTTAAGTAACGGTCGGCGCGAGCGTAAATTCCGCTCTCTCAGTCGTCTGCAGAGGGTCATGTTGGACACATGTGTGCGGGCCACACGTTGGATAGTTGATAACGACGAATCCGGTGCTGTGACAGCTGCTCTGACAATCGCTCTGTCTTCCCGTTCTGTTGTGGCCCTAGGTCGACCGCTGCCGTCCCGACGCTGACATCTGCCGTTGTTGACCCACTCTTGCCAGCACCGTCCAATCGCCGCATCGCTTCGACCCACATGTCCAGCGATTCTTCGATTCGTCCAACCAGCCTCTTTCAATCCGATAGCACGACCTCTTTCAAACTCTGACATATGCTCGTAATGAGCACGAATCTTTCGGCGAGGCATTGTTACAGTCGACGTAAGATATCCGCAGTCAAAATGCAACAGAAATTTTGACCACATATTGAGAATCGCTCCTTATATACACCTGCTGAATGCGCAGTTCCGATGCGCTGGAGTTCCCGCTATTCATTCATTGGACACCAAATTTTAATCATTTGCATGTTCGGTCAAAATGTCTTTGCATACGAAATTTCATTACAATCGGACAACTCTTTCTTGGTGCATCGATTTTTTTGTTATAGAGTGTATATATATTAAATCAGCAGTCCTCTGCGAAGAATACCGGTACTTGGTAGAGCACTGCTTCAAAGTAGCCCCAGTGGTGTTCACTCCACACTGGGTGACAGGAGTCTCTCCTGAATTTTTAGACCTTCAGCTGTGGCAATTGAAGTTTGGAATCTTTGTTAAACTGTAGATCCAGCTTACCAATCCATCTGGCCAATGTGTGAGCTTAAGGCTGCTTCCTCTATTATTTTTTTCACCATACTATGTGTATGTGCAACAACAGAGAGACATCCATCCTGCAGTGGATTGAAAATGGTTTGATGATGATATAGAGAGAGAGAGAGTCAACCTAATTGCGTAAGGTACTTACAATGCTTGCTATTTAATGAAGATGTAGGCTTACTTCCAGAATTTCATTTTTAAAAAAAATCTCTAATCTTCAATATACCATTATTACAAAAATGATAATTTTTTTATACATATGTTATAGTTTTATGATAATGTTCATTTTTTAAAAGTTGCAAAATCATTGGCCCAAAAACATCAAAGCACACAAAAGTGTTGTGGAAAAAATATTTTCATGAGTGCAAGGAGTAACTTGCCAAAAATATTTTTGTAGCTTTTTGTCTAACTTGCACCCAAAAGTTCTAGCTGAATTGAAAAAGCTGTTGCCGAATCAGAAAAGTTGTTTTTAAGTTTACAAGAATTTTTGGTCAGAAACAACCAACCCCACACAATGGTATTTAATTATTTTTATACTTTGACTTGATTCTTCTATGCTAGTGCATACTTGCAAGATATGCAGTCTTAAAATCAAATTCTTTTCTTTCTGGCTCTGAGATGTTCATCAAATTGCTTATGTTGGTGACATGGAGTCTATTACGAGTGTCTCTTTGTATATTCATTTCATTAAATCTCCTCTCACAATCTACAGTGTGCAGTGGAATTGACAATTCAGATTCACATGTTAGAGAGCGTTCAAGTATTACGTAAGCAATATTTTGGCCATTTCAACCCCACCTCCCCAATAAGCAAAAATTAACATTGGCTAACATAGGAAAATAAAACCAACGACACCCCGCTCCCCCAGAAGGTGCGTCTGTAATATTTAAACGCTCCCTTATAGCCATAGCAGTGTATTCACATAGTAAATTTTCTTCAGCAGCACAGTACACATTTTCAGTATGTTACTTGTTTCCTGTCCTCATTCGTCTAGCGGTCCAAGACACTCCGGGCTAAACGGAGGGACCCTGGTTCGAATCCAGGATGGGGAAAGCGTCTCTTTTTCTCCAAAATTACATAAGCTCTAGTTTGAGCTGTAATTAATACGTGGGTGGCAAAAATTATAGTATAATAAATTTCCCCCACGAAAACTCACAAAATTCTCGCCCCGGAGGCTTTCTTGTGTTGACCATATTTGGCAATTGTGTTATCCCTGCGGAGGGTAATAATACCTTAACATCTTTACATACGGAGAAAGAGAGCGTTGTTTCCTGTCCTCATTCGTCTAGCGGTCCAAGACACTCCGGGCTAAACGGAGGGACCCTGGTTCGAATCCAGGATGGGGAAAGCGTCTCTTTTTCTCCAAAACGAATAAAGCTCTAGTTTGAGCTATAATCTATACGTGGGTGGCAGAAATTATTGTATAATATTACTTGGAAGTTACAGAAAACTGGGATTGGATGAGAGGTGTAAGTAGAGTTACCAGATTTTGAAAATAAAAAAAAAAAATGGAGTACTCGATAATTTTATTTTATTGCTCTATATCAGGGGACACTAATTATCGGATTGTGATCTGCATCCGGACCTTGGACTTTAATTATACCTTGCTGATGATTTGGCACATTTCAATAATCTTCCATCACTTTTTGCAATTTTATAAAAATCTGAACAAGATTTATAGTTCACTGCTACTTGAGCTTCCGCTTTAATTAAATCAGGAGAACATTTTTTCTGGAATCGGTCCACTTATTCTTCATCAGTGAAAAAATCCTCTTTACAAAAGCATTTGACCCTTGAACACTGAACAAATAACGTACCACTTTAGATAAATTCAGAACATTTTGTTCAGGCACCGAGGAAAAAAAAATTAACCCAATTTGAAATATCATCACTATCATTGTTTACACTTTTGCATAGGATATCACGATAATTGCAGAACTTCTCATACATATTATCAACGCATAGATGTTCCCCCAATTTATGCATGTCTGTTGCTTTTTCAAAACCTTTAAATTCAATTTTCTGTCACATCGAATCTCTTATTCAAATACTGGAGCATATCATTGTAAAAAGTGTTAAGATCTGTGGATATATTTTTTTTGCATTGATAAAAGAAGTCCATTTGTAAGTTCTTTCACCTTGGTTTCATAAAAGTTTTATTTAATTCTTTGTTGAATTTTTTTACTAAAAAGTCTCACGTCTTTGGAAGATTCTAAAATACTCAAATCACATCTTTCCAGCGTTTTTATTAGTATTTCTGACTGACTTCCAACATTGCTTATTTGTGGTGCCAAATAAAAATTTAACGACGGACCAGAAAACAATAAAATTACGTATGTTTATTTTTCTCCGCATTAATGGGAGAATGGTGTTGA
>QLNU02013614.1:12584959-12598327 GCA_006491805.2 Dysdera silvatica
GCAGTGGATTGAAAATGGTTTGATGATGATATATAGAGAGAGAGAGAGAGAGAGAGAGTCAACCTAATTGCGTAAGGTACTTACAATGCTTGCTATTTAACGAAGATGTAGGCTTACTTCCAGAATTTCATTTTTAAAAAAAATCTCTAATCTTCAATATACCATTATTACAAAAATGATAATTTTTTATACATATGTTATAGTTTTATGATAATGTTCATTTTTTAAAAGTTGCAAAATCATTGGCCCAAAAACATCAAAGCACACAAAAGTGTTATGGAAAAAATGTTTCCATGAGTGCAAGGAGTAACTTGCCAAAAATATTTTTGTAGCTTTTTGTCTAACTTGCACCCAAAAGTTCTAGCTGAATTGAAAAAGCTGTTGCCGAATCAGAAAAGGTATTTTTGAGTTTATAAGAAATTTTGGTCAGAAAGAGTCAACTCCACATAATGGCATTCAATTATTTTTATACTTTGATTTGATTTTTCGATGCTGGTGCATACACCAAGCAAGATATGCGGACTTAAAATCAAATTCTTTTCTTTCTGGCTCTGAGATGTTCATCAAATTGTTGGTGACACATGGAGTCTATTATGAGTGTCTTTGTATATTCATTTCATTAAATCTCACAATTTACAGCAGTGGAATTGACAATTCAGATTCACATATTAGAGAGTTCAAAGTAGCTATGTAAGCAACATTTTGGCCATTTCAAACTCCCACCTCCCCAAGCAAACCACATTGGCTAACATAGAAAGCCAAACAATGACACCCCACCTCCCCCAAAAGGTGCTTCTGTAATATTTAAATGCTCCCTATAGCCATAATAGTATATTTACATAGTAAATTTTCTTTTAGCAGCACAGTACACATTTTCATAGGCATGTTATTTGTTACCTGTCCTCATTCGTCTAGCGGTCCAAGACACTCCGGGCTAAACGGAGGGACCCTGGTTCGAATCCAGGATGGGGAAAGCGTCTCTTTTTCTCCAAAATTACACAAGCTCTAGTTTGAGCTGTAATTAAAACGTGGGTGGCAAAAATTATAGTATAATAAATTTCCCCCACGAAAACTCACAAAATTCTCGCCCCGGAGGCTTTCTTGTGTTGACCATATTTGGCAATTGTGTTATCCCTGCGGAGGGTAATAATACCTTAACACCTTTACATACGGAGAAAGAGAGCGTTATTACCTGTCCTCATTCGTCTAGCGGTCCAAGACACTCCGGGCTAAACGGAGGGACCCTGGTTCGAATCCAGGATGGGGAAAGCGTCTCTTTTTCTCCAAAATTACACAAGCTCTAGTTTGAGCTGTAATTAACACGGGAAAAATTATAGATAGTTGTTACTTGGAAGTTACAGAAAACTGGGATTGGATGAGAGGTGTAAGTAGAGTTACCAGATTTTGAAAATAAAAAAAAAAAATGGAGTACTCGATAATTTTATTTTATTGCTCTATATCAGGGGACACTAATTATCGGATTGTGATCTGCATCCGGACCTTGGACTTTAATTATACCTTGCTGATGATTTGGCACATTTCAATAATCTTCCATCACTTTTTGCAATTTTATAAAAATCTGAACAAGATTTATAGTTCACTGCTACTTGAGCTTCCGCTTTAATTAAATCAGGAGAACATTTTTTCTGGAATCGGTCCACTTATTCTTCATCAGTGAAAAAATCCTCTTTACAAAAGCATTTGACCCTTGAACACTGAACAAATAACGTACCACTTTAGATAAATTCAGAACATTTTGTTCAGGCACCGAGGAAAAAAAAATTAACCCAATTTGAAATATCATCACTATCATTGTTTACACTTTTGCATAGGATATCACGATAATTGCAGAACTTCTCATACATATTATCAACGCATAGATGTTCCCCCAATTTATGCATGTCTGTTGCTTTTTCAAAACCTTTAAATTCAATTTTCTGTCACATCGAATCTCTTATTCAAATACTGGAGCATATCATTGTAAAAAGTGTTAAGATCTGTGGATATATTTTTTTTGCATTGATAAAAGAAGTCCATTTGTAAGTTCTTTCACCTTGGTTTCATAAAAGTTTTATTTAATTCTTTGTTGAATTTTTTTACTAAAAAGTCTCACGTCTTTGGAAGATTCTAAAATACTCAAATCACATCTTTCCAGCGTTTTTATTAGTATTTCTGACTGACTTCCAACATTGCTTATTTGTGGTGCCAAATAAAAATTTAACGACGGACCAGAAAACAATAAAATTACGTATGTTTATTTTTCTCCGCATTAATGGGAGAATGGTGTTGACTGATGACAATCAATGTGTTTTGAATTGCAATGCGGCCGACGTAATCGGCGCTTGAATTACAACTGTTTAATACAATAATTTTCTGCAAATTGGCGGTGCTGCGGAGTATGAAAATGGTAGAACTGTTCTATAAGACTTAACACTTATAAAATCAAAATAGATTTCAGGTAAAATACCTTGCTCAGGTTCATCGTTCATAAATATTGCTGACAGCAATTTTGAGCAGTCATCAGTGCTTTAGAAATAACTTTTACTTGCATCCCAGTTTTGAGGTATTCTAGTTAAGCTGGAGCTAAGGAAAGCCATCTGAGAGAGTTAGAAATGAAGGGTTGTGTATCTGGGTGGTGAGGACTTGTCTCGGGAAAAGAGAAGTTTACTAGTTGTCAGATGTTGCATCTACATACAATCTATTATCTATCTACAATAGCTCTCACTATCATATAAACGTCGTACACAAAAGTTTAAACACTGGTAAGATAGCAAATGAAATACTTAAGTTTTCAGATGAGTTATCAGCAGTCCATCAGGAGTATCATCGCTGTTGTGTTCCTGCCTCTTTCTATTGCCCAAAATTTATGGGAAAACTAAGAATAACCCTGCAGAATGGGGAAAAACTATGTCGCTGAGCATCTAATGGTTGGCCGTGCAGTGGCGCAGTGTGGTAACGCGTTCTCCTATTGCGCGGCTAATCCGGGTTCGACTCCCAGCAGTGCAAAAAGAACGCTTACTCAGAGATCTCATAAAGATCGCACTGCTCACTGTAGTCCGGGGTTTGGTTCCCTAGGCCTTAAGAGGTTCGGATTCCTCGGAAAACAGTAGGTCCCGGCGCAGCATGACCACTGTAGTCTTTGAGCCGTAAAACCAAAAAGCAAGCAAGCATCTAATGGTTGGGGACTTCCTATATGTTTTTGAAAGTTGTTATGATGTGTTAATAGCCTTTTCATGTAATTTGGTTGCATTTTTATGGCACAAGGACAGCAAGGGTCATTCTGCACCTAGACGAGGTAAAGCTGTACATATTGCTTTAAATCATGTAATTTTGTACACTTCCCAAGATTTTCTAAGGAGAGTCAACTATTTTTTGTTTGTGATATGCCAATGTAGTTTTAACTGTTCAAGATAATTGGGGAGGTTGGAGTGAAGGTTTTGTTATAGTGTTATCTGGCTTTATAGAAAATGTGAATATATATGTAAATTTGTATATTCTCAATAAGAGGGAAACAACATGCTTTCTGCACTGTGAGGTACTTGTAATTATTACGAAAATTATTTAAACGGACTGTTGTTCTAGCAGGCCTATAGCCACGATGAAGGGGCAACTGGGGCAAGGTAAATGGCATATGAGACACAGGGCATTATTCTATATAAATATATATCTCGATTGGGCACTAGCATGGAGCAATTGATTACTCAGCTGTGTTGTTCATTCGGTTAGAAGACTGACTCCATGGTAAGAGATATTTATTACTGCACATAGAATAGCATGATGTTATCACTCTCTGTGTTATTGATTTCACCTAATGCTGTCTGTGCTTCAGCTCCACAAAGAAACCGAAGTTTTTTGCCTGGTGTGGGTATTAACTAAAAATATGTCATTGTTCTATTGCAGCCTCAAATCTATTTCTTAATCTTATAAGGCAATAAAATATTCCGATGGATCTATATGGAGGTGGTATCACTTTTTTTTACCCCCCCCCTCTTTCAACAGTCGTCAGAGATCATGTATCCATCGTTACTGGGAATTAAAAGTTGATATACGTGTCATAAAATATGTAACTAATGATCACCTTTTTGTTTATTCAAATTGAGCAATGTCTTCCCGAGATAGAGTAAGTGCATATCCCAAATACATAGTAACTTACTATGTTTGTTTGTTTGTTTGGATTTTTTATGGCGCAAGAGCATCTGGGCTATACTGCGCCAAACATGGTAAAATCAAAGACTGTTGTAAAAGCCAGTTCTTTGTAAAAATTTAAAGACGTGTGTATGGTTAGCATGGTCATTTAAAATGCCAGAGAGTGATGAAGAGTTAAAAAGTAAGAGTGCAAGCAAGTTCAAAATAAGGACATTGAGGTAAAACACTCAAGGGTTCATTGAACACTTGGCAAATTGGTGCTGGTTTTCCTTCCAACAGATGTCTATGGGTGAGATGGGAATGCCCAATGCGAAGTCTGGCAAGGAGAACCTCCTCTTTCCGATTTTTACGGTATGAGGAGGGCCAGTTACCAATTGTATGTTTAATATTATTCAATTTGTTATTGGTTTGATGATCCCATTCTTCTTGCCACTTTTGATTCACACAGGTCTTGATAATTGGTTTCAGGTCAGAGAAAGGAAGAAGTTGGCTAGAAGCAAGTGGTGAGTTCGTTGCCCTTGCAGCTGCATCAGCAGCCTCATTCCCTTTGATACCAATGTGAGCAGGGATCCAGCAGAATTTAATATTGGAATGATTGTGCAGGTGCTGCAGTTGTGAATGGATTTTGGATAAAATAGGATGAGGTGAATATTTAAAGGATTCCGGTGCTTTTAAAAAGCCCTGAGAATCGGTACAAATTATACAAGGAATTAAGCATCAAGTTGAAATATATGTAAGAGCCATGGAAATGTTAACGTTCTGCTGTGAAAATGGAGTATGATGGGGGGATTTTTTCTGCAATGGCACTGTTATTAATGACAAATGCAGAACCTACATTTGTTTCTGTTTTGGACCCATCTGTAAAAATGAAATTGGAGTCTTGAAAATGATCCCGAAATTCAGAGAATAACTGCTGGTAAAAAGCATTAGGTGTAGTGCTTTTGCTGTGGTTAACCAGATCGCAATGGATGTCCAGGGCCAGTATGACCCATGGTGGTGATAAATGAGTATGTGTAGGAGCAATACTCCGACAATCTATACCTAATTTCCTGGTTAGTTTATCCATTCGAATACCAAATGAAGGGATGCATGAAGGGCAAGCATTAAAAAGTAAAATGGAACAAGGTTCAAAAACGACATTCCTAAGAGGGTGAGTGGGTAGTGATTCAAGTTTCATATAATAGTTAAGAGACAGCTGCATACGCCGTGATGTTAAGGATGGTTCATTAGCTTCTACATGAAGACTTAAAGCTGGTGAGGTACGGAATGCACCTGTACACAGTCTGAGACCCTGATGGCAAATAGGGCCAAGAGCTTTCAAGATGGATTGTCGAGCAGAGGCGTCAATGACAGAGCCATAATCCAGTTTGGAGCGGATGAGAGCACGATACAGACGAAGCATTGAATAACGGTCTGCTCCCCAGGATGTATGGGAGAGTACTCTGAAGATATTAAGGGCTTTATGGATTTGTTTTTAAGAGACTGAATGTGTGGCTTGAAGATAAGCTTATGGTAAAATAACACCCTAAGAAATTTTGCCTCTTGAACAACTGGAATACAATGACTTCGCCTCTCCTCCGACAAAAATGGACACAAACTGTCTTCTTAAATGAGAAAGTAAAGCCATTTTCATTTGTCCAGTTAGTGATGTTATTGAGGGCAATTTGCAACTGCCTTTCTAGCCTGCTCATGTCACGGGATTGACAAGAGATTTGGAGATCGTCAACGTATAGTGATGTTTGTACAGTGTGTGGGACCTTTTTGATGATGTTATTGAGCCTTAGAATGAAGAGTGTAGCACTCAAGACACTGCCCTGAGGAACACCCTGTTTTTGGTTGTAAAGATCAGAAAGAACCGATCCAAGACGAACTTGGAAAGTACGATCAGTGAGAAAATTTTGAATAAAAAATGCCATGTTTCCTTTGAGACCGCATTCCTGAAGGTCACAAAGTATTCCATGACACCAAGTTCTATCATAGGCTTTCTCAATGTCAAAGAAAATAGAGACTAGATGTTCTCATTTGACAAATGCTTCTCGGATCCTTGTTTCAAGCAGAAGAAGGTTATCTGTAGTAGAGCGTATGCGGCGGAAGCCATTTTGAGAAGTCATTATGCAGTTATTGGATTCCAAGAAATACATCAGTCGTTTATTAACCATCCTCTCCATGCTCCTAACTCACATGTCTATCCAATGCACAGAGTAATGTTGAGTATGTAGATTTGAACTTTTTTTTATTCAAAATGTAAGAAAGCAACCTAACCTTTCATGTGTGTGTCTTTAATGTAACGTCCGATGTTTTCATAAACTACAAAGTAACATGCAATGTTTACCTGTAGAGTAACGTTTAACAGATTTATCTGAAGTACAGAACGACCCAATATATCATGTGTATATATATTTTTAATATAACATCCAGTGTCTTCCATAACTATAGAGGAACAGATGTATTGGTCGAAACTGGGGCCATAACACATTTGTCTGAACCGCAGAGTAACACATTCAATATGTTTATTCAAAATACATAGAGTAACCTAATATGTCATGTGCACATGTCTTTAATGTAACCTTCAGTGTTTATCCAAAGTTAAGAGAAGTGTGGTGCCAAATCGTTTGGTTACCGAATCAATGAAAGGGTCTGCCTGTCTCAGGTGGGGAAAAATCATTCATGGATCAAGTTGGAATATTTGTAGTATAGAGTAATACTCCAGTTGTTGTGTATGTGTTACAAATTTCAGACTAAATAAAGCATACATAAAAGATATATTTTTTAATTACAACATGGTTTTATAAAAATACAATCCTTAAAACATGCTTATGGCAAAACGTATGAGCAAAATGTGCATTGCACATTTATTGATTTTCAATTTTACAGACAGTAAATATGGCAAACATCCACATATAAATTAAAAGAACAAAAAACCATTTTTTTTTAAAAATATTTAACACATTAGTGTTTAAAATTTGGCAACAGTAGTTATAATTATTAATTAATGCTAAAACAAGTTTTTTCTCATTGGGTCTATAAGTCCACCAATCAAAATTGGCAATTGGTCATAATTTAAGCAGAGGGCTTAGTAAAGAAGAAATCAAGTACTTGAACTTGAGTTTTTAGGACACACTGCATAGAGATTGTATCTAAATACACATGAATTATCTCAGTTAAGGGTGTTTCCAAAAACATTAACAGTTGTTTTGGTAGCCATGTGTTGTTACCATTTTCAGAATGACACTGACTTTATTCACAAGCCGTGACTTGTGAATATTGTATTTGGAATCAGTATCACTCTGAAGAAGATAGCACATGGCCGCCAAGATAGCTGTTAATGATTTTAGAAGCTTTGGCTTTTAGCTATTTTTTATCTACAGTGATTTGTATGTATTTAAGTAAAAGTACTTTGCATTTTAATGATTATTGTAAAACACATAAACAATTGACGATGTATTTTAACAAAAAAATTTAAGTATTTATTAAATAGTAATTTTAGAGTGAATAATTTATAAGACTTTATAATTAGTAATAATTTTTTAAATAGTGTAAAAATAACTAAGAAAAATACAATCCTCGACACCATACTTTTTTATATAAAGAAGCTTATTTAAAATTTCAATATGTTACATTAAAATTTGCCATTATGCACATTAAAAGATGCTATTAATTTAAAATATATATATAAAAAGACATCGTTGAAAATACTGAATTTAATTATTCAATTAAAATGCTTTTTCCCCATCTATATACAAATAAATATAAGCTTTTTTTTCGTTATAATTTTGAAACTGGCCAGCAGTATAATAAACTTATTTTATTATCTTTGATATTTCAGAATGGTCTTTTAAAGATTTTAAAATTTGAATTTACAATTATACAAGAAACATTAATTAAAAAAAAAAATTTTTTTTTAAGAAAGCCTCGCTTCTATCATGCTGGAACATGTTTTTGTTCAGTTCTCTAATTTTCAAACCCAGTAACAACTGTACATTGGTATATAACACGTTCGTATACCATTATAGTGTTATCATTAAAATATGTATTTTAATAAAAATAAAAAGATATCCTGAACAGCACTGTAAAATACATTTTAGTTTGCATCGAAATCCCATTCAATGCAGTGACAAGTGTTTTGTCAGTGTGTAACCAGACCCTTATAAATATGGGCATAGAGGTCATAAAAATAAAATAAATATAGACAACCAATTTTACACTAAAACACTCCAATCATGTTTTGAGTAACAATATACTAAAACATGTAAAGATGGCGTCGTAGAGTCGCCAATAATATCCAAACATTGCAGAAAAGCCTATAAAAATATATATAATATATATATATGAGCCAAAACGGTGGGTTCTTGAGGTAGAAAGATTGAGAAGAATCTCCAATGCTCTCTTTTTGGCAAAACAGAAAGAAAAAACAAACAATCAACAGGCTTTAAGGGAACTTGTACTTTAAGGGTAGTGAGTTTTTTTAGTGCTGTGTGTTTAAACTAAGTTGTTACATATTCTATGTAATTTTCTATATCCAGTTTATTTCAAATTATGAAATTAAAGATTTCTTGTTTTGCAAAGCAATCACTTAAAACATGGAGAACAGCGAAGTAGTTTCCCTCTACTGTTTCTTGGAAATACCAATCATTATTATAAGTATTGTCTACATTTATCCTTAACGCTTTATGTACTGGAAGCCAATTAATAGGCTATACATATAGTTGCAAGCAGTAGGTAAAGTGTTAAGCACAGTAATCTCTCGCATTAACATCTTTCAAGGGAACAAGAAAAAATGTCGTTGAACGAAAAGAGCCAGGGACGTTAATTAAATGAGTTGATGAATAAAGACTGGCTAATGTTTTACTCTATTTCCTTTCGTACTTTCAGGTTTAAAACTGTCAGTACATTAGATAAAGGCAGTGACCTGTTTAGTAATAGTTTTCTTTTCTATTATTTATTTTTTAATTACATCTTTTATTTTCTCCACATGCACTGTGCAAACTAAGCCCACATCTTTCTTTGAATTTGGGTAACTAACCCGCAAGAAGTTTAAAAATTTTCGATTCCAAATTTAGTTGTTAGACAGATTATTTTTTCATTTATTAATGCACCAGAAACTGGAATATTAGATACCCTTGCTTCGTCAAACCATTGTAGAATCGACTTGTCAAATTCTTCTTTTTAGAACAATGAATGAATTTTCAGACATTTATTCAACAATAATCCACCTTTTGCGTGTCCTCTAATATCTTCTTGTGACTTGTTAAAATGTCTTTAAGAGCAAACTCAGGTAGTTGAAATTGCTCAGCTAACTCTAATTTACTTTTTCGATAATCGTTTTACCGTTCTTTAAGGATTTTTATCTTACCTTGAAGCGTGAGACATTTTTGTGGCTATTTTTCAACCAGTAAAATAAAACTTAGAGGTTTTGGCAATGTTTTTGTATTTTTATATACAAAAGGAAACCTTACCAGTTCATATATCCAACTGAGGCACTTGCATTCAGTGGGGAAGATTAGGGCTAGATGCTCGTAAATAGGAGTCGTTACTCGGAAATATGTTAATTCTATGAAGTATCTGTGGGAACTATGCAAAATATGGTCGTTAAACTGGAATAATCACTAATTTAAATGACTTCATTAAAAGATCTGTGTAATTAATAATATAAACATAATAGAGTTAAGCGCATATGTAGACTACTGCGTTATAGTTTTGTTCATAAGGACTTTGCAATGACATGTAAGATTCCCATAGATTAGGGATGTGGTTTAGTGTATTCTACACATTCTCACATAAAAGGATCTAATACGTACCAAAATAGCTAGTGACCTAAGAAAGGAGTTAAATCAGATAATTAAGCATTTAGTTTTTTATTTATTAGCATCTTACGGAAAATTCCTCCCACAGGGACATGTTAGGGAAGGTTATATTCCACCTGCCTTTGCACATATGTTAATGTTCCTGCAGACCTAATAGTTGATGTCCCTATAGTGCATTGGTTTTTGGCACACATGTGAAAAAAAATCGAAACTGTTTTAATTAATTTATGAGATTTCAGCATTTTGTTAAAATTACTTCATGGTCATAAAATTGTATTATATTGGGTAATGTTTCCAATATTTTACATTCAATAAAAGAAATCAATAAATTTTCTGCATTTCCTGAAATCAACCAAGAAGTTTAGTTCTAAAATAATCCACGATGTCACACTTTTTAACGGTATTCGCATTTGGTTTCAACAATTATTTGTGTTGAGTTTTCAGTTGCCTACAAACCAATAGTTCATTGATATCACAACAGTAAAAGCTGGATCATTTGTTCACCATTCATAGGACCAAGGATCGGTGGGGTCAGCTTTCCATTATTTGCTTTGTATGATTTGCTAAGTTGAAGTTGTACATACATCATTCTGTTCTTTCAACTTTTGCTTAGACACTTACTATTTTGTGATTTTTCTCTAATTCTTGTTTGGAGTGTGAGTAGCAAGCCACTGAGCACGTCATGGTTGTGTAACTTTTTGCCAAAGATAAGCTTCCGTACGCTGTCATCATAAGTGAGTAATGCAACCATGTTTTGAAGTAAAAATCCTTGGCAGTATTCAAGTAAATAGACAGCGCTGTATACTTTGGCGTGTATATACATAGATACCACATTGTCCAGATCTACCAGTTTAGAGCTTCGAACTTCACAAAGCCGAACTAATCCGTCCAGTTGAAAGAAACTCGCTGCTGCCATAAGCTGAAATGACAATATCAAATTTGTCTCTTTTACCCAAATACAATCAATTTTATATGAAATATTCGATTTAATGTTTATAAACTAAGTTCAGAGGCAGATCCAGAGAGAGATTTTTTGGGATGATGTAAAATATAATAGGATACTTATAACGAGCCTGCATTTGACAAGTTTCTGTATATAGCGAGGAAAATGTGGAAATAATGAAGAAAGGTGTTTTGTTTGATCTAGTGATTAAGCGCAATGCAATTTAACCGCTTTTAGCGAACAAATCTTTTTTTGGACCCCGGATTTAAACCAAGTAATTATAAAATAAAGTAGTAAATCAAACTATTGGTAAAAATTCCTTCGCTATATGCTGTTGATACGTTATAATCTGCGCTCGTTATAACCGATTTCCACTGCACTTTTATGGATTTGGGAGGGGAAATTTCCCCAATCCCACCCTAATGTGGATACGCAACTGCTAAGTCTTCTATTTTACTAATTTATTTTATGAACCACAACCTGTATGTAACAAAGCCAAACAATTACCTCTAGCACTTCATTTTGATCTATTTCACAGTTGTCAAATCCACCTTTGTACAGATATTGCATAACAAGCTATATTGAGAAAAACATATATTATGCAGTTATAACTTTATATGCAAAAATACTACTAATGCCATTAGCAAGTATACAGTTTGACTGACATTT
Source organism: Dysdera silvatica (assembly GCA_006491805.2). Taxonomy (NCBI): domain Eukaryota; kingdom Metazoa; phylum Arthropoda; class Arachnida; order Araneae; family Dysderidae; genus Dysdera; species Dysdera silvatica. The sequence continues at coordinate 12,596,522 of QLNU02013614.1, forward strand.
AAAATCAAGAATACACTATACATACAATAATGATTAAATATAAAACATTATAAATAATATGATTAAGTTTTGATGGTCCATTTTCTGACGTGTAGTTCTCCCTTCCACCCATGCCTCTAAACACAACCTGTTTTTGGAAAGAAGAAAAAGAAATACCATCCTAGCCAAACTAGAGACACCAACTGGCATGTCTCAGTGGCTTTGTGTGCTAGCCAATATTTGGCAATTGTATAATCGCTGCGAAGAGTAATGATGTCTTGCAAAACTTAAATATAAAAAAAGGGAGCATCGTTCTCGGGTCCCTGTAGTTTAGAGATAAGACAGACTCTGTATTTTATATTATTTTCAAGCTTCTAAGACAGATGCAACTGAACCCGAAAACTGTATTTTCTATATTGAAGTTTTTGGCTTGGGCTCATATTTCCACAAAGTATTTCAGGTCCAGGGCAGGCTCAAATTGCAAGTCTTCAGGCTCAGACTTCAAAAATTGAGCCTGAACTCATCTTTAATGTGATGTAGTCTCTTACGGCACACTGGTGCTGATGGAGGGTCTCCTTTTCTTCATTCTAGAAATGGCTCTAGCTGGAGCTTAAAAGGTGTGGATGCCAAAAACATTCATTTTTAATTCCCAATAAAAAATATGTCCAGGCGGGTTTTTGTATTTATCAATATTGGGCAATTGTATCATCTCTGTGAAGGATAATAACATCTTATATATACACTCCACTTTCTATATATGGTTTACGCCCTGTATCATGTCATGGACTGTGTGATCATCATCATCATATTCAACCATTATCTATCCACTGCTGGATGAAGGTCTCTCCAAATGCTTTCCACACAAGTCTATCCTGAGCAATTCGCTTCCACGTCACCCCAACCTGTTTTCTTATTTCATCCACCCATCTAGTTTGAGGACGTTTTCTAGGTCTTCGGTGGTCTCTTGGAATCCAGTTCAGAATTTCTGTTGTCCATCGTTGATCAGTTCTTCTTGCAATATGCCCAGCCCATCGCCATTTCAGCCCTTTTACTTTAACAATGATGTCCTCTACTCTAGTTTGCTCTCTCACCCAAGTGTTTCTTTTTCGATCTCTCCTAGTTATTCCAAGCATGCACCTCTCCATGCTCCTTTGCGTTGTCTGTAACTTTCGTATTGCTCCAACTGTTAGACTCCATGTCTCTGATCCATAAGAGAGGACTGGCAATACACACTGGTTGAAGACCTTTCTTTTTAGACACAAAGGCAATTTCCCCTTCAGGATAAAACTGTTTCTTCCAAATGCACTCCAGCCAAGTTTAATACGTCTGTTGAGTTCTTTCATAATGTTGCCATCCATTGAAATCAGCTGGCCAAGGTAAATATATGAATCAGCAATTTCTAGCTCAATGTTGTCAACTTGTATTTTTGTTTCCTCTACAAAATTATTGAACATGATCTTAGTTTTTTGTAGGTTCATCTTGAGTCCAACTTCTTTACTTCTAGTTGAGAGCTCCTGTACCATGTCTTGGAGTTCTGATGGGTTCGTTGAAAAAATAACAATGTCATCAGCAAACCGCAAATGATTTAAATATTCACCATTTATTTTTATTCCCTTGTTATTCCAATTTATCAGCTGAAAAATCATCTGTAAAGCTGAAGTAAAAAGTTTTGGAGAAATGGTATCTCCCTGCCTCACCCCTTTGCCAAGTTTGATAGTTTTGGTATCTTTATGTAACCGAAATTTTGCACTTGCATTTTTATACACACGTTTCACCATGTCAATGTACACATCCTCAATGTCTGTTGATCTTAAAGAGTTGATGACT